>CM021103.1:365289076-365889076 GCA_007115665.2 Sequoiadendron giganteum
TTAAACACCACATTCCACAGCTAACAACTACTTGCATGAAATGAACGTCTATTTTACTCTATCTACCTTGAATTGGAAAGATGAAATGGCCTCGCTAGCTACTCATAACAAAGAAGAAATCACCAAGCAATGAAACTCTTTGTATTATGAAAAGTGTTCACAACAACCATTTACAAAACTTTCAAAGGAAAGTTTTCTTCCCTCCTCAATCTAAGCTAACTTCTAAGCTCTACTCTCTAACTTCTATCTCCAATACTCTCTAGCTTCTGATCTGAAGTCTGATTCTAATAGATTACAAATGAGGGGGGATGCCCCTTTTATAATAGGTCCAATTCAGTGGACGGTTCAGATCTGATTACAATAAAGGGCTCAGATCGAGCCACCTATGCCCTGATTAGGGTTTCTGCCCTAAAAACCGCCACAGAGAGGAGTGGGCAATGAATAAACAAAATATTCTCCACTCCTCTGCAGGAATCATAATGAGCAATTAATGCCCTCTACCATCATCAAGAAGATCCTCATCCATGAGAGCATTCCCATTGGCCTTCTCCCGGATAGCAAACTCGATCAACCAGGCCAATACCACGTCGACCTCCTGGGCAGAAATCGGTGGAATATGGTTGAGCTGGAACTCCAAGACTGCTACCGTCTATCTGTGTCGGATGTAAGACTTCTTCCATGCCGCTAAGGCGTCCTGGGTATGCTAAATAATACTAGAGAAAGTGGAGACATTCTCAAAGTCATCGATACTGGCGACTATGGTGAAGAATGACGAGTTGTCCTTCAACCATCGGCCGATTATTTCTGGGGCTAACTTTCTATCAAATCCTGGCTTCCTAATATAATGGAATCCCTCAAGATGTTACCATTGCTTCCCTCTACTCTGGCGAATCGACCCTTCCATTGAAATCCACGGCTGTGACTATAGAGGAGTACCCCAGCGATCAGAAATCGCCACATCGCCCTCGAATTAGACCTCATCTGCGAGTTCTAGGGTATGTCATCCAGAAGCCCCATGAAGTCTGATCTTCGTCACGATGGAGTATTAGGTATTGACCCCAGGCCAGTCACCATGTCAATGGTGCCATCACTTGAGCTGTAGATATAAACGTGGCGAGTCCTCCATAATTTCTATCTCGATCTGGTGTAACCACTGTCGCTTCGTTCCATCTTCACCAAATCATCTAAGCGGCTCCTCGGGAAGCTACGGTAGTTCTCTGTTAGGGTTTAGGTTCTGGGCGGTGCTGGGCTTCCGCATGTCTGCTCGAGGTTTTGTGCTCCTTCTTTAACTTCTTATAATTCCCTTCTGTCCTGAGCAACTGGTCTTTCAGCGCATGATAAGAGTTATCGAACTCCTCGACAATTTGGGCTCCCGTAGGACAACCCAACTCTACGGTGGTGATCACATAGTTTTCGGGCCTCTCCTCGGCTCGATCATATTCCTCCCTTGGGACAACAACTTGGAGTGTGCGGGAGCCTGACTCGTCAGTCGAAATCTTCGAGAATTTTTTGGCTCTCTTCTTTTCTAGCGGCGCACTAATTCTTTTTAGGAATTCCTCCATCTCAATGGATGGATCCGTATCATCCTCAGGCTCTCTTCTCATTCTCTCCATGAGCCAATCCAGCACTATCTGTTGTGGATTGCAAATGACGAGGGGCTGCTCCTCCGTTGCCTCCACCTCGTGTACTTTTTCCCTTCTTGCACTGTTCTGCTCGGGATGCACTGACGCTTATACTATCTGATTCTCGGATGTTGGGTTGATCCACCTCCTCAAGCTCCCGCTCTTCACCCAATCCTGCCCTCTGATCAACAAATAATGAAATCACTCTCAAACTCGAAGACTGAGTCTGTGAGTGCATAGGTGATGCTTGTTCCATCCTCAACGGTATCGGCTGGGTTGGTACTTCTACTTGTGCTTCCAGTGTTTGAGCAACCTGTTTTCCCCTTCTCACCGATAGCGGCCTTGGGTCACCCATCAAACTATAAGTAAGGGCGATCGATCTGCTCTTAAGTCTGCATACATGTCTATCGACCCAAGCCCTTGTGAAAGTCAACACCGGAATAGAGAGTGTGTCCAAGTCCATGATTTCTGGCTCGGACCAATCAGGTGGTGGGACCGGAGTATCCCTGACTGAACCATAGTCGGGTTGCATAACGTTGACATCCTCTTCCACCTGGTCGGGAACTGGGATGACTTCACATTCCCTGATCAACTTGAGGGGAAGCCTAGAAAACATCCTTTTCCTTATTTCAATCTCATCAATAGCATTTGCCCAAAAGTCTTCAATGTGGGCCTTGTGTCGGTACTCAACGTTCTGTATCATTCGGATGTTTCTGTAAGGATCAAAATCTTGTCTACCTGTGTGATACGATAGATGATAGAATTGCAGCTCATCCTCTGCCTCTCGAGCTGCCTGCAAGGAGGGACATACCTCAGTGGAATTTCCCATGGCAATAGGAAAGTCAAGTCCACCCTTCTTCTTCTTTTTCTGAATCTTATCATAGGCGATCAACTGCCTAGATATTTCCAGCATTATAATGTGATCGGTGGGGTACCTCGGTAACTGGTATGGATACGAAGTGAACCCCTGCAGCCTAATGTAAGTGAATTTCGGAAATTGGATGAGCCAATATCCGTATTCGTCTATCAATGCTTGTGCCTCTTTGGATATTCTTTGCTGCGTTCTCCGCTGAAGGGTCCTCGTGATATGCATTGTGAATGTATCATTAGCCCGTTTGTAACTGGTAGGGTTAGCTAGATGCAACTGTGTGCAGGCCTCATGGATTTTGAACTGATCAGGTGCACAGCCTATTGGCTCCTTGTATGTAATTCCTCGATACTTGGTCATTCTTGCCAGCATATATATCACATACGAGCTCATGTAAAAGGTTTTCGTCCCCCTCAGGCTCCTAAAATGCTCATCTATGTTATCACTGATCATTCTTGCCCAGTCAACACATTCCTTTCCCTCCAATATGATCTCGATGAAGTAGAACATCCATGGCTCGAAGAAGTAGGCTTGTGCACTCCCATTTATTCGGCTCAGCATCATCATCAAGTCGCAGTATTCCTGTTTCACATCTTCGGCAATTATCTGCTTTGGGAGTCTAGTGCGAGGTGGCTTTGGCTTCTACATCCAGACTCTGTTGATGACCGCAGCAACCCTCTCGAAGGAGGTGGAGTACATTTTATCCGCCCTCTCCTTTGATCTGTAGAGCATCTTTTCGGCAGTAGGAATCCCAAATGCCTCTCTGATGGCATCTAGCGTGAAGTTGGCAAGCAATTTGCCACCCGGCGAGACAATGGTTCTACGCTCCGGCTTGTAGTGGTTCGCACACTCCATAATTAGCTCCGGGCACTGAATTGCTGGTGGAAAACCAGCGGCTGCATAGATACCACTCTTCATGATGTTATGTGCCGTGACTGATGGTTGATGGCCTCCTAGTCCGTACATCCTAGACTTGAGTGCATTTAGATTAAATGACCCGAGGTTGGTGTCACTTAACCCTGCCAGCTTGGAGACAATTGCTGATTTTGGAAGAAATGACTTGGCGAGCCTTTTAATCATTGCCTGCCGGGATGAGCTAGCCTTGGCCGTTGCAGTGTTTGCAGCTCTACCTGCGGCTCTGCTTGTTCCAGCAACATCCTTTGCTCCAGCCATCTGCAAAATAAAATAGAATAACAATAAGCCAGGCTGCAGATTTTTAATAAAATAAATAGCCTCCGAGACGGCTGCGGACGTGGAGTTAGCTTTTGGAAATAAAAACTCTCAGCATAAATTACTAACTCCAAACCCCGTACTGTATAAAAGCTTTGAGCTTATAAAGAAGCTTCCAGCAACTGCACTTCTGACTAGCGAAGAAAATCACAGCCAACTACTAACTTTCAGCAATGTGGTTATTTCCTCAGCACAAAATAAATTAAATCTTTTTCCTCAAATTCTGTCAACCTCAGCAACTTTCAACTTCTTCTCAGCAACTAACTTTCAGCAGTTTGAATAAATAAAATCTGCAACAATCTTTTTTGCAGCTCCACAAAAACTTCCTCAGCACTCCGAGAATAAGATCTTCAGCACATAATAAATTTCTGCAACTCAACACTCTGCAGCAACTTAAACAAATAAATCTTCCAGCAACTCCGGAAAACAACTTCAACCTTCAACTTCGAAATTGCAGCAACACACTTTCAGCTTTCGAAAGAAAGAGTCTCGGCAGATAAAAAATTTCTCCAGCACTTCGCACTTTCAGCAACTCAACACTCCGAAATAAAATAAACTCTCAAAGAATTTCTCTCCTCAACAACTTCGAAAATATTTCAATCTCCCAAGAACTTCTTCAGCAACTTCAAAAAATGTGAGGAGAAATGAGAGAAGAGACTGTTTAAATAATTCTTCTCGAAGAATCCTGCCAAGTAAGGCTGGGGCTATTTTTAGCACCCTCATCAATTCTCCACTCTCTTCGTTCGGAATCTTCTAATTCAAGCGCAGTAGTGGGCTAGTCGTCAGCCAGTCATTATGGCAGTTGCCATTAATAATGATTCCTTCCTTGTAAAAAAATTCGAATTTTTCCTCTTGGTCTGCCAGATAACTCTTAGTGATTTAAACAACCTGCGAAAAAAATCACTTGATTCGGTTTAAAATCGCACTTTAAAATCTCGCAGTGTTTAATTGAATTCAACTCGAAAAATTCGTGGGAGTTGTAAATTTATTTGCAACTTTTAAAATGTCTATCATTTAAATCCTCAATTTCATAAAATTTGCCTTAGACATTTTAAATTTTCTTTTTAAAATATTCAACTCCGGGTGATTTAAAATCACTTGCCTGTTCGAAATAACTCATCCTCTGAGATTTAACTTCCGTCAGGAAAATAATCTAAGCAAAACGAATTTCTTCTGAAAATATTAAAATTTCCCTTAGGAAATTAATTTTGAAATTTCCCGACTCATGGGTGTATTTTAAACGGGTTCATTTAATTTTCACTTAGAAAATATTTCATCAAGTCGTCAACCCCGTTTAAATGTCCTTGGAAAATTTTCATATTCACCCACTCTTTCCGTATATTCAATTTTTTAAATTCTCACGCCTTAGGAATTTCTCCACTTCACACACTTGATAGAAAATTTAAATGTTCACCCCCCCTTAGGCGTATATTTCCTTCCGGTGAAATATTTATTTCACTTAGAAAAGGATTCTTCATTTTACATCTCTGGTGTACTTAACCCCTTGGCATTTTATTTAAAAAAATATCTCCATGCCTTCGAAAAAAAATTTCTTCCTTTCTTGGGCGTATATTTTACTCAGTGATGTTTTATTTTGCTAGCTCTTACCCTTGCCACGCCTAAGAAATATTTTCAATTAAGGGCGCATTTAGCATGAGCCACTTTCATTTTCCACACTTAGAAATTTTTTTAAAAATCTCCACTTCAACTTCTTCAAGGGCGCATTCTCACCTTAGCATTTTTGTTTTTTTTTTTTAAACACTTAGAAAATTTTTCTAAGTCTTCACTCCTTGAGGTGGGCGCATTTAGGGTGGCAAGCTTTCATGTAAGGGCGCATTTTGATGGGCTTACTTCCATCTTTGCCTTAGGTGTTTTTCTTCTTAGCATCATCTAGGCTTGGGCGCGTTTGACATAGCCTACTTCCATTTGAGGGCGCATTTTAGCCTTCTAGCTTTGATTTCCATGCCTTTGAGAATTTGAAACTCCATCACCCCCTTGGGCGCATTTCATGGGGTTAACTTTCACTTGAGGGCGCATTTGAGGTAGGTAACCTTCATTTTCCACGCCCTAGCCTTTCCTCATCTTATTTGGGCGCATTTCACATGGCCCACTTTGATTTGAGGACACAAATACATGGGCAAGCTTTCATTTTTCACCATGGGCGCATATTGGGTGTCAAGGTTTTGATTTTCCATACTTAGAATATTTCTTGGAGGTGGGCGCAAATCACACATGAGCCTTCAAGTTGAGGGCGCAAATACACATGGCTACTTTCATTTTTATACTTAGAAAAATTTCGGCCCAACTACTCCTAGCACAAGGGTGCATTTGATGGGGTGAGCTTCCATTTGAGGGCGCATTTCCACCCCTCTACTTCCACTTCATGCCTTAGGCGCTTTTAGACTTCCTTTCCCTTTCTTGGAGGTGGGCGCATTTTGCCTAGGAAGCTTTCACTTTATTATGGGCGCATTTCACTAGGGGCACTTCCATCTTATGCCTTAGGCGTTTTTCTAATCACCAACTTCCTTGGGTACATTTAGCATGGCGGGCTTCAAGATGAGGGCGCAAATGGAGGTGGCTACTTTCATTTTCCATACTTAGACAAATTTCCATGCCTCTGCCGGATCTTGATCTCACATTCTATTTTTAGTAAGTCTTTGCTTTTCTAACTTCCATGGCTCCGTTTGGAACGAAAATTTCACCATATGACCCTCTTTGCCTTGTGAACCCGTTTTGCCAGTCCCACATGTCAGCTTGCTATTTATAGCCACCTGCTATTTATAGTAAGCCCCTGATTTCCTTGACTTCCTCAATTCCGTTTTGCCTAAAAATTTCATCATCTAATCTTCTTCGCCTGCATGTCACACTGTTGCGTAGCTGTTGAAAAACCCAGAAGGAATATCCGGACATGCGTCAGAGAACTCCGCATGCAAACCCTAAAAATAGCCTCCTAAGGCCGAACTCTGAAAGTGATCATCTTGGTTTGCATGTTACATCACTGCGAAGGTTTCGAGAAACCCAGAAGTAATCTCTGGACATGTAATGAAGAATCATATGTTTGACCCCTGAAAATGGCTCCTGAAGCCCGAGCTGCTAAAAATAGCAAATTGTCCAATCTGGCTCAAAATTTACGTGCAAGCAGCTTGATGTTACCTGAATGTGGTGGAACTGACAGAATTCCAAAATTTCGACAAAATAGCCCCAAACTGAATACTTACTAAAAATAGCAAGTCGTCGGAATACAGGGAAAATTTAATGGGACCCTGCTGGAAGCCTTCTGACTGCTGTACCAAGCCTAGATTTCAATTTTATAACTCAATTTGACCTTAAATAAGCCTGAAGGATGAAAACCCTAATTACACAGACTTAACCAATACTTCAACCTGGGTCAAACCACAGGACATCCTCGGAAGGACCAGAGACCAGAGAGAGAGTGAACTAACCAAAGCCAAACGACCAGAATGGAGCAAAATTTAGGGGGTCCCATTTGGATGGGGTGATGTGTGAAAAAGGTCACAACAGGCCAGAGCATCAACGTGCCCCGAGAGGATAATCAACAGGAGAACCGGCAGGAGACCGATGAAGGCACTGCCACAGATACTCAGTTTCAGCATGAGATTGAGGTAGCTCTCGAGGATGATGTTGCTTCCGATTGAGATGCCCAGAGCTCAGGAGACACTGAGCCCATAGATGATGATGAGCCTCGTCGGAACGAGGGCCATGAAGTAGAGGCCGAGGTAGAGCAGCCTTTCATCATAGCAGACACACGACAGGAGGTGCCAGACTGGCTGAGGGATAGGATGAGGCGTGATCCTGTGGATGAGACTGATCCTGCAGTCGAGATGGAGGAATTGCTGCAAAGGATCAATGCACCTCCCACGAAGAAGAAGGCTAGGAAGTTTTCCAGAATATCCACAGATGAGGATGGATCCCGAACCTTGCATATGGCAATTCCATGGGAGGAATGTGATAGAGACAAGGCCGTTCCTGAGAACTATATTGTGACAACCATGGAACTAGGCCGCCCTACTGGGGCACAGGTGGTAGAGGAGTGCGATAATTCCTATCGGGCACTCAAGGACAGATTGTCCCATGTTGAGGGCAAGTACAAAAGGTTGAAGGTAGAGCATCGGACACTGATTGGCTACGTGCAGCACTTGTCCCGTCCTTGTGGGCAAGAAAATCCTGCAATCGAGCTCCCAGCTGAGTTTTCCAGGGAGTCGATCAGTGGATTAGAAGATTTAAGGAGAATGGCACAGCAGGCAGACATATGGGTTGCCAGCGTGCTTACAGAGACAAGAAAGTTCATGGAAGATCTTGCACATGCCTATGGGCAAGCTTCCGATATTATGGCTAGAGTGGAGGCAGTTAACCATGCTTGGGGTGAGGCTCGCATCTATCAGACGAGAGTTGTTCTCCATCTAGGGGCTTTGATGAGCATACCTCAACACACTTTGGTTGAGGGAGGTGTTATCCAGCAGGGAGATAGATACGACTTCGCCAGATGGTATTCCTCAGTAGTCACGGGCCAGGGATTCTATGATGCATCACAAGCAGAATTCAAATTGGCTCAATGACTTAAATTTTGCTGACGTGAATCAGTACAGACAGACATGCAGACATGGCATTGACAGGTTCCCCCCCCAACCTAAATTTGCACGTGTCCTCACATGTGAGGTGAAAGGACGATTTGATAGGGCAGGAAATGATGACATGCTATGACGAACGTCCATATTAATTTACAACAATTAAATACATGCACTAGAAGACAATTAAGATATAACAATTAATGCACACGTACCTGAATTCGTTGAAGATTTATTGCAAAGATCATGGAGAAAGTACCGGTCATTTCCAAAAATTTAGTTGAGCAATTAATGAAAGCAGAGTGGAATGAGGTGGAGTGAAATGAAGTGAAGTGAAATGATGGTGGTGAGGTGGAAGAGAGAGAAAGGTGGAATGAATGGGCTGATGGGTGAAGAAGTGGACCTCCACAAAGTGAGAATCTTTATTATGAGAAGTGACATACCTTAATTAGCTGGAAGAAGGGACACTAGGTCCACTTCCTTCGGCTGCTGGAAGTTCGGGTGTTGCACGCTGAGTGAATTGCTGCAGGAACTCTTCCTTAGAAGTTGGCTTGTGATACAATCGCAGGTGATGGCCATTTAGTAGCAGGTAATGGTAGTAAGCTGAACAACTCCATTGGAAAATACTTCAACCACCTCATAAGGTCCGAGCCATCTTGTCTGCAATTTTCCTGCATTATCCTGATATCTTGAGTCATAGAGCAGTGCCCAATCTCCAGGCTGAAATTTCTTATCCTTGATGAATTTATCATGTCACCTTATTCGCTGATTTTGCACTACCTCTATGTGATGCAAGGCTGTCTTCCTCATCTCATCCAAAGCATTCAGCTGCATGATTCTATCTCTTTGTGCTTCAAAAATATCAATACGCAATTCTATAGTAGTCCTGCGAGTCTTATGCTCAAATTCAATGGGAATCATGGTTGACTTTCCATACAACAACTCAAATGGAGTGAATCCTGTAGTTGTTTTCTAGGTGGTTCTGTAAGCCCAAACAGCTTCTGGTAGCCTGCTTGCCCAATCCTTTTTAGGGATAGCCACTTGTTGATGTGTTTTTTATGACAACACCAACATAGAATAAAATGTCCAACGGTCACTCTATTCCCTCTTGATCAAAGTATTCCGCATGCTAAGATTGCATGAAAGTTCATGCGTTCAACTCCAAGGTTCCTTTTATTGCAAATAGACTTAGTTGGTTGATGTGAATATGCTGGGTATTCCAAGGGAACTTACGTAATCGTTCCAACTTCGAAGAAAGGATTTTCAAATTTTGGGAGATCTGTCAATGAAGCTCGGGTTCTTAAACTAACCGGATAATGCTGAATGTAAAAGGATATAAGGATTAGAGATGCTATCATCTACTCCTAAAGGGTGGAGGGCGAGGATCAGCTTAAACAATCTTCAAACCAGACTTCGCCTCGTCTCCCTTCGGATAACTTTGACAAAGTTGGTGCAATCTTCAAAGGATGAGTAAGATGTTCAAATTGTGATTCAACATGTGCACTCCGTCACAATGATGCAAATGAACACACGAATCACAACCGAAGTTAGGTACTGATATTCCAGTTGACCACACAAGGCGAACTTACCATTAGCAAGCCCGCTAGTAAAAATGGATGAAAGAAAATATGCTCAAACCACAATGCCACACTCCACAATTAACAACTACTTGCATAAAATAAAGTCTACTCTACTCTATCAATCTGAATTGGAAAGACGAAAAGGTCTTGCTAGCTATTCATAACAAAAGATAGAACCACCATGCAATGATAAACCTTTGTATTATGAGAGTTTTCCACAACAACCTCTTACAAAACTTTCAAAGGGAAAGTTTTCTTTCCTTTCCAAACTAAGCTATCTTCTAAGCTATCTCTCTATCTATTCTAACTTCTATCCTCTCTATTCTCAATCTAATGTCTACTCTAATATACAAATGAGGGGGGATGCCCTTTTTATAGTTGGCCCAGTCCAATGGACAGCTCAGATTGAATTACAATGAAGGGCTCAGATCGAGCCACATATGCCCTAATTAGGGTTTTCGCCCTAAAAGCCGCCACAGAGAGGAGTGGGGCAATGAATGCACAAAAGATTCTCCACTCATTTGTAGGAACCACTACGAGCAATTAATGCCTACTATCTTCTTCTAGAAGATTCTCGTCCAAAAACGTGTTCCCATTGTTCTTCTCTGCCAATTCTGTTGCGTTAGGAGGAGAGTGAAAGAGTCTCTAAGATTGTCTCTGCAGATAATAAAATTGAAAGGATTTGACGTTCAGCCCTCTTGTTGCTTTGACTCTTGGACGCACTTCTTCCTTGTAACTTTTGCATTTCTTCATCTCAATTCCTTGGGCGTATTTAGCCCTTTTTGCACCACGTTCTTAGTGTCTTAGCCAAATCTTCACTGTCATTTCTTCTTTCCCAAGTTGCAACGTTGTCTAGCTCCATCAAGTCCTTACGCCTTGGCTTCAACGTTTATCCTGCAAAACAAAAGAAGAGCATCAGAGCACTTTATAATCTAAATTCACTTTACTTACCTCATTCCCACGTTTTGACTTCCAAGGTCTACTTGATATCTGATAAAATTCATCATTTTCTAGCAAACTTTTATCATGGGCCCATTGTGCTAGGGCGCATGCCATCTTGTTGTTTTCATCCTCCTGCCTTAGCAATTTCATTCACTTGCCTTGCCCACCTTCTTTTAGGAGCTTGGTGACTTAGATAAAATTCCATTCGTCCTGAGCTTGAGTGCATTTGACCTCCTCTGCTTTCCTTTTCCATGCCTTAGAAAATTTATCCCTCAGAGCCTTAGGAAATTTGTTAAACGGGTGCTAGGCTGAAATCTCTGCCGAAACAACACGAGCAAGGTGTGGAAGAACCTCAAATCATCTCCCAGTGAGAAATATCCAATACCTAGAAGAAATTTCCCCTCAGAAATCATAATTTCCATGTGTATCTAGATGAAGGGGTAAGTTTAATTTTTATTATTTTTGAAAAATAATAAAAATTACTAAGGTTTGTTTCATCTTGATTCCAGGTGCACTTCACACCTGCAGCCTCAATTTTTAAATCTTGGTGTTCCTCATATTTTTCTGAAGAATTTCCTCCAGCTTATATCACCTTGCATCTGGAAAGATTACCTCCTCCAGGCGTGTTTCACATTTTGCCTTAGAAGAAATGCCTTAGGAAAATTTTAAATTCCTTGACTCTATCTTGGGCGCATTTGAGGTCTTCCACTTCTATTTTCTTCATCTTTTCATGTCCTAGCAATTTTTCCTTAGGCAATTTTATCCTTGCCTTCTCCACATTTTTTTTTTCTTACCTTGTAGCCTTGGGCGCATATCACCATGTCTACTTCCACCTGAGGACGCATTACATGTGTGGTGGGGAAACCCGCCAACACTTAGAAACTTCTAACATTTCCCTTCCTTACCTTGGCGCGTTTTATCTAGGCTTCTTCCACATGTGGGCTTGAGGGCGCATTTTACCTTGTAGACTTCCAATCTTGGGCGCATTTTGCCTGGTTGACTTCCATATGTGGGCGCATTTGAAGGGGTGGGGAGGAATTTTCACCACTTAGCGATTTTCATAACACCACTACACTTCATGGGCACATTTCCTACTCCATGCTTTTGTTTTCTTGCCTTAGACAAATTTCTAAGTCTCCACTTCTCCTTGGGCGCATATTGGAAGTGTAGCTTTGATTCCATACACTTAGAAACTTTTCATGCTTGCTCATTTCCCTTTGGGCGCATTTTAGCTCATGGGCTCTTATTTTCTCATACTTAGGCGTTTTCAGCCTATTCCTCCAACATGGGCGCAAATAGCCTAGGGAGCTTTTGTTTTGAGGGCGCATTTCAGTTCTTTAACTTCCATTATCCCATGCCTTAGGCGTTTCCAAGGCTTTCATTAATCCTTTCAAGGTGAGGGTGCATTTGAGGGGTCCAACTTCCATTTCTCCAGCCTTAGAATATTTTGAGAGACTCATCAAGGTGGGCGCATTTCCATGGTGGAGCTTTCACTTTATGCCTTAGAATATTTTGAAGCCACTTCTTCTTGACTTGGGCGCATTTGGAAGGTGTGCCTTCAAGTTTACATACTTAGAAAGTTTTTCAACTTCTCTTCTCAAGGGCGCATTTTGAGGGTGATGCTTCCATTTCGAAAGTTTTCCAAATCACTTGCTTGCCTTAGGCACATTTAGAGGGTATGAGGAGGAATTCTTGATACTTAGACATTCTTGATGCTAGCCTTCATTCGTACCACCTGGGTGCATTTCATACTTCCTCCCTCCAGTTTCCATTTGTAGACTTGGAAATTTCTTCAACGCCTCAGCTACCTTTGCCATCTATTTTTAGTAATTTTCTGGAGTAGTGAGACTTTTGTGGCCTTTTATCTTCTAACTCTGGAGCTGGCGTGATATGTTTCTTGTGACCTCGCTACCATGTTTATACCTATTGCCCAAGCTCATTCTCTATTTTTAGCCCGCCTGCTATTTTTAGCAAACCCTAAAATTGCTTGACTTCTGCAGCTCCATTTGACCTGAAATTTACTAGGCGTGATCCTCATCGCCTACTTGACCCGTTCACACCCGCCTCTTGTGTTGACCTACTATTTATAGCCCTATTCTGGAGGTGACTTACTATAAATAGTAAGTGCTCGGATTGCGCCCAAATTTCACCAGTAGACTGCTTGAAGGATGCTGATTGCAGTGGGATACCTTCGTTTTTCAAAATTCTGGCGTTTTACCCCTCTTTTTAGGCATTGAAGCTGGAACCCTAATTTGATATGCATGTGCCCTGAATGGTCTCCGTTCGACTCGATTTATGTTGCATGCCATTCTGCTTGCTGAACTGGAGTGTTGGGCGGCTGTCTGAGTGTACCTGCTAAAAATAGAAACTTCCTGAAAAGTGACCAATCCACTGCCGGATGATTTTGCATGTTAGATCGCCCGTGGGATCTCAAAAAACCTAGAAAAACCCAGAAAACTGGTCAACTTTCCGGCATTGGCTAAAAATAGTAAGTCCCTTAAAACTGACTCATTCCGTTTGCATGTCATATCACTACGAAGCTCTCGCAAAACCCACATGGAATATTCGGACATGCATTGAAAAACTCTGCATGCAAACCCTAAAAATAGCCTCTAAAGGCTGAATCGTTGAAAGTCACCAATTCGGTTTGCATGTCACACCATCGCGAAGGTCTTGAAAAACCCAGATCCATTCTCCAATCATGTTTTGGAGAATAGTTCGTTTAAACCCCGAAAATAGCCTCTGAAGGCTGAACTGCTAAAAATAGCCAGTTGTTTGAATCAGCTCAAATTTCATGTGTAGGCCCTTGGAAGCTGCCTGAATGTGTTGAAGTAGTTAGAATCCTGAAATCTTGATGAAAAGCCCCCAGATTGAACACTTACTAAAAATAGGAAGTTGTTAGAACATGATGAAAATTCAATGGGAGCCTGTTGGAAGCCTTCTGAAAGCAATGTTAAGCTCAGTTGTCAATTTACCAACTTGATTTAATTTCAATCCAGCCTGAAGAACAAAACCCTAATTTCACAGATTCACTTCAGACTCAGCCAAAATTTCAAATTAGGTCAAATACAGAAACATCCCCAGAAGAACAGAGAAATCAGAGAGAGAGAGAGAGACGCAAAACAAAAGCCAAAAGACCAAAATGGAGCAAAAATTGGGGGTCCCCATTTGAATGGGGCGATGTGTGAAAAAGGTCACAACACCACTGTTTTGGTCAGAATGGCTTCAATTTCTCTATTAGTCACCTCAACTTGGCCATTGGCCTGGGGGTGATAAGGAGTAGATTCCTGTGCCTAATGTTGTACTCATTGACCAGTGCTATAACAAGGGTGGAAGTGAATTGAGTCCCTTGATCAGTCACTATCTCTCTTGGAACCCCATACCGTGTGAAAATTTCCTCATACAAAATTTTTGCAACCTTGGTATCTCTTGCATGCTTCATGGCCTTAACTTCTACCCATTTAGTTACATAATTAGTGCATACTAAAATATAGGATTTACCTTTTGATGGAGGATTGATGGGTCCTACAAAATCGAGTCCCCACTTATCAAATGGACTGATTACTACTTGGGGACAAAGTGGCATTTGATCAGATTTGGTTTGTCGGCTCATTCTTTGGCATGCCACACTTCCTTGTATATCTCCCTGCATCTTTGTGGAGTGTTGGCCAGTAATATCCTATGTTCAAAATCTTCAATGCTGTCCTCTTGGTTGCAAAATGTCCTCCATAGGGTTCATTGTGACATGCATGGAAAATATCAAATGTTTCATCTTCCCTTACACATCTCCTCATGACCTGGTTAGGTCCAGTATAGAACAAACATCCAACAATCCATGAGAAAAGAAAAGATTTCTCAATGAGTACTCTCCTCTCTTTTGGAGAGAAGTGAGGAGGGACTCTCCTTGTGACCAAAATGTTAGCTATGTCAGCATACTAGGGTGTCTGCACACTGATGGAAAATAAGTGCTCATCAGGGAAAGAATCATCTATGACTTGATTGTCTTCTTATGTGGTCAATTTTGAAAAATTTTTTGCAACAACATTGAATTTCCCTGGTTTATCGACAATGGTTATATCAAACTCCTGCATCAACAACAACCATCTTGCTAGCCTTCCTGAAATTAGAGGTTTGTTCATAAAGTATCTAATGGTTGCATGATCGTTGTGCACAAAGATTTGGTAGCTTGTTATGTAATGCTTGAATTTGTTTTAAGCATAGATGACTGCTAACATTTCTTTTTTTGTCACTGTATAGTTGAATTCAGCTCCTTGTAGATTTTTTGCTGACAAAGTAATTGGCGTTTTCAATAGCTCTTATTTATGTCCTAGGACTGCTCCTATAGCATAGTCTGATGCATTTGTATGGATGTGAAAAGGAATCTCCCAATTAGGTCCCTTGAATATAGGAGCATGAGTTAGAACTGCTTTCAAGTCAGAGAATGCCTGGTCACAACCTTTTGTCCATTGGAACTCAACATCTTTAGTTAGGAGATTATACAATGGTGTTGCCATTTTGCTAAAGTCCTTGATTAATCTCCTGTAATAACCTGCATGTCCTAAGAAACTCCTGACATCTTCTTGTTTTGCAGGAATAGGCAGATTGGTAATTACCTCAATCTTTGCAAGATCTACTTGAATTCCTTTGTGAGAGATGTAGTGGGCAAGAACTACACCTTCCTACATCATCATGAAGCACTTCTTACTATTTAAAGATAGATTGTGGTCTTCACATCTTTGTAGGACTCTCTTAAGATTCTCCAATGCTTCATTGAAATCAGCACCATAAGTAGTGAAATCATCCATATAAATTTCCATGCAATCATGAGAGATGTTTGAAAATATGTTGATGACTGCCCTTTGAAAAGTTGTAGGTGCATTGCATAAGCCAAATGGAAGTACTGAGTAGGCATAGGTTCCCCATGGATAGGTAAAGGTGGTCTTCTCGTAGTCCTCTGGTGCAATTTGGATTTGGTTATAGCCACTGAATCCATCAAGAAAAGAAAAGTATTGCTTTCCTGCAAGTGAGTCCAAAACTTGGTCTATGAATGGTAAGGGAAAATGGTCCTTTTTGGTGGCAGAGTTGAGTTCCCTGTAATCAATACAAACTCGCCACTTCCCTCCCTTTTTGGGCACAATCACCAATAGGGACACCCACTGGCTATCTGAAATGGGGTAGATAAATCCTGCATCTAACGATTTTTGCAGTTCCCCTTTTACTATTTCTCTCAATGCAGAGTTAATTCTTCTTTGCGGTTGCCTTACTGGTGTACAATCATCTCTGATATATATTCTATGAGTGCAAAGTTTAGGATCCAATCCCTTCATATCATGATAGTCCCATGCAAATGCATTTTGGTGGGCCCTAAGTAGGTTTGCCAATGACTACTGCTGTTCTTCACTCAATTTACTGTTGATATTCAGATATTTCCCTTTTGACACTTGCATTTGTGTAGTTAACTCAACCATATCTACTTCACTAATGGTTGGTAACTTGAGTTCATGTGGCAATGATGCGTGAAACATACTGTTGCTGCAGGAAATTCGGCTGTAGGAAAGGTGTCTGCAGGACAAGCGGTTGCAGGAAGAGCGGTTGCAAGAAGAGCGGCTGCAGGAAGAGCAGGCAGGAGTGTTTTCACTGTAGCAATAGAATCAGATACATGAGAGGACGATGATTCCTCTACCTCATAATGGTTCTGAATGATGTGAGACAATACTTCATCTTCATCTTGAAATCACAGGAAGGGACTTCTACGTAACATCATAAGCTGTGCCACATAATTAACTTCATCAGCCTCTTCACCAATGTGTGGCCATACTAGATTATCCTTATCATGGGATGGCTGAGCGAGAGGTAGAGAACAAGCTTTTTGGTGCTCTTTCCATCAGAAATGGTCATGTCTCTTGTTCGACATCCAATATAAGCATTTGCTGTTGCTAACCATGGTCTTCCAAGAATAATGGGGTACCCGCCTAGTGTGGCTTTAGTAGAAAGAATTATAAAATCTGCTGGGTACTCCCAAGAGTCTAAAGTTACCACAAGATCTTCCACTATACCATCAGGCTTTACAGTAGAACTATCAACAAGCTCTAGGATAGTAGGGGTAGGTCTCATGCTTACAATATTTAGTTGCTGCAAGATGTCCTTGGCCATAACATTTATTGCTGCTCCCAAATCAATCAGAGCATTCTTTATCTGCATCCCATTTATAACAACTCCTACCACATGACTCCCTGGGTCATTGTACTTGGGGATAGTTACTTTCTTAAGCATGATGTCAACGAGCTGTCCCACCACATGAACTGTAGTGGGGTCTTTCTTCTTCCTGCTTGGCTTCTTAAGACATGCTTTCTTGATTGCTTTTCCATATATGGGAACATCTTTTATGGCCTGAAATAGAGGTATCTGGACACATATATGCTTCAACTGATGTAGAATTTCAAAAGTTGTGTCTTCCTTTTCTTCCTTTTGTTTCACAGTTTCCAACCTTTGTGGAAATGGTGGTTCAGGATTAGTTTGCTTGGCTAGGACTGGTTCAGGATTTTTAGGCTGAATAGGGATATTTAGAGGCTCCTCCTCTTCCACAAGAAGCTCAGTGATAATAGGTGTGGAAGGAGCTGGCAAAGTGGTTCCTGAACGCAAACGGATGTCACTTACACTCACAACATATACAGGGAATTGATCTGGATCAGCAGAGTATATTGGCTGCTACTGTGGTTTATTATTTGGGTTAGGTGTGGGATGGGTTGGTAGCTGACTAGGTTTAGGCACATTTGAACTTGGATTAGCAGGAGGAGGCATTATAGTAGGTTGTTGGGGCTGAGAAGGTGGTTGCATGTAATCGGTTGTCTGGCTTGGCCATTGTTGTCCTCCCCTCCATTGAGATGTTTGTTGCCAGTTTCCTGGAGGTGGCTGCCAATTTCCCTGAAACTGCTTCCAATTCTCCTGAGGTTGCTGCCACTAGGGTGGAGAGTTTTGGTGATTGGGCCAAGCATTTGGAGGGTTACTCCAAGGTTGTGGTGGATATCCTCTATAATTGGATGGATATGGGGGTTGCCATTGATTACTAGATGTATAAGAATTGAAATATGGCCCAGCAAAAGATAGTGGATCTGGTGGCATACCCTATCTTTGAGCCCATGGCCTCCTTTGTGCAACATAGTAGATTTGATCATCTTCACCTTGGATTGGCTTGAACTTGGGTGCCATCTACTTGCTGTCAATATTAGCTATCATTTTGCATTTGCAATCCTTCTTTTGTCTGCAATGAGGGCAATATTTTGCCAACATTGCCTCTACCTCCTCTTGTTTCTTCTTGGCCTGAAGTGAATCTAGCTGAGTAGCCAGATTGTTTATGATGTCTTGCTTGAAACCTACCAGTAAGTGAGTAATCTCCATCCTTGAAACTCCACTGGTGGATGACTTACCCATAGAAGATTGGTAAGCTCTCCCTTTCTTTGAGGCTGCCTTAGAATAGTTCGGACATATCTTCTTGATATCCTCCCAAGGAACTTGGGTGATATCTCTTGCTCCCATCAGGTCCAAGGCATCTATGCAGCTATCATTAATTCCTCTCAAGAAAAACAATTTCTGTAATTTTTCATTGAGTGTATGGTGTGGAGATTTTTGCAGGCAAAACAATAACCTTGAAATGTAATCCTCCAGGTTCTCATCTTCCTTTTGCTGCATCCTAAAAATGTCATCTCCCCTCATGTCACTGCCCCTGCAATACTTTTTGTATTTTCTCAAGGAACTTTGTCTTCATGTCCTCCCAAGTCTCTACAGTATCTCTGCCTAGGCTCATGAACCATCTTAATGTAGCTTGTTTCAAGGTGGCAGAGAATAGCTTAAGCCTATAGGCATCAGTGGTATAGTCATAACTTCTGCAGAGTATATCAAACTCAAACAAGAATGTATCAGGGTCTTTTGTGACAAGTCCATAGAACTTAGGAAGAACTGAAGCAGGGATATTTTTGAGGTTGTCTACTTCATTCTAATGAGCAATGGGGAAAGGAAAAGCTAGTTGGTTAGCTCTGTTAGGTCTGTTTCCATTTGCATCACCCATGCCTACTTGATGAAATTCCAAAGTAAGGGGGTTCTCAATCTGATTCTGATCTTTAGAGCAAGCTTCAGAACTGGTCAGATCTGGAAATGTATCAGCAAAAGGGTGTGGCTCTTCTTTTTCACCTCTGGGCAGGTTCTGACACTCAACTATTTGGAATAGATCAGGATTGTTAAGAAGGAATCTCCCACGAGCATCTCTTCTTCTTCTTTCTTTATGCATATGGTATCAACTCACTATCAGCCAACTCACACAAAAAATTGGCAAAAGAATAGGGGGGTCATTACTCTTCTAACGAGGGGTATACTAAGAACAACTTCTAGAAATACTACAACAAGAAAAACTATTAATGACTCCAAAGAGCTTCCTAGTTTGACACCATCCCCGACAACGATGCCAAAATGTTGGCCTCCTATAATGATTTTAACAACTAAGCCTTTACAGCTGTGATTCAGAGATTGGACATCCGACCTGAATAGCTATCTCAATCATCATGAAGGTGCATTTAAATTGTCAACCCAGGGACGTAAACTTGAAATGAGTCAGCACTGTATGTGCACTAGGAATCCAAAGTAGCCACATTCATCCTACAGCTTAAGAGAGGTGCAATACTGAAAGTAAATTGCTTGGAAGGAAATAACATAAATGTTGAACATTAACCAAACTAAAATGTATGACAAAAATGAAAATCTGAGCGAACAAACATGAAACTACTCTGTTCTGCTTTGGCTACAGGAATAGTCACATAATGGAATTCTAGTGACCGCAGGAACAATCAGTGCTAGATTCTTAACTAATTACTGAACAAAAAATAACAACTAAACTAAACTAAGGTATGGGATGGAATACTCACCAAGTGGGCCCCCTTGGATAAGTATTCCCTAAAACTAATATGGACTTAGATGCACGAACTTATAACTTCATTTTATTCAGTAGAAAAACATGAGTACAATCAACATAGCTGTATTGCAGAAAACTAAGAATGCGAGTACATCAAATTAAACTATTTTCGACTCTCGAGAGTTTAAAAGGAACATCAGAGTCCTTATATATCCAACCACCTAGCAAGGCGGTCAACTCTAGCGAATGCAGAGGACGCCACATTAGGGAAAGCGCGGAAAAGAGCAGGGACGACTACGCATGCAGTAACGGCATGTGTAACAAACTCCCTCTTTTCTTAACTTCTCTCGCAACTCTTCATCCATCTTAGGTGGGAATTTTTTGGATGGAAGAGGAAAATGTTTCTTTTCCTTTCTGTGAACAAGGGGTTTTGAAGAAAACTTAGGCTTTGGAGCAGCCAATTCCATGCTTCTAGCTTTCCTTATTGCTTCCTCAAGACTCGGTGGATCAAATGCTTTAACCCACCCTTTCAATGGCTCCATAAGACCTTCAGAAAACAACACAACAAGCCTCCTCTCAGTGATGTTGGGCACCATCATAGAAAGTCTTTAAAATTCAATAATGTAAGAGTCCAATGAGCCATGCTGTTTCAACTGAGCAAGCTCATGAAACTTTATTTTTGGATCCTTGGTATCAAACCTTTCGATCAGCTTGTTGGTAAATTCTTCATATGTATGAATGAGGTTATGGCCAAGAGTGACCAAACTGTGGTACCACCACTCGTGTGCAGATCCATCCAAATGCAATGTTGTGAATTTGATGGTATCTTCTTCTGGCATAGGCCTAAGTGATAGGTAATTGTCCAGCTTCTGGACCCATGAACAAGCCGTGCAGTTGTCACTTCCATCATAGTGTGCCAAGGTGACTTTGGCAAGTGCTTGTTGGTAGTCCATTTTGGGACCCATAGGAGCTCAAAAATCCTTTTTTCCTCCTCTTCCTTTCTTTTGATTCATATATTGATCAAATGTCAAATTCTCTTTGATTTCATATGGAAGAGAGACATACTCCATGTAACTTTGTCTCACTTCATCCACCATGGGGACTTCGGGCTCGGCTGATGCTTGCTCCCTAGGAGTGAAAGAAGGAAGGAGAGGTCTAGGGGCTGATTCCCGTTAATTGGCAACATGTTGCCCAACTGTTCTCCCTCTTGGTTCCAAATTAGAACCACTAGAATCCGACCCTTGTTTCGGCTGGGTTGTGATCACTTGCTGATCCATTCTTGCAAGTAATCTAGACATCATATCCAACATTGCATCAAACTTTTTTGCTACTCTAGAATCACTGTCATCTTTAGTCTCATTGGCTGGTCCCTTACCCTTGTTAGCCATACTGTCAACTGATGTTTCTAGGTTTCTCAAAACCTCTAAAAAAGTATCAATTTCAGGAAGCTGAAACTGAACTCTGTTTCCTCTAGTGTAGCAACGGAATTCTCTGTCACTCATCTGTCTCTGAAGCGTTGAACACACAAGATGGCAGGAAAACAGGCTTTGATACCACTGAAATGTACCCCCTTAGTTTTTTTCGGATTTTCAACACAATAAACTAGCATCCAAACACTGATTAGCTTTAGATACAAATCCAAATCTGCTCATAAAGTAACCCTCACCAAAATTGTTCACCAAGATCCCAGTATGGGCGAGGTGATAGCATATGGTTTGGGGATCGTTAGGAAAACCAGAACTTGAAAGTACAATTCATCTGCTAAGCAGACATCCACAAGCGGTGGGAATACTCCACTTATTCAGTGGATGAGATTATTACAAAATTATTAAGGCAGCAAGCCACCAATGTAACCACACTTTCACTTGAACAGTGGGGGGTATACAGTCCTCACAACCACTTATTTTCTTGGGGAGAATACAAAAATAATGAAAGATGCTTTATTAAACTCAACCACTCAATTGTGGGAGTGTAAAATAAACTAAATTTGCAGCAAATAAAACAAATAGCTGTTAGTACTACTAATCAGCTTTACAAACAATTGAAACAGCTGCAAATGTCAAAATGAGCTCTCAAAAGCATGTCAATGGTTAGAGTAATTCAACCACTATCATTTACAACATGAGATGATATGGAATTGAAACTTGAATCAACATAATATCAAAATCTAACTAATCTGATCAGAAACAGAAGGTACAAAAAATCAGACCAGCAAGTTGAGAAATCACAGAAATGGACGTAACTTCTCCGAAACAACTCAGAATGCTGCCAAACCATAGCCAAATGACAACTAGGAGATAGGTGTCCAATCCTCAAGGAGAAATCGAGCCAAAAACAACAACAATAGAAGGCACGATTCCCAATGCACACACCAAGAGATGGTACGACTTCCAAGAAGGGTCGACCTTCTCTTAAAAAATCAATACTCGATAATAAAATCTGAAATTTTCCCAAAAGGGGTGCCCTCCATAGTAGAACAGCATGGGCCAGTACCCAGAATGATAGAAAATTCGATGGCGAAGCTACAAACAAAAATTCACTTTAGCCATGGACAAACTAGCAACTCCGAAACAGGTTATACAGCAACAACCTGTTCAAAAACATCAGAATTGAAGCTCCATCTGCACCTCTGTGTGAAGTACAGTCACATTGAACCACTTAGGAAGCCATAGTTTCAGGCCCGAAAGATGGATTGAATTTGCTTCCCCTTAGCCAGGTTCTGGATTTCAAACCAATAGCATAACTTTAATTTTCAAAATTCAAGTATGAGAATGAAAGAACAAGCCATCAATAAATAAGTTTCACAAAAGGAGATGAATCAACTGTAACTCCAAAAGAAAACTCATCAACTTCCCAAAAGGGACGCCCATCTCCAAAAAGAACCTTTTTAAAATATAATATTCAAACTCTTCATTCTCCTCTCCAAGTCATCCCACTTTGATAAGAAATAAAACATTTAATAAAATATTAAATGTATCCACTTTATGGCCCCAACTTAAAAACAACTTGAAGTCATTAAGCTAGGTGTGGGGTACAACTTCAAAACACTTTTTTAACTAAGTATAAAACTTAGTCCAATGAGACAGCCAACGCCAAACTGGAAACTAAGAGATTACCATGATTTGGATAATGATCTGAACAATGCTGCTGATGAAGATACTGCCAAAAATAGACTTACTAAAAATAGCCAATGCTAAAAATAGTAAGTTTACGTCAAAACCACAGAAGGCCAAGCTGAGCAGGAAACATTGGAAATCCTACTTTGCTCATCTAAATAGCCTACAGATTTCCGGAAATAGGCTATCAGTCCACAACAAGGTCATCACTGAAAATGGGACATTACAGTTACAATCCAATGCATGAGGAATCTCCAGCTGCCAAGAGCCTTTTCTCCATAAATGACCACCTTGTTGATCGATATGGCACACGTCCAGCTGGCGGGATCTTCCTGAATTGTAGGCCTCAAATTATCTGCATGACAATGTTAGCACACACAACAACTGCATATCCATAATCATCTTAAAGCGACATTCATTAATCACATGCAAAATTAACACAAACAGTCCATATAGCATATTGATATCATTTGAAAGCTTATGAAAATAAATTCATGTCCAAGGTCTATGGTTTAAGGAAATATTATGAAAAGATCAACTCCCAAGCATCGAATTCTTATGTTATTGCAGGAAATGGACAACCCTATCAATAATCAGACCATAGACTAGACTCATCGGTGTGGCTGAAGTAGGTTTTCATTCACAACATTTTAGGTGAATTTTGTTGGCTTCTGGGTATTGGCCCATTCTTTTCCTTGGCTCTAGGCGCCCCTTTGTGCAAGTTTTGGGAATATATTATTGAGTCCTTGATTTTTTCTTGCAGGTCGACCCTCTCTCCAGGCCGTACTTTGCCTGGGAAGTCTTGGAAAACTTGAGAAAAATAAATCTCATCAGTTTGCAGTTGTTTCTCAGTTCTATCTTGGTCGCCATCTCTCTAAGGGTCATATGCACTTCATCTCATGTCATTTGGATTACTTTTGGTTGAGTTGTGAGCATTTTAGTGAGTTTATTAGTTGTTGGTCTGTAGTTTTCAGTTTGTTGGTCTGATATTTCAATTTGAAAAATCTGGAGTTTTCGGGTGGTTTTTCATATTTGGTTTGTCCTTGAAGGTTGGAGATTGATTAATAATATTGCAGCTTCTTGGACAGCTTATCCTTCGGCTTCTTGCAGGATTGATTATCATTGTAAAGATGTTTTAGTAGTACTGATCAACTCATATTTATATTCTGCTATTTTCTCTTGTATTCCCACGATTGTGGAAGAGACAGGCCTCGTCGTCTTGTATATTGTACTGGGGCCAGCTTTCCGCCCTTCTTTACTTTCAACATTCATATTTTTGATTGGTTGAGCCGTCCATTTACTTTCTGTACTTGCATTCATATTGCTGATCGACTATGCCGTGAAATCACTCCCGTTGAAATAAGCGGTCTGTTATGACCTTTTCACACATCGCCCCATTCAAATGGGGACCCCCCTAATTTTTGCTCCATTTTGGTCTTTTGGCTTTTGTTCTCTCTCTCTCTCTCTAGTCTTTCTGTCCTTCCAAGGATGTCCTATCGTTTGACCTAAGTTGAAATTTGAGCTAAGTCTATGAAATTAGGGCTTTTCATTCTTTGGGCTTATTGGAGGTTAAATTGAGTTGGCTAATTGACATTTGAGCTTAACATTGCTGTCAGGATGTTTCAGGCAGAGTCCCACTAAATTTTCACTGAATTCTGGCAACTTACTATTTTTAGTAAGTACTTAAATTGAGATCTTTTCCTCAGGATTTTGGAACTATAACTGCTCCATCGCATTCAGGTAACTTCAAGGTGCTTGCACGCGAAATTTGAACAGATTCTGACAACTTGCTATTTTTAGCAGTTCAAGCTTCAAGAGCCATTTCAGGGTGCACAGGTACAATTCTTCAATACACGTCTGGAGAATCTTTTTGGGTTTTTCAAGACCTTCGCGATGATATAACATGCAAGCCAAAACGATGACTTTTAGCAGTTCAGCCTTCAAAGGCTATTTTTAGGGTTTGCATGCAGAGTTTTTCAGTGCATGTCTGGATATTTCCTTATGGGTTTTCCGAGAGCTTCACAGTGATGTGACATGTAGGCAGAGTTGATCATTTTTTAGGAACTTACTATTTTTAGCCAGTACCCGCATGTGGACTAGTTTTCTAGGTTTTTCTGGGTTTTTTGAGATCCCACGGGAAATTTAACATGCAAACTCATCCAATTGTCGGTTGATCACTTTTCAGGTAGTTTCTATAAATAGCAAGTTCACCCCAGCAGTCGTCCGACACTTCAGCATCACGAACTGAACGACATGCAACAAAAATCAAGTCAAATGGAGGTCATTTGAGGCACATACAAGTCATATTAGGGTTTTCTACTTTGGTGCCTAAAAAGAGGGGTAAAAAGCCAGAATTTTGAAAAACGAAGGTATCCCACTACGATCAGTATCCTTCAGGCAATCTACTGGTAAAATTTGGGCGCAATCCAAGCACTTACTATTTATAGTAAGTCATCTCTAGAACAGGGCTATAAATAGCAAGTCAACACGAGGGGCAGGTGTGAACAGGTTCACCAAGCGATGAGGACCACGTGGTAAAAAAATTCAAGTCAAACGAAGCTGCAAAAGTCAAGTAATTTTAGGGTTTTGCTAAAAATAGCAAGCGGGCTAAAAATAGCAGATGAGCTTGGGCATCAGGTATAAAAAAGTAGCAGGGCCATAGGAGGCATATCATGCTAGCTCCAGAGTCGAAAGGTGGAAGCCATGAGGAGTCATACTTCTCCAAAAATTACTAAAAATAGATGGCAAAGGTATTTGAGGCGTTGAAGAAATTTCTAAGTCCACAGATGGAAACTGGCAGGAGGAAGTATGAAATGCGCCAAAGAATGAAGGCTGGCATGGTAAATTTGTCTAAGGCGTGGAAAATTCCTTGAGACCCTTCCCCCCCCCCTAAGTGCGCCCTGTCTTGAAGAGATGATGATAAAAATTCTAAGGGATTGAAAACTAGAAGTTCACCCTCTAGAATGCGCCCTCAAGGAAGAAGGGACTTAGAAATTTTCTAAGTCATGCAAAGCTAAGGCACCACTAGGGAAATGCGCCAAGGATGAGGAGAGTGGTGTTATGAAAATATTCTAAGTTATGAAAATTGCAGCACACCCTTCTATATGCGCCCATGAAGGAAATGAGGGTTGAAAGTATTCTAAGTCACAAAAAAAATGGAAGCTCAAGGGTGGAAATGCGCCCAGCAAGGGAAGTGAACATGATGAAAAAGTTTCTAAGTGTTAAAGATGGGAATAGCACATGCAAAAGGCGCCCAAGCAACTAGGGTTGGATAAGAAATTTCAAAGTCAAAAAAAAAAATGAAAGTGTCACCTCTAAAATGCGCCTAGCAAGGGTTATATGCTAAAGAGTTTTCTAAGTGTGGTAAAATGGAAGCTAGACCTTCCAAAAGCCCCCAAGCCTAGAGGAGATCAAGCCAAAAAATGTTGAGGCATGGAAATGGAAGCTTGGCAGGTGAAATGCGCCCAAGCTATGAGTGGAGGTAAGAAAGTTTTCTAAGTCACAAAACAGAAGCACAAACCTCTAAATGCGCCCTCTAAGGAAGTATGAAGGCAAGACTTAGAATATTTTCTAAGTATGAGGAAAATGGAGGCTCATGGGGTGAAATGCGCCCATCATAATGAGGTTAGGCTAGAGATATTCTAAGGCGTTGAAACATGGAGCTTCCATTATGTTAAATGCGCCCAACAAGGTGAAGTGTTGAAGGAATTTCTAAGTTAGAAAATGGAACTGGAAGACCTCAAATGCGCCCAAGGAAGAAGGTGGTTGAAGAATATTTTCTAAGGCTGGAAATCTGAAGAACATGGGTCTAAATGTGCCCAAGAAGGAGAATGCATAGTTTTAAATATTTTCTAAGGCAAGAAAAGTTCCTTCTCACACCCCTAAATGCGCCCTTGTTTGTGGATGAAGTAAAGCAAAATTCTAAGGCGTGGAAATGCCTAAGGAGTTAATGTGGAAGTTGATACATGGAAATGTGCCCTTGTTGGTGGAGGAAATATGATAAGATGCTAAGGCGTGAAAATGCTTGGTAAATGAAGGTAAAGGTATGTGTTATGAAGTGCGCCCAAGGTAAGTCAATTAAATTAAAATTTTTTTAAGGCATTTCTTAAGGTGAAGATGAGAAATATGCCCAGAGGAGGTAATATCAAAATTTACAAGTACAAGATGAAATGCGCCCATGAGTAGGAAGAGAATTTCTTCAGGGAAGCAAGGAAAATGCCAAGGCATGAAAAGTGAGGGCTACATGTGTGAAGTGCGCCAAAATTAAAATGGAATAAACCTTAGCAATTTTTATTATTTTTCAAAATAATAAAAAATTAAACCTACCCCTTCGTCTGGATACATATGAATATTATGATTTTTGGGGAGAAATTTCTTCTAGGTATTGGACATTTCCCATTGGGAGATGATTTTAAAATTTTCCACACCTTGCTCGTGTTGTTTCGATGGAGATTTTAGCCTGGTGCCTATTTGATAAATTTTCTAAGGCAGATAAATGTTTTTACAAAGAAATGCCTCGGTTGGTGATGTCAAGGTGAGCGCCTAGATTACAGTGGATGAAATTTATAAAGCAGATAAAATTGTCTAAGGAAAGGGAAAAGAAAACAACAAGGGGTCAAATACACTCATAGGAAGAGATGAAATTTGTCTAAGGCATGGAGGAATTTGAAGATGAAATGAAGCTCAAACATCAAGCATTCAAGTGCGTCCTCAAGGTGAAATATTTTCTAAGGCACAAACTCAAGGCACAAGGTGGTGGATGCGCCTTGGAAGAAGACCTCAAGAAACGAACACAATGTGCCCATGATGAAAGTTTGCTAGAAAAATGATGACCTCTATCACATCCGGAGATCAATTAATCAGAACATGGAAATTAGGTAAGTAAAGTGAATTTATATCATAAGCGTTCTGATGCTCTTCTTTCTATTTTGTAGGATGAACACCGGAGCCGGAGCATGAGGGCTTGAGGTGATGAAGCTGGACGACGTTACAACTTTGGAAAAGGGAAATGGCAGTGAAGATTTGTCTAAGGCATTAAGAACGTGATGCAAAAGAGGCCAAATGTGCCCAAGGCAGTGGGTTAGAGAAATATGAAAGTTACGAGGAAGAAGTACGTCCAGGAATTAAAGCAACAAGAGGACTTAACGGAGAAAAACTTTTTGCAAGGAGGGTTCGAACTGAGTGTTGTTGTGTGCTTTCCTCCTCCTAGTGCAACAAAATTGGCAGGCAAAACAGTGGGAACGCGTTTTTGGACGAGAACCTTCTAGAAGATGGTGATGGGCATTAATTGCTCATTATGGTTCCTGTAGAAGAGTGGAGAATCTTCTATGCATTTATTACCCACTGCTCTTTGTGGCGGTTTTTAGGGAAAAAACCCTAATTAGGGCATATGTGACTCAATTTGAGCCCTTTATTGTAATCAAATCTGAGTCGTCCACTGAAATGGGCTTGCTATAAAAGGGGCATCCCCCCTCATTTGTAATCGATTAGACATTAGATCAAGAGTTGAATCAGAGCTAGAGAGTAGAAAGCATATAGTGAATAGTTAGAAGTTAGCTTAGTTTGAAAAGGAAAGAAAAACTTTCCCTTTGAAAGTTTTTGTAAAAGGTGGTTGTGGAGGACTCTCATAATACAAAGAATTTGAGTGATTGGTGATTCTCTCTTTCGTTGTGAGCAGTTGACAAGAATTTTTCGTCTTTCTAATTCAAGTAGACTAGAGTAAAGTAGGCTTTATTTTATGCAAGTAGTTGTTAGTTGTGGAATACATGGTTTGATTTGAGCAAGTCTTCTTTCATCCATACCACTAGCAAGCTTGCTGATGGTGAGTTCGCCCTGTGTGGTCAACTGGAACATTGGTGCTTAACTTCAATTGTGATTCGTGTGTCCACATGCATCGTTGTGATGGTGTGTGCATGCTATTTCATGATTTGAACATCCTACTCACCCTTTGAAGATTGCACTGATTTTGTGGAAGTTGTTCTAAGGGAGACAAAGCAAAGTCTGGTTTGAATATTGTTTAAGTCGATTCTCGCATTCCATCCTTTAGAAGTAGATTGTAGAATTCCTACCCCTATTCCTTTTAAATTCAGCATTTTCTCGGTTAACTTAGGAATTAGAGCATCATAGTCAAACCTTTCATCTGCTTCAAGAAGTTGAACAATCACGTAAGTCCCCTTGGAATACCCAGCATATTCATATCAACCAACTGAGTCTATTCGCGACATAAGGAACCTTGGAGTTGAACGCATGATCTCTCACGCAATCTTAGCATGCGAAATACTTTGATCAAGAGAGAATAGAGTGACCGTTGGACATTTTATTCTGTGTTGGTGTGGTCATAAAACACCCGTCAACACGGTCGAGTTGCATCTTTACATTTCAGTAGTGTACTACTTTCAGTTTGGAATACTAATGATCCCCGACGCCATATGTTAGCACCTCACCCACCTTGGGTCTTGAGTGCACATTCTTGGCGTAGGGTTACTTTCCAGTATTGCTTTATGATTTCGGCTAACGTTGGCGGGTGCCATTGTTGAAGAGTTGTTGAAAAATTTGAAAAAATTATAATGGGGTCATTTCAGTGGTATCAAAGCCAAGATCCTGCCATCCTGTGAAAAAGACGGAGTTCAGTTGACAGATGAGTGACAGAGAAATCAGATTCTACACCAAAGGTCAGAACTGATTTTTATATCAGCTTTCAGAAGTTCCAAAGATGTTGCATTTTTTGTTCAGAAACCGTAAGAAGTCAGATTTGATTATGGCTTCTGAAGAAGAAAGAAGTTTGGCAAGGTCACTTTTCATTGCCGGTACAAGGCTCAAAGAAGAATGTTAGTCAAGGGATGAAGAAGTGAGCATATTATCTGAATTGGAACATTGCTTGAGCCAAGTCCAACAAGTATCTACGGACTTGTTGAATAAGGCAATTTCTCCTGCAATAACCTATTTGATTCATCCTTATTAGATAGGGCATCCAGATGAAGAAATCAGTTTGTTGGTTACTTCATGCCTTAGTGAAGTTATGAGGATTGTAGCACCTTTGATGCCTTATGATGATGAAACCATGAAGAAGATTCTTCATAGGATTGTGGAAAGTTTCCAAGAACTTGATGAAACTGGTAGTAGTCAATTTACCAGAAAAGTAACTATCTTAAAGACATTTTCAGATCTCAGGACAAGTAACTTGCTATTAGACTTGGAAATGCATGATCAGATTTATCACTTATTCCACTACCTCTTTATGTCCACTTGGAGCGAACAAGAAGAGAATGTTGTTGCAACTGTGAAGAAAATTCTTGTTCTCACTATTAAAGAGGCTGATGAAGTTCCACCAAATGTCCAATCTCTCCTCTTGGATGCATATGAACGTGAAGAAAAGGTTTCTCCTATTGCTGCTATGCTGATCAAGGAATTGTTTAATCAATGTGAGGAGAAATTGAAGCCATTTTTGAAGAAAATTGAACAAGATGAAGGAAATATTAGTGGTCATGATGTTGGTGATGATTCTAATGAGTTAATGCAAGATCATGTTGAAGATTTGGTGATGAAGGGTTTGCCTCTTGTTTTTGTCCCAACTTCCCAAGAAGTTCCATATGAAGAAATCAACACCATACTCACTCAAGATGGTTCCATAGAAGATAATGATGAAGTTTTCAAAACAGCTAGCATTGAAGATTCTTCACTTCATTTCGGTGGTGACATTGTTGGTCTTGGGTTTGATCAGAAAACTGAACCATTGGAAAGAAATGTTTTGAAGATATCAGTTTAAGTGATGTGGGAGCTGACTTATTCAAAGAGTCAACATTTCAAGAGGAGCACTATAAGCATTTTCTTGTTGACCATCACAATCAACCCATTAGTCTTTGGGATCCGGGAGTGTTGACATCAAGATGTGACAAAGAACCTGTGTGGGATAAGTTTCCCTTTGATCCTGATGAATACCAAAATTCTGATTGCATTGCAAGCTATGTGGTGGCCATTGAAAGAGAAGTTGTTTTTGATGAAGATTGCTTGGCAAAGCTCCATGATGATTCCTTTGAGCTGGTTGCAGCCACTAAGGAGGAGTCTGTTGCTTCTAGAACAACGTTCTATGATTCTTCGTGCGAGTTGGGGGCTGCCATAACTTTTGATCAAGGGGACAGTGGGGAGAAAGAAGAGCTAAAAGACCATATGGCTCTCGAAGAAGAAAGATTTAAAGAGGTTTTTGAATACAAGTCTGATTTTCCAATTCAAGAAGCTGATTGCAAACCTAGGATCGAAGAAATTGTGGAGTATGTTCCTCTCCATGACATTGAGCATTCTCCGCTAGTTGATGATCAAAGACAAGAAGGTTGGAGCAGCTATGAGGGCAGCGAAGACACAAAACAAAGTTCTGATTTTTGAAAAGCAGCCAACCAGCAATCCACCATCTTTGCATATTCTTGAATGGGAAGATCAAGTCAGAGGGTCCTTTGAAAGAGAAGTGCGAGTTCTATCACAATTTGATTGCACACACAGTTGGATTGAAGAACTCTACTGGAAGGCTCAGCTTGAAGAGAGACGAAGAGGAGTGAAAGATGAAGTTGCTCTTCCCAATTTGCAACTTATTAGAGATTCTTGGGAGACCTTGAAGTCCGAGTACATGCACTTGATTGAAGATCGAGATCATGCCATTGAAGTTACAAAGAAAACCATTGGTGCTTTCCAAAGAAGTGAGAGAAAGGTTGATGAGATCACTCTGGAGCTCGAATCAACAAAGGACATGTTGAAAGAAACTCAGTTGGCTCTAATGGAGGTTGAAGACCAGTTTGCTAACTTCAAACTTTTCAAGGAGCAAGAGGGTGCACAACGAGCTGAAGAAATCAAGCAAGTGATTGGAGAGCTTGATAGTCTTCAGGAGGAGTTTGATCTTGAAAGTATTTCAAGAAAATCAGAAGCTGTATGTGCAGATTTGGAGCAGCAAGATGAAAAGAATGACTTCCAAGTTTTTGATAATCCTCTCTTTGAAGTGGGTGCAGAAGAAACTTATGACAATCCTCTTTCTGTGATGGAAGATGAAGCATCAATTGACAATAGCACGAAATGGGATCCTGATCAAGTTTCTCAATACAGTATGGAACGTGATTTTCAGCTTATTGAAGATTTGCAAGCAAAACATGAGGGATATTCGATCCTTGCAATTGATAATCTTCCAAGAATAATGTTTGATCAAGAATGCTTAAGAGGGATTGAGGATGTAGTCTTCACTTGGGAAGATGGACCAGAACATGGTGTTTGCATTCTTGTCAATCCATTCATTGGGTTGGGTGATGCTAGTCAATTGTGGGAGTTGAATTTGAAGTCATCTTATGTTTCAAGCTCCAGTGTTTGTGAAGCTTTCATGGATTGGTTTCAGAGGTTCATCAAAGGGTACGCCAGTTTCACAAGTATGCACTTGATTTTGACCAGCATTCAGAGATGTGTTATGTTTTCTTTCCGGAGTATTGAAGATTATTTTCAATTGAGTACCCATGCTTGGTACTCTCAACATGGGTTGATGGAGCTTATTGCTTGTGGAAAGAAGAAATTTTGGAGGGATAAGGATCAAATTTTCAGACTTTTTGGCACTGTCCCCTTCTCTACCAACCATTTGATGGCTCTATTTGTTCATCAACAAATGGATTGGAGAGAAATTTTGAGTATGGGTTGGAGAGATGATTGGTTGGATGCTTTGGGAAGTGATTCTTGACTAAGACAAGAGCAGATTTTGAGACACAAGTTTGCTGGTTGGAGGCAAACCAGCCACTTAACATGTGGAGTTACTCTCGTTCAGGAGAGTTTGTCCATCACTACTTGTCAAAGAGGTGGTAGTTTTTAGTTGGGGATTGCTCTAGTATGTTTTATAGCCAGTTTGAAGGGGTTATCTTGCAACTCAATGCTCATCTCACACATTCACACTTGGGAATTTCATTGGTGCTTCTGTTTTTCCTTGTGTAGAGCACTTAAATCAGATTGTACTTCGCTGACTCCAGCCTTGAATAGCAGAGATTATTTGTTTCTTCAAACCTATCCTATTCTCAGAGTTCATCTTATGGAGGTTTGTGAAGCAAAATTTGATAGTTTCTTGAAATATACCGGGACAATTTTTTCACTTTTTCACAACTAAGCTTCACCTGTTAATGTTAAAGAAAAACCCAATCAACTTGAAGGGAACCCTTTCCTCTGATCAACCCAGATCCCATTGTAGGCAAGGTGAGAGCATACTCGAAAGGGGATCATTAGTACAAATGAAACTGTTGAAATAGTAACTGAAAAGATACAATCAACTCAACCACTTATTCAGCGGGAGGACTGAAATGGAAAGTACATTACTGAAATTAAAGATGCAACTTGACCACTTGTTCAGCGGGAGTATGTTGACGGCTCAGCCGATCAACAATATGATGAACAATGCAATACAGTAAATAAATAGGCGGCAAGCCAGCCTCTTCCACTTGTTCCGCGGGTGATGCAAGAAATGGAAACTTAAGGCTATAGACTGAGAGGAGGCCAGTCTTTTCCACAATCGTGGGAATTGCAAGAGCTAGATAAGGATGAGAATTGCTGACAGTACTATTGTTCAACTTACAATGTAGTAGAGAACCTGTCAATACACATGATTAAAAGTCATATAATGCTGCAATAACAGAAGGCACTCCCCCATAATCAATCTTGACTCCCTAGACTCAAGCCCACTCAAGAGATGACTTCTCATAACCTGATATGACTGTGACAGTGACTGAAATTGTGCAGACCAGCAACATGCAACCTCATTAAATTGCTCATAACTTGTTCAAAACCCAACCAAAAGACATGAGGTAAAATGCATAATACTCTAATAATAATGGCGACCAAGACTAGACATCAAAACTCACTCAAACAACCTTCATTTATTTGCACGGAATCCAAGACACTCCCAACAAAGTGTGCCCCTCTAGAAAGGGCGATTTTACCTTTAAAAATTCAATACTTGCTAAATAAATCTGAGAATTAACATGAAGGGTCGCCCCTTGCAAGGAATTAGATAGAGACAATACCCAGTACAATGCTATTTTTATTCTGCAAGATATGAATAAAAACTACAATCAGCTGAACAACTCCAACAACTCTGCAAATCTGATAGAATGCAAATAACTCAACTCCGACATGCATCAAACTCAATTCAAAGACCAAAGACAATCCTATCTTAACTAGTTGCTATCTTTCAAGCAAGAAGTCAAGCCAAGTTAAGGGGTATGCGTTCCCTGAAGCACTCAGTCACCATTTCGGCAGCATAACTTTGCAATAAACTCAAAATGCCGAAAGAGAGAACAAAGCCTCTTATTTATAACTTTCTCCAACCTTGAATTCAAATTCCTTTCCCCTCCAATTAGTTCGCCCCCATGAGATTCACATTCAAATTCGCTCTGACATTTGCCTTTCATTTCAAACTTTATTCTCCATAACTTGGCGTCCAAACATAAGGAGGATAAAACTTTATTTAAAATGCCAAAAAAAGGAATGTTAGGCACCCCAATTAATAAAGTGAAATGCTTTTCAAATATTTCTCCAAGTATGGCGTCCAAAATACTTAAGTGAGAAACCTTATAAAATTTGTTTTTTTTAATAAACCAACTTATCTCTCCATTTGGGTGTCCACCAAGCCTTAGTAAAAATATTTCACTTAAATTAATATTTTCATCAAATATCAAACTCGCCAAAATAATCACCTCAAATGCTAGAGACCAACTGACTATATTGCCCTGCTCGAAATAGCCATAATACCAAGTTGTTGAAACACTGCCAAAAATAGCACCAAGGGTGTTGGAGACCAAACTGCTCAAATTGACCTACCAGATATAACCACTGAAGTGAACTGCAGAAACCCTGCTAAAAATAGAACTTACTAAAAATAGCATACTGCTAAAAATAGTAAGTTGTTCCAAACTCATTTTAACCACAATCCGAGCAGCCGTCGTACTTACTAAAAATAGTAAGTACGGAAAAGTTCTCTGACTCAGTTGCATCTCACACCATCGCGAAGCTCTCTGAAAACCTAGAAGGAATCCAGAATCTGATCTGTAAAGATCCAACATGCAACTGTTGTAACTTACTAAAAATAGTAAGTCCGGAAAAGTTCTCTGATTCAGTTGCATGTCATACCACTGCGAAGCTCTTTGAAAACCCAGAAAGAATCCCGCAACCAATCTGCAAAACTCCAACATGCGAACCCCTGAATCCTCAAAAGAAACCTCCAAGTAGCTGGAAACCCTAATTTTGCCTCTGACTAGCCTATGAGCATCCAGGAATAGGCTAACAGTCACTGGAAGATGTGATAAAAATGGCGACATTACATTTCTTCACTATATTGGTTCAAGACAGCGTACTTCCACATGCTTTGGCTTATCATTCTGAGACTCTTGGAGTTGGAACTGTAAGAGTGTTCAAAAGTCTTTATGACTGTATCAGAATAATTCGATGGAGGCACAGTAGATTCATGTGGAGTTATGAGTATGAGTTTGTTGAGCCCTTGCAAAGGATTGATTTCCTCTTTGCAAGAAGATTTGGAGAAGTCACTTATGTTCTTGTGGCTCTACTTTACAGCTTGAGAAGATATGCTGAGGACTACAGTTTTGAGTTGTGTAGACTATCTTTCCCATTGCCCAGGCTTGTGATAGACAGTGGCATTGTTGTTATTGACTACTCAGAGTCCTTTGGGCATGAGACGTTGCAAGGTGTTGACTTCAGTCCTACCAGTTTTTTCAGTTTGAGTATCACAAATGATATCATTTTGGAGTTACAAGGGAGGTTAGTGCAGTTTTGGTGTGACTATTTCATTGATGTGATTAGAGTGGAGCAGCATCAACATGATGGGTCTTCTTAGAGATGGTCATGGGACCATGGGATCAGTTGGAGTGTTGTGCAATTGCTTAAGGACAAGCAATTTTGGGAAGGGCGGACTCTAATGTCCCCATTTTAGCCATACACTCTTCTATGTCTGATAGCCTATTTTCGGAAGCCCGTAGGCCAGTCAAGGGCTGAAATTAGGTTTCCACTTTCAGAAGAGGTTTTGAGGGCTTGCATGCGAGATTTTTTGAGGCATGTCTGGTGGAGCTTTCTGGGTTTTTGGAGAGCTTCGAAATGTGGTAACGTGCATGACAAGATAATGACTTGCATTTTTGGTTGTTTCCTTGGCAGTTTTGGAGGCTTGTGTGTTGATGTTTTGCAGTTTGGATTTTGGATTCCTTTTGGGTTTTCAGAGAGCTTCACGATGGTGTAACATGCAACTGAATCAGAGAACTTTTCCGGACTTACTATTTTTAGTAAGTCACGACGGCTGCCCAGTTTGTGCTCAAAATGAGTTTGGAACAACTTACTATTTTTAGCAGTATGCTATTTTTAGTAAACACTATTTTCGATAGTGCTATTTTTAGCAGCAGTTCAGTGCAGTGGCTATGTCTGGCAGTTTAGTTTATTCAGTTTGGTCTCTAGCATTCAAGGTGATTATTTTGGCAAGTTTGGTATTTGGTGAAAATAATATTTTAAGTGAAATAATTTTGCTAAGGCTTGGGGATGACTATGGAGAATTATTTAAGTCATATTAAATATATTTTCACCTTAGCCTTGGATGCCTAAATGGAGAGATAAGTTGGGTTTGTTAAAAATCAATTTTTATAAAGCTTTCTCACTTTAGTTTTGTTAGACACCATATTTGGAGAAATATTTGCATATTCTAAAGTATTTTACTTAAGTGACTTGGGACGCGTAAAGTTATGTTTTATTTGCATTTTTATAAAGTAATTCTCCTTCATGTGGGATGCCAAAATCAAGGAGATAAATGAAATTTTAAAAAAAAATGCAAATCCAAGTTGGGCACCCTAAAGAAAGGGAAATGGAAATTTGAATTTGGAGACAAAAGGCTATAAATAAGAGTGTTGTGCTTTTTGTTTCTCATCCATGAAGAAATTATATTGTTATGTTGTCAAAATGGTGAGTGGTTTGCTTTGAGGAATGCATACCTTTTAGCTTGGACTTGGTTTCTTGCTTGAAAGATAGCAACTAGCTAAGTGAGAAGACTGTTCTTTACTCAGAAGGACAGATTGAGCTTATTGTGATGGAGTCTTATGATGTTTTCTAATGTCTTTTGGTGTGTTTGTCAGTTTTTCATGTTGTTGATTTTGGTGTGGTTGAAGTAGGTTTTCATTCACAACTCTTTAGGTTGTTGGCTTCTGGGTATTGGCCCATTCTTTTCCTTGGCTCTGGGTGCCCCTTTGTGCAAGTTTTGGGAATTTATTGTTGAGTCCTTGATTTTATCTTGCAGGGCGACCCTCTCTCCAGGCCGTACTTTGCTTGGGAAGTCTTTGAAAACTTTAGAAAAATAAACATCATCAGTTTGCAGCTGTTTCTCAGTTCTATCTTGGTCACCATCTCTCTAAGGGTCATATGCACTTCGTCTCATGTCACTTGGAGTACTTTTGAGTGAGTTGTGAGCATTTTAGTGAGTTTATTAGTTGCTGGTCTATACTTTTCAGTTTGCTAGTCTAATATTTCAGTTTGTAAAAGTTGGAGTTTTGGGGTGGTTTTCCATATTTGGTGAGTCTTTGAAGGTTGGAGATTGATTAATAATATTGCAGCTTCTTGGACAACTTATCCTTTGGCTTCTTGCAGGATTGATTCTCATTGTAAAGCTGTTTCAGTAGTATTGATCAGCTCATATTTATATTCTGCTATTATGTCTTGTATTCCCACTTTTAGTGGAAGAGATAGGCCTCGTTGTCTTGCATATTTTATTGGGGCTAGCTTGCCACCTTTCTTTACTTTCAGCATTCATATTTCTAATCGGCTGAGCCGTCCATTTACTTTCTATACTTGCATTCATATTGCTGATTGGCTGTGCCGTCAAATCACTCTCGCTGAAATACGCGGTCGAGTTGCATCTTTACATTTCAGCATTGTACTACTTTCAGTTTGAAATACTAATGATCCCCGATGCCATATTTTAGCACCTCACCCACCTTGGGTCTTGAGTGCACATCCTTGGCGTAGGGTTACTTTTCAGTACTACTTTATGATTTCGGCTAACACTGATTGGTGCCATTGTTGAAGTGTTGTTGAAAAATTTGAAAAAATTAGAAGGGGGTCAGTTCATAAACATTAGGGGCAGAGTTAGAACTAGCAGGGTTCTTCACAATAATATAGGGTTTTTGAAGATTGTTGATGTTCTTAGTTCCAGGTATGATTCTAATCTAATTTCTTAAGCCATAATCAAATCTGAGTTTAAATTTCATGCAACTGTTTGACATTGGTTTATTTTGCAAATAGTTGTATTTTCTGTATTTTCGGTTTAAAACCCCAAATTAAAGGGGGTATTATATTGGTATTAGAGCTTCAGAGCATTTAGGAGAATAAATAAATCAGATTTAAGAGTTTAATTTGCAGATTAGAAAATAAGCTTGTTGGTTATCTTTGCTGGTTGCATTCTTTCCAGATGCCACGTGGGAATTATTCTTCATTGTACATCTTACATGGCACGTGAGAGATCTTCTTTGTAGGTCATACATGATCAGATTTGTATCCATTAGAAGGCCGTACATCTTGGGCTGGTGTGAGGGTCTCAAACAACAATAAAAGTCATTCCCAATTGGTACATGTGGACTCTATAGGCAGGCCGTATAGCATTGGAAGGGAAGTGGTTTTCAATAGCAGATCAGCAGGGTTTAATAGCTGCAATCACTCAGATTTGAGGCGCCTAGGAGTTGCAAACACATCAACAACATTTACATGGTGTGAATGAGACAATTCGAGCTATGGCGATCTAGGGTTTGAGGATCAGATTTGCTGGTTGGAGAAATCAGAATTGTAATGTATTTCAAAAAATGGGTATGATTCTAATTTTTTTTTGATGTAATAAAAATTACCGAGTTTCCTTTAGTTCATGCGTTTCCTTGTTACTCTAGCATTTTGGCAATTATTTTTGTTTCCTACACTATATCTACCAAAAAAACAAACAAAAAACAGAAAAAAAAAAAAAAACTACAGATCCCAACTGGACATCATAGTGGTATCAAAGCATAGATTTTCTTGCCAGCCCGTGTAGTTAATTCATGAGTGAGAAAGAACATGTATATAATAAAGGTAGGTTTATAACAGTGGAAACCCTCGCAGAGCTTCCAGAGGGACAAACTTTTATAGGTGCAGTAGGTATTGACAGTTCTCAAGAGTTACATAGGCATTTATCCAATGATAATTAGAGCATTACAAGAGCCATGGAAGATAGAGAAAAGAGACATGCTAGCTCCCTTAGCCCCAATTCTAGAACAGAGTGGAAGTTTGACACTATGTTGGACATGATGGCAAATCTCTTGCATAAAATGAATTAGAACACTACCCTGGCCATATAGTGTGTCTTGAGGAGATTGGTTGCTCCCATGCACAACCTGAGGACAAGCAGAGGACTCCAGTTTTCCCCACATCTAGGCCCCTACAACCTACTTTCACATGTAGGATTGAGGCACACATTCGTCAGGAGCATCCTCTCGAACAACAGGTGTCCATGGTGGATGAGGTCAAGGCCAGCCATACAGAGTATATTTCACTTCCTCCAGATATCAAGAATTTATTGACTTTTGATCAGTTCCTGAACCAAAGGAGACAAAGAGTAGTGACAGTTGGCAGGTTGGAGACTAGAGCACCATAAGGTACTAGAGATTTCCAGTAGGCAGTGGGCAAGATTACTTTGGAGCATTTCGATGGTGGCAATAGATGCACGACCCGTGCCTGGGTTTAGAAGTTAGATAACTACCTCTCCTTGAGGCCCATGCCTAAGGAAGACGCAATCAGGTCTGCTACATTGCATTTGGATGGCTTGGATCTCGAGTGGTGGTACCAAGGATTGGTAACACTGGGGCATAGGTCCATTACTTCTTATGATGAGTTTACTAATAAACTCATCGAACGTTTTGATAGGAGAGATCTAGAGGTTTTCTTTCATGAGCTTGCACAACTTAAGCAGACTGGATTATTAGAGTCTTACATTTCCGAGTTTTAGAGATTATTAGTAATGGTTACAAGTATTTCTGAGAGGATATTAGGGGTACTCTTTAGTGAAGGCCTTATGGAACCATTACGTGGGTGGATTAAAGCCTTTGATCCTCCCTCATTACAGGATGCAATGAAAAAGGCAAAAAATATGGAGCTCGTTGCCCCCAAAAAGGTAGTTCTTGCCTAAAGCAATCACCTATCCCAAGGATGAGACTCGTCATAAAGTTGCAGATCAGCAAAAGCAACCATCACAAAAGTTAATGAAGACACCATAAGAGACTTGAGAAGGTAGAAATTATGTTTTAAATGTAGAGGACCTTGGGAACCAGGTCATAAGTGTCCTATGTAGGGTCATGCAAAGTAAATGGAATACTTTTATGCTGATGAAATCAATTTAGAAAATTTTGAATAGTGATCTGATCCGAAACAATGAGATAGGAAGAGCATCTGATGAGTCGGAAACAGACTTAGCAAAGTCATCTTCTATAGCATAACTCTTTAGCATCCAGAAAGAGTGGTCATTCAAAATCAAAGGAGTCTTGAGTGGGCAGTGTGTGACCACTTTGCTTGATATAGGAGCCATTCGTAACTTCATTGATGAGGGGCTAGTTGCAAAACGTGGACTTCAGACAAAGGAGTTTGAGGGGTTTAGAGTGAGGGTTGTTGATAGTTTCACCCTCACGTGTAAGAGGAGGATCCTTAATCTCATCTTGCAACTGAATGATTATGAGTTCCAAGCTGATTACTGTGTTGTCAGCATGGGTGAGATGGATGTTGTCTTAGGCATGAGGTGGCTTCATGCAATTGAAGAGTTTTCCATCAACTTACGCACAATGGAAATGAAATTTGCAGTTGATGGTAGGAAATATGTGTTGAGGGGAATGTTTGAAGGTAGTTTATGTGCCATCTCCCTCAGTGGAAAGGAGAGTAGAGGGAAAGGGAAAGAGATTGAATAGGTGATGCAGGAGTATGATCTTGTCCATTGCTCCAAAAATCCAGAAAGAGATAATTCAGATCAGCAAGAGGATAGTTTACAATTTGTTAATAATCCATTGTTTAGGGTTGATGCTGATTTGTCTTATGATAATCCACTCTTTGAGTTGGGTGACGGCGCTCTTTCTAACCCTTGTCTGGAGTTGGGTGACAATTGCAAGATTTAGGATCCACCCTAGTACTAGATTAGGACTTCCGATAGGGGTTACTAATGCATTCTAGACAACAAGGGCATATAGCTTTACTTTCAGCCCACTCACATTTGATTTGACCATGATGCAAAAGACATGCAAGTGTGAGATGGATGGTTGGTATAAGGTGTTTCCTTCTATGGTTGAAGGGAACAAATCTTATAGGTATTCTGAGTTGCTTCTACAGGATAATCATGTTGATGGGATAACATGATATAGGAGCAGATTTTGAAGTTTGGCATTCCTAGTGCAGTTAGAATGGGGCAGAAGGAACCATCAAGGGAAAAGAAGGAAAAACTCCAAATTTGTCCATGAGATCTAGGTGGAGTACACGCACAGAAGGGTAAGACACTTGGAGATGATTACAGTGTGTTGCTTCACCATCTTCAACTGGGTGAAGATTATATTAGAGTTGTGCAGTGGAGGTCAGCAAAGGCTGGGTATGGCAGGCTTCTAGTTGGGTTGCGCACTTTGGGATCTGTAATGCTTGGTAGTTTTCTTCTTATGTAGACAGTGATTGACAGGGTTTCTGAGCTTAGCTCTATCTATCTCCAGTAGTTGCAGTGGAGTTTTGGTAGAGCATTGTGTAGACTGGTTTGGGGTCCCAACATTCAAGATGGGCCTAAGTGTTCAGGTAAGGATTTCCTGGGGACAAGCAATCTTGGGGAGGGTGGAGTGTAATGTCCCCTTTTACAAAATCCGTATCTTTGCAGTGGTTAGCTTATTATCTGGTCCTCATAGGCTAATGGGGTGTTTTGGGGGCCCATTGGAGGGTATTTTGTGGTTCTTCAGTAGGCTTAAGTATCCATTTTAGTGTTCTTCATCCAGGACTCAGTATATTGATTGGTGAGCCTTCTAAGGCAGTTCTGGATGTTGTCTCCCTTACTATTTGTAGTAAGTCATTTGGTATTAATGTTCACACTTACTATTTATAGTAAGTTACGCCTGAATTAGTCATCATCATGCTGGTAGTTGGGAAATTTGGTCGGATCACTCTCAGTGGTTGTTGTTAGATTATTATTGAGAGTTGGCAATTTAATAATATTATTAAAGTCAAATTATTTTAATAATATTAATTATTAAAGTGACTTTATAATTTAATGTTACAAAGTGACTTTTAATAAAGTAACTTTAGAATTTGGCAATATAACAAAAATAAAGTGATTTTTAATAAAGTATTATTATTTTAAAATTTTAATGATACTTTATAAGATATTTTATTAAAACTCAAATATTTAAAAAAGCAACATTAAAATATTATTTTAATGTGCCAAATTGCAAAAGTGGTGGAATTTGGAGGAGATATTATTTTAAAAAGTGAAATGACCTAAAGAGGGTGTGGGATTTTGGGAGAAGTTAAAAAGCAAAAAGAAGGCATTTTTGAGCATTCATTGTCTATTTGCAAAAAAAGGAGAGTTGGGCAATAGGGTTTGCTGGTTTGAAAATTCATGTTTTTGAGGATGAAAACCCTTAGAGAAGACAATGTCTACAGGTGTGGAAGATCACCCAGGGGCATTCTGAGAGATAGTCTCATACAAAGATTATTATAGAGATTCATTGATTTTCCTAGAGATCATCATTTAGGGGTTTACAGAGTTTTCAAGGTTCAATTTGATAATCAATTTGAAGGGACGTTCAAGGTCAAATTATACAGGGTTTTTGAAGATTGTTGATGTTCTTAGTTGCTGTTCAAACACTTTCAGATCTACAATATTGCATATCATGTAATCCGGGCTTGATTCTAATGTAATTTCTTAAGCCATAATCAAATTTGAGTTTTAATTTCATGTAACTGTTTGAAATTGGTTTATTTTGCAAATAGCTATATTTACTATATTTTTCAAGTAAAACCTCAGATCAGAGGGGGTTATTATATTGGTATCAGAGCACAAATTTTTCTTGCCTACTTGAGGGGTTTTTCAAAACACAATTTCTCAAATTGCTAGGGTTTGACAAATTTCTAGATATTTGATCCATTATTTCCGAAGGTTTCAGGATACATTAGTAAAATATTATTAAGCAGGAGAATATTCAACTCGAAGGGATTCGTACCCTTTTGCGAACTATATTTGTGTTGTACCCAAAATAAATTTTTGCTTCAATAAGGCATTTTGATTAAAATGGTCTAAATCATGTAAAATTGTTGTCAAAAGTCCGTTTTAGGTCAAACAAAACAGGGGATTTTGTGGGTTTATGTCAAGGAAGATACTTGCAAATTTATGAAAATTTGAAAATTAGGGTTTCGTACCCCTGTTTTTAGGAAAACCCTAAAAAATAGGACCTTTCCAGAAATGATTGAAAATGATTTTGATAGGATAATTTGATTTCATGATCACTCTGGTCAAGTCAAAATCACCAAAAAGTTTGTTTTACTCTGGTGGGTCTACTTTAGTTTTTCAGGAGAAAAGCTAGGACCTCCACAGCCATTAATGGCAGATGGTCAGTACTAGGTGTCAAAATCTAAGCCTCAAAAGCTTCAACTAAGAATCCATGGCCAAAGATGCTCAATGACTAAGGTCAAAAGTGAAAAATGCTAAAAATTGACTAAGTCTGGAGGATGCACGCTTTGCTACAAGGAAGAGGCTACACAGTCCATGCCTTAGCCATTCTTCCAACACCCGTACACGCATCATGGTGAAGTTGATTGCTAGGATGCACGTGTTCGCGTCGATGACGACAATGCTTGAACCAGTCAAGCTACATGGCGAACACGGAGCGCGAAGAGATTAGGATTTTAAAAGAAAATGGTGAAACTGCAGCTAAAAGCGCCCCTACTGGCCATGGGCGCCCATGAAGTTAAAAGGTAAAAGGCAGTCATCTCCTTCGTGTTTCCGCTAGCTTATCGATGCATCGTCAAGCAAGGTCACCTGATTCATCGATCAGTGACAAACAAAAGTGGAGATAAGAGATGTTGAAAGCATGTATCATCAAAGAACTGAAGTTACATCAAGGAAAAAGCGCCCCTGCTTGACAAGGGCGCCCTTCACTTTGGGTCACCTAATGAACTTTTCAACAACTGCTTTCTAGAAGGAATCTTCTCAGCATCCTCTCAGCTTCGTGATCAATCCAGCTGCACGTTCACAGGACTTGTAGAGCATTCGCAAATGAAAAGCAAGCAGAAAATACCAAAGGTGAAGGCGAGATGAAAGACATGAAAAATTGAAATTAACCCCTTATAATTTTTTCAAAATTTTTAACAACACTTCAACAATGGCATCCACCAACTTTAGCGAAAATCATAAAGCAGTACTGGAAAGTAACCCTACGCCAAAATGTGCACTCAAGACCCAAGGTGCGTGAGGTGCTAACATATGGCACCGGGGATCATTAGTATTCCAAATTGGAAGTAGTACAATGCTGAAATGTAAAGATGCAACTCGACCGCTTATTCAGCGGGAGTGGTTTGACGGCGTAGCCGATCAGCAATATGAATAATGCAGTACAAATATAAGACGGTGAGGCCTGTCTCTTCCACAATCTTGGGAATGATATGTTGCAAGAAAGTAAATAAGGCGGCGAGGCCAGCCTTCTTCCACTAAAAGTGGGAATACAATATGAATTTGTAGAATGTAAATATAAGCTGAACTGTACTACTATAATAGCTTTACAATAAAAGTAATTCTTGCAAGAAACCAAGAGTTAACCTGTCTAAGAGGTTGCAAAGTTATTATTTGATCTCCAACTTTAAAACTCACTAAATATGAAAAACACACCCCAAAAACTCCAACTTTTACAAACTGAAATATCAGATCAGCAAACTGAAAAGTATAGACCAGCAACTAATAAACTCACTAAAATCCTCACAACTCACTCGAAAGTACTCCAAACGACATGAGACGAAGTGCATATGACCCTTAGAGAGATGGCGACCAAAATAGAATTGAGAAACAATTGCAAACTGATGATATTTATTTTTCGAAAGTTTTCCAAGACTTCCCAAGCAAAGTACGGCCTAGAGAGAGGTCGACTTGCAAGATAAAATCAAGGACTCAACAATAAATTCCCAAAACTTGCACAAAGGGGCGCCTAGAGCCAAGGAAAAGAATGGGCCAATACCCAGAAGCCAACAAAATTCGTCTAAAGAGATGTGAATGAAAACCTACTTCAGCCACAACAACATGAAAAACAGACAAACACACCAAAAGACATTAGAAAACATCATAAGACTCCATCACAATAAGGTCAATCTGTCCTTCTGAGTAAAGAACAGTCTTCTCATTTAGCTAGTTGCTATCTTTCAAGCAAGAAACCAAGTCCAAGCTAGGAGGTATGCATTCCTTGAAGCAAACCACTCACCATTTCGGTATCATAACAATATAATTTCTTCATGGATGAGAAATGAGAGAGCAAGTGCCATTTTTTATAGACTTTCAAATGATTCTCCAGAAGCTTCTAAAAAGTGCACCCAAATTGCCCTAGAATCATTTAAATTTTAAATTAACTTTTTCCCTTCTTCAAATTGGCGTCCCACATAAGGAGGAAATAAATCTTTTTAATAAAATAATATCCTTCTCCAAAGGTGGCATCCATCTCCTCAAGGCAATATTTTTGATTTTAGAAATATTAAGTAACCTCCAAATGAGGCGTCCACCCTTAAGGTCCCATTTTTAAAACAACATAAAGTTATAATGCTAGGCCAGGGGGGTTATAAAGTGAAAATATAACATTATAACTTAAAATAATTCATTTCTCCTAAAAATTGCTCCTTAAGGCCAAAACCAAAAATACTCACTGCACTGCCTAAAGTGGAAAGCTCTATGTGCTGCTGCCAATTGAAACACTATCAAAAATAGAATTTACTAAAAATAGTAAATCCTGAAAAGTTATCTAAATGCCTTGCAAATCATATCATTGCGAAGATTTCTGAAAACCCTAAAAGAATCCGCAATCCGCAATCCAATACTCCATAAGCAAGCTTTTGAAAATGTTGAAACATCCTCCTAGATGTAGGAAACCCTAATTTATGTTTCCGACTAACCTACGGGCCTCCGAAATAGGCTAACGGCCAACAGTGTTGATCATTGTTGAGAAGGGGACATTATAAAAATTGACTGTATTAAGGAAAATGCACCTTCCTAGAAATAGGTGCCCAGCTTTTTGGGCAGTCAGATGTAGTCTGCAAGCTCACTGACCTCCAAGAAGTCCACTATTTTGATCAATCTCAAGAATGACACCGTCAACCAGTTCAACAGGTAAATCAAACATTCGATGACAAACATCAAACTAGGGTAGTTTGTGGAAGATTGCAAAGTAAAAATTGTGTCACAAAAGGTCAAAGGTGCCCCTACAGGCTAGGGGGGCCCATACTTTTGGAACCCTTAAACCAATTTTCACAACTCTCGAAGCCAGTCATCCTTTTCGACAATGAACTGGTTATCCACCCCATGTTTCAACATGATCATAGAAATCATCAGTCATCAGTGATCGTAGATCAGAATACTGAGGGTCAAACTGGAGGAATTGAAGAACACTCAAGAAATTGACTAAGTCTGGTGGAAAATGCACCTTCTTGGGAAAAGGCGCCCAAGAATTAGAGGCATCAGACTCAGGTTTTGAGGTTTGCAACTCCCAAGCACACTTCATCAAAGTTGTTTCCTCTCAGCCAAGATCAACTGAGCAACCAGTGTTAGGGATCAAATGAACGCATTTTATCACAGGAAAAGAATGAAAAGTGTTCAACTCCTCAACTTGGATGCCTAAAGTCAAACTAGGCCCAGTTGACTGAAGTTGTCTATTTAGAAAGCCTTTTCACGTCTAAAACGTCCCCAAATGAGTGGGAATCAGTGCTGTGAACTCCAGATCAGGTAAATGAACTCCTCAATCATGTGTTGGCGCCCAAACTTGATGGATTCAACATCAAACATTATATATGAAGTCTAGGCATCATAATTCAACATCTTTCGTTGCAAGTTGAAGCTCAAGAACAAGCATTTTTCTTTTCCAACGTTTTTTGAAGATTTGATAGAGGATTTTTAGTTTTCTTCATATTTTCAAGAATAAAGTTGCACAGAGGCATAATTCATCAAGGTCTACATTTCCAGACATGATTTTATTGAAGATCTTGAGAGGCAGTTAATAAGTTCCAAACTTCTTGTCTTTTTCCTCTATTCTTGTCTTAGATCTTCTTGCATGTCCAATAAAACAACAGATATTCATAGATTTGACCTTTTGCGTATGGTCAACACAACTTTTTCAACAAAACCCACGTGTTAGACTTTTCTAGAAAAAGGCCCTGCTACCCCTATGTTTTAGGGTTTTCAAAAAAAGTCACAATTTCGAAAAACAGATAAATTAGGTTTGTTTAGCTTTGAAGCACGAACAAAACCCATGTGTTAGATTTTTTCGGGAATAACGAGTTTTGGGTGCCTCGCTACCTCTGCCACCGTAGGGCTCTTGCATGCCATAGAAAAATTCATTTTTTCATATTTTTGACGATTTGGGTTTGTTTAGAAAATTATTCTCAACAAAACCTACAACGTAGAATTTTTCGTTAAAAGTTACCTCGACAAGGCTTTTTTTAGCAGTCACAGAAAAAGTTGTCCGAACAACATCGTGTGCACAGTTAATCTTCAAGGTTTTTAGAATGCAGTTCTCCGAAGTCGAATACAAGACCAAAACAGTCATACTCCATGATTTCTTGAAAACGGTTGACATCGATCTACATCGGCACACCCAGAGGTCGATTTCGACATATTGACAAGCATAGACACTCAAGTTGACATGTTCCATATGGTTTCACCTTGTATATCTAATAGCCTTCCAAGGCCAGTTTAGAGGGTTGAATACCATTGCAGCTCTACGTGTGCAACGAGTTCATATGCATTTCTCACAGTTAGAGTGTTCGCAGTCAAACTTAGCAGTTTCATCATACAACACTCTTTCATTGAGATGAATCAAGAAAAGCGCCAAAAGCACAAAGCTGCGGGAGAAACAAAGGTCATCACTCTAGTTACAGAGCTGCCAAAGTTACCAATCAGTTCCTTGCTAGTATCAAACATGAAGATGGTGACTACGTGAGTCTCGGTGATGTGCAAACACAATTCCAGGGCTTCATCAGTAGCAGTTTATACGGTGACCCTGCTGGCTGCAGGTTAAGTCAAATCGCAGTCATGTCAGCAAGGCCGGATAACACAGCTGCAAAGAAGATTGAATATCAAGAGGAGATTGTGAGTGGTGAAGAGATGCTATGACGACACGTCATCATCCTACAAAGCATCAGTTGTACAGAGGAAGAGGAAGTCAACGACTGGCTAGAGGAGATAATAACTCGAGCTGACGAGGTGTAAACACTCAGTTAGGACATCCTATCCCTCCAAAATAGCATTTATGAAAAACAATTAACTTGATGTCTCTTTCCATGTTAACTCACTGTCCCATTGATCATGCATGTCTCATCCCACTAATTGTGGATGTCTATTTTGGAGGCACTTTGTATATTAGAGTTCACTTTTAGTTTATAGTCAGTTAATAAAGTAGACTTTCCAGTTAACTTCTAGGTCACCTACTTTTAGACATAGGAATAAATCTTGCAAATTGGCAAGAACCAAGTGTCAACTCAAGGAGAATTTAGGGTTGCCTACTCCTTTGAGCTTCTATAAATAAGAGCCTTTGCTCATTATTTTGTAACCTTTATTTACTACACAAAATTGTTGCTCCATTGTGCCGACAAGCTTGCAAGTCTATATTTGTTCACTCTTGGATGAGAGTTGTTTGGTTTGATCGCAATTGTGTATGATTTCGTACCTTTGCTGTCCCAAATCTTTGTAATTCGTTGAACAATTTTGAAGAAATAAATCAAAAGGCATATGCATTTTGATCCAAAGTTTCAAGTTCTATCAACGTTTTGTTCTTCTAATCTATTGTTTCAATCTACCCCTTAAACAGGTGCCGACACCTCCTTGGGAATTTTGATTTTAATGGTTATCGTTTGATGTTGTGTAATGATCTATTTTTCAGCCTACACTTTGGACAAGTGTTGTCACCTCCTTAGGAATCTTGTTATCCAGTTCATCGTTCTTTGTTGTTTCTAGTAAGTTGCATCCTAGCCTACACCTTGGACAGGGGTTCCTCCTCCTTGGAAATCCTGAGTTTCAGCTTACCATAAGAGTGTTTGCTTGCATAAGACCTTATTCCAGCATAGATCTGAAAGTTTAGAGCCTTCAGACTTGTTTTGAGAGACGGTCGGCCCAAGTGATCTAACCATACCATTCGCACTCCTATATTCTCTTGCTTTGTTTATCTAGAGAAGATAGGATAGATTAAACGTTAGCCTAGTTGTAGTTAAGATCTGTAGAAACCAAAGAAAACCTTAGCTGCAACACATTGTGTTTATGCACCCTTGTGTTCTGTCGTTGAGTAAAAAAAGATAAGAACATTAGTCCAATTTACTTTTACACAAATGTCAATAAACAAGAGGGAGCTTCCCCTTCATAATTTGAAGAGCAGTCATTACGCACTGTGCATAGCTGTCCGTTTCCAATAAGCACTCCAGAGGTGCTAATTGAAACATGAACGGTTTTCTCGTGCCCACCGTGGGGCAACAAGGCATAAAACTTCAAGAAAAGCTAACGCTTTTATTTCACAGGAATTCTCCTCTGGCATCCAATTGTATGATCCATACAAGAAGCAATGGATGGTAACAACAATAATGCTGGCGAGAGACACCCACCTTCATTACCTTCGGGTAATATAATTGGACGTTTGGATTTTTCAGGTAAATCATGAGTTACCTAAAGGGTCAAGGAAGCACTTTCCCTGATTTCACGGCGATGGAAATTGACACCCAGATGAACATTTTGCTACATTCACAATGGCCATGCCTATTGACGTGTTTTTTATGACAACACCAACACAGAATAAAATGTCCAACGGTCACTCTATTCCCTCTTGATCAAAGTATTCCGCATACTAAGATTGCGTGAAAGTTCATGCGTTCAACTCCAAGGTTCCTTTTATTGCGAATAGACTCAGTTGGTTGATGTGAATATGCTGGGTATTCCAAAGGGACTTACATGAGTTGCTCATTCAGAAGAAAGGATCTTCAAATTTCGGGAGATTTGTCGATGATGCTCGAGTTCTTAAACTAACCGGATAATGTTGAATGTAAAAGGATATAAGGATTAGAGATGCTACCATCTACTCCTAAAGGGTGGAGGACGAGGATCGGCTTAAACAATCTTCAAACCAGACTTTGCTTCGTCTCCCTTCGGACAACTCTGACAAAGTTGGTGCAATCTTCAAAGGATGAGTAAGATATTCAAATTGTGATTCAACATGTGCACTCCGTCACAACGATGCAAGTGAACACACGAATCACAACCGAAGTTAGGTACTGATATTCCAGTTGACCATGCAGGGCGGACTTACCATCAGCAAGCCCGCTAGTGGTATGGATGAAAGAAGATATGCTCAAACCAAAGCGCCACACTCCACAATTAACAACTACTTGCATAAAATAAAGTCTACTCTACTCTATCTACTTGAATTGGAAAGACGAACAAGCCTTGCTAGCTACTCACAATAGAAGATAGAACCACCAAACAATGATAAATCTTTATATTATGAGAGTGTTCACAACAACTTCTTACAAAGTCCTCAATGGGAAAACTTCCTTTCCTCTTCAATCTAGACTATGCAATCTATGCTATGCTACTTCTATTCTAACTTCTATCTTCTCTCTTATCTCTTGATCTAATCTAACATAGATTACAAATGAGGGGGGATGCCCCTTTTATAGTTGGCCCAATCTAGCGGACGGCTTAGATTGAATTACAATAAAGGGCTCAGATTGAGCCACACATGCCCTAATTAGGGTTTTTGCCCTAAAAACTGCCACTGAGAAGAGTGGGGCAATGAATGCACAGAATATTCTCCACTCCTCTGCAGGAACCACTACGAGCAATTAATGCCCATTATTCTTCTAGAAGATTCTCGTCCGGAAACGCGTTCCCACTGCTTTGCCTGCCAATTCTGTTGTGCTAGGAGGAGGGTAAAAGAGTTTCTAAGATTGCCTCCAGAGTTCGTCCGCTCAGTCGTTCACATTCATCCCTCCTTTCGTTTCAATTCCTGGATGCATTTGTAGCTTTCACATTTCTTCATCTCAATTCCTTGGGCGTATTTAGCACTTTTTGCACCACGTTCTTAGTGCCTTAGCCAAATCTTCACCGCCATTTCTCTTTTTTCAGAGTTGTAATGTTGTCTAGCTTCGTCACCTCAAGTCCTCATGCCTTGGCCTCGACGATCATCCTACAAAACAAAAGAAGAACATCAAAACGTTTATAAGATAAAATCTCTTCACTTACCCAGTTTTCACATTCTGATCGCTTGATCTCCGGATCTTGATAGAGTTCACCATTTCCAGCAAAATTTTATAACTTTTCAACATCTGAATGCTTGACGTTCTAGCTTCATTCCATCTTCAAATTCTCCTATGCCTTGGACAAATTTCATCTCCACCCTGTGAGCGTATTTGACCTCTTGAGCTTTATTTTACCATGCTTTAGAAAATTTATCCCTCAGAGCCTTAGGAAATTTGTTAAACGGGTGCCAGGCCGAAATCTCTGCCGAAACAACACGAGCAAGGTGTGGAAGAACCTCAAATCATCTCCTAGTGAGAAATATCCAATACCCAGAAGAAATTTCCCCTCAGAAATCATCATTTTCATGTGTATCCAAACGAAGGGGTACATTTAATTTTTATTACTTTTGAAAAATAATAAAATTTGCTAAGGTTTATTCCATTTTATTCCGGACGTATTCAACACCTGCAGTCTTCATTTTTTATGCCTTGGCACTTTCCTTATTTCCTGAAGAAATTCTCTTCCTACTTACGGGCACAATTCACCTTGTACTTGGAAAATTTTATATCATCTCTTCCTTAGGCGAATTTTCTAATTTCACCTTGTAAAATGCCTTAGAAACTTTTTAATTTAATCAACTCACCTTGGGTGCACTTCATAACACATACCTTTACCCTCATCTCCCAAGCATTTCCACGCCTTAGCAACCTTTACCTTTCACCTAGCAACTTTTCTCAAGTCCCAACTTCCTTGGAGCGCATTTGAAATCTTTACTTCCATTTTCTAACTTAGAAACTCCTTCAGCATTTCCTTCTCTCTAGGCACATTCCCTTCAGTGGCATTTTATTTTAATGCCATAGACAAATTCCTAAGTCTTTTATGTCCTCCTTACCTTGGGCGCATATGACCCCTTGAACTTTCATTTTCAACGCCTTAGAAATTTCTCAGCTAGTCATTTCCTCCTTATGATGGGCGCATTTAAAGGGGTCTACTTTTGCTATGCCTTAGAAACATTTTACCAACATCCTCTCAACCTTGGGTGCATTTTACCCTTGCTGCTTTTATTTTCCACACTTGGATTTATTTGAGGCCTCCTCCCAACTTGGGCGCATTTCTACATGCAAGCTTCCATTCTTCAAGACTTAGAAAATATTTTTGAGTGGCTTTCACCTCAAGGGCGCATTTAGCTAGGGGAGCTTCCATTTTTGAGGACTTAGAATATTTCTTGATGTTTGCTCATTCCCCTTGGGCGCATTTTGAAGGTAGCACTTTCATTTCATAACTTAGACAATTTCCAAGCTTCATCCTTTTACCTTGGGCGCAAATTGCATGTGCTACTTCCATTTTAAATACTTAGAAATAAAATTATCCTTTCAGCAACCTTGGGCGCCTATTCATGTGCTAGCTCTCATTTTGCCCTAGAAACTTTTTCCAAGTCTTCATTCTTTGAAGTGAGCGCATTTCACTAGGGGAACATTCATTTCATGCCTTAGATTATTTTCAAAGGCTTTCACTCCTCCTTACTTTGGGCGCAAATGAGGGTGCCTTCTCACATTTTAATGCCTTAGAAAATATTTTCATCATCTCCCCAACATGGGCGCATTCTAGCCTATGAGCTTTCATTTGTGCCTTAGCATATTTTGACATCATTTCTCTTTGACTTGAGGGCGCATTTTGCCTAGGCAGCTTCTGTTTGTGACTTAGAAAAGAAATCACTTACCTTTACAACAAGCTGGGCGCAAACTGACCCATGGGCTTTCATTTCTCCTGCCTTAGAAAATTTTCTAAGTGTTTGTCCCCTCTTTATTCCCTTAGGCGCATTTTAGAAGGCTTGCTTTTATGTAAGGCTGCATTTGACCTCCTTGGCTTCCACTCCATGGCTTAGAAAATTTCAAGAAGCTTCCATCTTTGAGGTGGGTGCATTTAGGAGGTGGTACTTTCAATTCCAACACTTGAAAACTTTTCCATCCACCATTCCTTGAGGGCGCATTCTGGAGCCTCTACTTTCATTTTTAACACTTAAAATATTTTTGGAGTCTGATCAAGGTGGGCACATATTGTATGCTCAACTTTTATTTTTTATACTTAGAAAATTTTCAAGTTTCATCCTTGAGGTGGGCGCTTTTAGTAAATCCTTGCTTTTCTGACTTCCACAACTCCATTTGTCGTGAAATTTGCTAGGCGTGATCCTCATCGCGTACTTGACCCGTTCACACCCTCTTGTGCTGACCTGCTATTTATAGCCGTGTTCTGGAGGTGACTTACTATAAATAGTAAGTGCCCGGATTGAGCCCAAATTTTACTAGTAGATAGCCTGAAGGATGTTGATCGCAGTGGGATATCTTCGTTTTTCAAAATTCTGGCCTTTTACCCCTCTTTTTGAGCATCGAAGCTGGAAACCCTAATCTGACTTGCATGTGTCTCAAATGATCTCCGTTTGACTTGATTTTTGTTGCCTGTTGCTCTGTTCGTGATACTGAAGTGTCGGGTGGTTGCCGGAGTGAAACTACTATTTATAGTAAGTGTCCGAAAAGTGGTCAATTTGATGTCGGATGAGTTTGCATGTCACAGTGCCCGTGGGATCTCAAAAAACCCAGGAAAACCCAAAAAACTGGCCGACATGCGGGCACTGGCTAAAAATAGTGAGTCCCTGAAAACTGATCCATTATGTTTGCATGTCATGCCACTGCGAAGCTCTCGCAAAACCCACATGGAATATCCGAACATGCGTTAAAGAACTTTGCATGCAAACCCTAAAAATAGCCTCCGAAGGTTGAACTGCTGAAAGTCCTCATCTCTGTTTGCATGTTATACCATCGCGAAGGTTTAGAAAAACCCAGATCCATTCTCCAGTCATGCATTGGAGAATCGTACGTTTAAATCTTAAAAATGGCCTCCGAAGGCTGAACTGCTAAAAATAGCAAACTGTCTGATTCTGTTCAAATTTTATGTGCAAGTACCTTGGAGTACCCCGGACGTGGTGGAATAGTCAGAATTCCAAAATCCTGATGAAAAGCTCCCAAATTGAGCACTTACTAAAAATAGTAAGTTGTCCGATTTCAGTGAAAACTCAGTGGGAACCTGCTGGAAGCCTTCTGATAGCAATGTTTTGTTCAGATATCAATTAGCCAACTCAGTTGAGCTTCAAACTGTCTTGAAGAATGAAACCCTAATTTCACAAACAGCCAAAATTTCCATCAGATCAAACGATAGGACATCCCCGAAAGGACAAAAGATCGGAGAGAGAGAGAGAAAATAACCCAAAAATCAAAAGCCGAAAGACCAAAATGGAGCAAAAATTGGGGGTCCCCATTTGAATGGGGCGATGTGTGAAAAGGTCACAACAATGCCATCTTAGATTTGCCACATGAAGACATCGCAGTGTTTCTCTTTGTGGAGACTCTTGTAGGGAATGTTGCGGATTAGTTCAATCACTTGAAGCTAGGCGTTATTACAAGCTGGGCAACTATGAGCGAGAAGTTTTTGGCGAGATTCAAGCCCGTTGAAGATAGTCATATGTTGTTTTCCCAGCTTGTGGCGAGATTTAATTGTCTTGTTTCACGACTTTCTTCTACACTTGATCCATCACTGGAGATTCTGATGAGTTGTTTCTTAAATGCTCTTCCATCAAAGATAGCCTTCTTCCTCAAGATGACAAAAGAAACAAAGTTGAAGAGTGCGCAAGAACACGCCATCGAGTTGGAGGATAATATGATCACTTCCGGCTTGATCAAAGCAGACTCTATCAGATCTCCAGTTCAGCAACCGTACCAACCAAAGAGAGACAATCTTCAGCCACAGTTGCAAACATCTCCAAGACCAATGATTGAAGCTACACACAGTGCAGTATTTTGTTCTTTCCACGACACTGATGCACATACCAGATCTACATGTCTTGAGAATGTAAGGATGATCCAAATCATGGGATACATTGAAGCTACTCCCAGTTCTAGTTTTCTACCAACACCAAGTTCAAACTTTGTCTTACCATAGACGGACAACTTCGATGGAAACTCCGCAACGGGATACTTTGAATCCGTTATTAAAGAAGAAAAAGAAGCACACCGTCAGTATTCTCTTGCGGTGAATCATGAAAAATTTTCAATGCCTGTGTCTACACGTGTTCAACACTTCAAAACACAAAAAGAAGAGGAAGAAAGACGGAGATCAAATGAAAAGGGTGAAGAGGTGCCTTCCACTTCCGATCCTAGGTCTTCACAGAAGGACGCTATGCCAGTTGCTCAAGATCTGTCTTCAACAAATTTTGACATCGTGACTCCCATGATGAAGACCAAGGTACAAATCTCTCAACTGGAATATCTTCAGGATCATCTAGAACAAATGGATCAGATTCTCAATGTTGTAAAGAAGCAGGCTATGCTCAAGTCATCTCTTCCAATAGAAGCGAAGCCTGAAACGGGTCTTGGTAATTATGTGACTCTATCAGAGATAGAAACTAAAAATTAGAACTTTTCGTATTCTAAAAAGAGATTGACAGAGGACACAAAGTCATGGGCAATACAGTTCGATGGAGGTTGTTCAACAACAGTTTCAGAAGTAAGGGAAGTGATCATCTCCCCTAAAGGACAGTTGCACCCATCTGTGCAATTGGAATTCACTGAAACTAAGAAAGAGGTGCTTTTGTTAGGCCTCAAAGATGTCGAAGACATGGGAATCAAATTCCTATGTGTTCAAGGCGATCTAGAGCTGATCCATGAACCGGTCAAAGGATACTTTTAGGTCAGCAAATATCACCTGCAGCATTATAGAAATTGAGTTTGGAACTCGATTGATTGGTTTGAAGAGTTCAACATCCCGAGGATGGATGACAACAAAACTAATGCCTCAGGGGTATCAACTTTCGCATTTGCATCATATTCTGACTTTTGTCAGAGTACCTTTGCTTGGATATACAAATACCTCAGAATCTTCATTCTAGAGGGATATTCTCCTACAATTGCCATCATAAGAGAAGTAAAGCCTTTTAGGCAGAAGCAACGTTGATTGGAGGCTCTTCGTGCTACCATGAAGCAACCAATATCCGAAGCATTTTATCCCTTCAGGGGTAGCGTCAATTTCTTTAAATAATTCTTTCTTTTTCATAATGTGTTTCCCCTTTTCGTAATGTAAATGTTATGTAGTAATGTATTTCCCCATTACATAAAGTATTGTCGTGTTTTAGGTGAATTCTTAGGTAGTCTTGTTATTAGGTTTTTAGGAGAACTCCAATTGTTAGGTGAATTAGAAAATAAGTCCTGACTCCAATGCCCAACTTATAAGAATACTGGTCTACAAAAACTAGAGATTCTCGATTCTCCTATGCCGTAAGTATCCGACATGGTCACCAGACGGAGCCTAATGTTGTACCCAAAATAAATTTTTGCTTCAATAAGGCATTTTGATTAAAATGGTCTAAATAATGTAAAATTGTTGTCAAAAGTCCGCTTTAGGTCAAACAAACATGGGCCTTTTGTGGGTTTATGTCAAGGAAGATACTTGCAAATTTCTGAAAATTTGAAAATTAGGGTTTCATACCCCTGTTTTAAGAAAACCCTAAAAAATAGGACCTTTCTAGAAATAATTGAAAATAATTTTGATAGGATAATTTGACATCACAGTCACACTGGTCAAGTCAAAATCACCAAAAAATTTGTTTTACTTTGGTGGGTCTACATTTTTTCAGGAGAAAAGCTAGGACCTCCATAGCCATTAATGGCAGATGGCCAATACTAGGTGTCAAAATCTAAGCCTCAAAAGCTTCAACGAAGAATCCATGGCGAAAGATGCTCAACAACAAAGGGGATTTTCAAAAGTGAAAAATGTTGAATATTGATTGAGTCTGGAGGATGCATGCCTTGCTACAAGGAAGAGGCTACGCTGTCCATGCCTTAGCCAATTTTCCAACTCCCGTACATGCAACATAGTGAAGGTGATTGCTAGGATGCATGCGTTCGTGTCGACGACGACAATGCTCGAACCAATCAAGCTACATGGCGAACCCGAAGTGCGAAGAGATGAGGATTTTCAAAGAAAATGATGAAACTGCAGCTAAAAGCACCCCTGCTGGCCAGGGGCACCCATGAAGTTAAAAGGTAAAAGGCAGTCATCAAGTTTTGCCAAGATAGTCATCTCCTTCATGTTTCTACTGGCTTTACGGTGCATCATCAAGCAAGGTCACATGATTCATTGATCACTCGCAAACGGAAGCGGAGACAGGAGATGTTGAAAGCATGTATCATCAAAGAACTACATTTACATCAAGGAAAAAGCGCCCCTGCTTGACAAGGGCACCCTTCATTTTGGGTCACCAGATGAACTTTTCAACAATTGCTTTCTACAAGGCATCCTCTCAGCTTCGCGATCAATCTAGCTGCATGTTCACAAGACCTGTCAAGTATTCGCAAACGAAAATCAAGCAAAAAACAACAAAGGTGAAGGTGAGATGAAAAACATGAAAAATTGACTAACTGTTAAGAAAAATGCACCTTCCTAGAAATAGGTGCCTTGCTTTTTGGGTAGTCAGATGCAGTCTACAAGCTCACTGACCTCCAAGAAGTCCTTCTCTGTTTTGATCAATCTTAGCAATGAGACAATCAGCGAGTTCAACAGGTAAATCAAACATCTGATGACAAAGATCAAACTAGGGTAGTTCGTGGAAGATTGCAAAGTAAAAATTGTGTCAGAAAAGGTCAAAGGCCCCCTTGCAGGCCAGGGGTACCCATACTTTTGGAACCCTTAAACCAACTTTCACAACTCGCGAAGCCAGTCGTCCCTTCCAGCACTGAACTGGTTATCCACCCCATGTTTCAACATGATCACCAGAATAATCAGTCATCGGTGATCTCAGATTAGAGCACTAAGGGTCAAATTGGAGGAATTGAAGAACACTCAAGAAATTGACTAAGTCTGGTGAGAAATGCACCTTTTTGGGAAAAGACGCCCAAGAATTAGAGGCATCAGACTCAAGTTTTGAGCTTTGCAGGTCCCAAGCACACTTCATTAGAGTTTGTTTCATCTCAACAATGGATCTGTCAGCAACACTTCAAGATCAACTGAGCAACCAGAGTCAGGGATCGAACTGAGGCATTTCATCACAGGAAAAGAATGAAAAGTGTTCAACTCCTCAACTTGGATGCCTAAAGTCAAACTAGGTCCAATTGACTGAAGTTGTCTATTTAGAAAGCCTTTTCATGTCTAAAACGTCCCCAAATGAGTGGGAATCAGTGTTGTGAACTCCAAATCAGGCAAATGAACTCCTCAATCATGTGTTGGCGTGCAAACTTAATGGATTCAACATCAAATATTATATATCAAGTCTAGGCATCATAATTCAACATCTTTCTTTGCAGGTTGAAGCTCAAGAACAAGCATTTTTCTTCTCCAATGTGTTGGCATTTCAAATCGCACCTCTGGAATTCGTTTTGGAAATGGACAGCTATGTGCAGTAACTTGCTCTTCAAATTCGGAGGGGAAGCTCCCTCTTTTGCTGAGTTTGCATAAAGAAAGTAAACTAAAGCTAATTTGTCTATCTTTTTGATTCAGCTACGAGAACACAAGGTTAGAGAACTCTAAATGTTGCAGCTGAGGTTTTCCCTTTAATGAAACTTAACAACTGCAACTAACTTACGCTATTGATGTTTCTAGCCTCTCAAGTAAACGCACAACAAGAGAGTTAGAAATGAACGAGATTGATTTTTTGACACAGATACTTAAATAATCTTTTCCCAACATACATCTACTGAATTTCAATGCAAGCTGAAAAGGAGATCATATAAGCATTACACAATAAATGGAAATATGAGACTTTATATCGGGGCAACAAAAGCATGCTCAGGACTTTATTTTCTCAAACTTCGGGCACAAGAGATTACAATTCTGGGACAGCACGTTGTAGCAAAATACATGCAACATGCGATCAAACCAGATTAACACTTGACACAAAACACATGCACGAAACATGGATTTATAGCTAAAAGAGGCATGCAAACTTGCTCTTAACACGAAGTGAACTGAAACTAATCGATAACAAACTTGAAGGCATAGGCTCAGCAATTTGTTATCACAAGCACGGTTTAAGAAAAATAGGCAAATGCTGCACTTATTTATACACAAGCAGAGGAGTACAGAACCCTAAAATCTCCTTGCTTTTACAACTAAGACTTGCCAACATGCAAGCTTTATTTCTAAACCTAAAACAAGATAAGCATCTAACAACCTATGAAAACCTAAAAATAAGGAAAGTGCCAACTATTACATTTTGATTTCCTTCTTCTTCAAAGAATGGATAAGAATTGAGACAAGAATAGAAAGAAAGCGTGAGATAAGAATGGAAATAAAACTTGGAGAAAGCTTCTAGAAGATTGTTGCTTTAAATCTCTATCACATCCACCAAAAAGTGGAAAATTGCCTCTATCAGGAGCGTCGATACTATTTATAGCCATATTCTGCTTTTCTAAGATCTCCTCTTTTGCAGAGAATCTTTGACATCTTCAACTTCTTTATGAGTTATATTCTTGAAAAACATCGCTGCCCCAAAAGATGACTCACTAATTGATAATTTGGTGGCTCTACAACTTTATGCTTCTGGTAGTTCTCTTGATTCTCCCACAAAAGAGTATTCTACAACTTTTCCCAATACTTGTCCTTTTCCTCAAAGCTTTCTGAACATTTCCTGAGGCTGTAAACAACCCAAAATGACCAAGATGTTTGACTTCAACATTGCCTGCGTCTTTCAAAGCACGCAGATTAAACATTGGCTTGATGTAGTATAAGTCAGTTTCAGCTGTTTCAATGAAGTCATGATATAATGCTGGTTTGGTCTTAAACTCAGTGGGAGTGTACTCCATTCTGCAAAACTTGAAGATTGACTGTAAACTTGCCTATGTTCTGACAAGTTTTGCACAACTTTCTATTGCACCTCGGCTCAATGGTTTGAATATGCAAAACACTTGTATGAGCAAGATGTAGGGAATGAAGAGCCTCCAAGGGTAGACACATCAACAAAGCTTTTCACTTTGCAAGAAGTTAAAGAAGGTATCAAAAAGTTGAGGATAAGAAAGGAAAAAGACTTGGTTGAGCTTCAAGCGGAGTATCTAAAGTGAGGGATGGAAATCATTGCTCCTCACATTATGCATATATTTAACAACATCATTCAGTGTGGATTTCCAAAATATTGGGTAACCAGCTTAGCCATACCCCTATTCAAGAGTGGGGATGCTAACAACCCATCTAATTATCGTCACATCATGATCAACCCTTTGTTTGCAAAATTGTTTGGCAGCATGATTGAGCACAAAATCAGCAAATGGGAAGAAATTAAAAATAAGAGAGCAAAGGGGCAAGCGGGTTTTAGGCCAAAACACTCAACTATTGATCATGGCATCACTTTAAGGCATATCATTGAAAAGATTTGGGATGAGAAAGGGGAAGCCTTTTGCTGTTTTGTGGACTTCAGGAAGGCTTTTGACACGGTGCCTAGGCAAAAGTTGTGGGATAGAATGAAAGATCTTGGCATTCCTGAACATTTTAGAGCTGCTGTCCATAGGCTTTATGATGATGTTCGGGTAAAAATCAGAACTCAAGCAAGTACCTCAGAAAGCTTTAGAAGCGACATTGGGGTTAAACAAGGCTGCCCTCTTTCTCCTACTCTCTTTGGCCTATATATCGATAAACTTGAGGAGTGGTTGAATTTGAAGGGTGGGGAAGGGGTCCCTTTAGGAGTGTATGTTGTAAAACTTCTTTTATATGCAGATGATCTTATTTTGATTGCTAGATTTGTTCAAGGGTTGCAAGCGCATTTGGCTGCTCTTGAGCATTTCTGCAAAGATGTTGGTATGCAAGTTAACATTAGTAAGACCAAGATCATGGTTTTCTCTAAGAAGAAGAAAAGAAATCAGTTCAACTTTTATTTCGAAGGGAGTATCCTAGAGGAAGTAACGGAGTATAAATACCTGGGAATTGACTTCAACAACAAGCTATGTTGGGAAACTTGCAAAAGGAAAAGAACTTTGGCAGGTTGGAGAGCGCTTTTTTCTCTTCAAAACAGATGCAGAGAAGCAAAGTTATGGGATTGGAAAACTATTCAAATATTGTTTGGGTTGTTAGTTATACCGGTGGTTCTTTATGGGTGTGAAATTTGGGTTAGCAGCACTTCGAACATCAAGTGGGTACAGATAGAGAGAATTCAAAAGCCTTTGATCACAAGCAAATTCAAATTAAAAGCTTCGGTTCCCTATGAAATACTTCTTGTTGAAATAGGGGCAATTCCTATTGAGGCCATGGCTATGATGAGTCTTTTGAAATATATGAAAAAGGTTGAGCAGATGGAAGCTCATCAGTGGCCTGATGTTGTTTCTAGAGGTGTCTTAGGTGAAAGAAAGAAGGCATGGATGAAACAAAATTGTAAGTGGATGAACAAGTGGAACATTCACTTGAACGAGTGTTCTAATAATAGTAAGGAATTGTTGGCTAGCACCTCTGGAGTGCTTATTGGAAACGGACAGCTATTGCAAGTGTGTTAGTACATGCTCTTCGGATTATAGAGAGGAAGATCTCTCTTTGCTGATTTTCTACTATAAAAAAGGGGTGTACTAAGGTTCCTATCTTTTTTACTCAGCGGCAGGACACAAGGGTGCATAAACACAATGCGCCATAGCTAATCTTTTCTCTGGTTTCCGCAGATCTTAACTACGACTAACTAAGCTTCTAAACTATCCTACCTCCTCAAGATAAACAAAGCATGAGGGCGTAGGAGCGAAATGGATGGGTTGGATTATATGAATCCTCTGTCTCAATGGAATATGGCCGAGGCTCTGAACTCTCGGATATATACCAAGATAAGGCTCGATACAAGTAAACACTCGTTACGGTAAACTGGATCTGAGACTTTCCAAGGAGGAGGAACCACTATCCGAGGTGTAGGCTTGGAAACAGCTCACTGGAAACAACAAGGAATGATGGCCTGTCTAACAGGATTCCCGAGGAGGTGATGACACCTGTCCAAAGTGTAGGCTGCAAGACAAATCATTAAACAACATCATATGATAATGATCGATAACAAAATATCCAAGGAGGTGACGACACCTGTCCAAGGAGGAGATTGAAACAATGCACTATTTGAAAACGAGACCTTGAATAGACTCAAGTATTTAGATCAAGCAAGCATGCGCCATCTAATTTATTTCTTCAAGCTTTCTCCAAAGAATTACAAAGGTCGGGACAGCAAAGGCACGAAATCATGCACAATTACGATCAACCAACAAATTCTCATCCAAGAGTGAACAAATATAAACAAGCTAACTCTGGCAACAATGGCGCAACAATTTTGCTTAGCAAATAAAGGTTAAAAAAATAATGAGCCCAAGGCTCTTATTTATAGAAACTTAAAGAAGTAGGCAACCCTAAAATCTCCTTGAGTTAACAAACAGTTCTTGCCAATCAGCAAGATTTATTTCTATGTCTAAAACTAGGTGAGCAAGCAGTTAACTGGAAATCTACTTCAGTTAACTGAAACTAAACAAAAGTCAAACTGGAAGTCTACCTCAGTTGACTGACACCTAACTAAAAGTGAACTTACAATTACAAATGTGTCTCCAAATAGACATCCACCTTTAAAGGAGATCTGAGATCCACAAATCGTGGGAGTCAATTAGACATCCTAGATCACTGGGATCTGACATGCATGATCTGTGGAGATCTGGAGTCAACTTGGAAAGGGGCATCAAGTTGACATCAGTCATATTTAATGCTATTTGGAGGGTAAGACGTCCTTCCTTGGTGCTTTACACCTCTTCACCACTGGTCAACAAAGTCTCTATCCAGTCATTGACCTCTTTGGCCCCCGGGCAATTAATGCTTTTCAAGGTGACTATGTGGCATCTAAGCATTTCTTCACCCATCGCAAGCTGCTGCTAATAGTTTATGCATTGGGCAGCTGCTTCATCTACCTGGATAGACATGGCTGCAATTTTGGCTAATTTGCAACCATTGGGATCTTCAAGGAATGAAGATTGGATGACATCTTGGAACCGTGTCTGTATTGTCTCAAGCTCAACATATTCTCCTCCTTCTCGTTGATATTCTAACTCAAGGAAGGATATTACCAACGTTCTTGCGAAGTTGATAATATTGGCGACAAAGCGTCTATAGTCAATCAGCTCCACTGAATTGGCATCGTAGGCTCTCACCTTGTATGCCAATTGTTCTTTCCACTCAAAGAGATGGTGTTTGTTCTCAGTAGTTGTAACTGATTGGTATGCTTGTTGTAAATCAGTAACTGTCGCTTCCTCTCTCGGCCTCTCTTGAGCTGCCTTTACATCTGACTGTTGGATTTCTGATCGAAGACCATGTGCTCTGTCTCTCAGTTGATATGCTTCTGCTAATACACACCGTCCTTTGACGAAAAACTCATCCACTTGACGTCTCGAGTGTTTGTCGTATGTGATCAACTTGGGAGATCCAATAGTCCTTGAGGCAAGGCCGAGGAGTTGGGAGTGTCATGTATCAAACTAGAAATGTACAATCTTAGCTGACGGTTTTCAGCCTTCAAGGCTGCTTTGTCTTGTCCATCCTTGGTCACTCTTTCCTTGACGCTCGCTGAGGCGATTCCAAGAAGGTCTGCCTCCACCTGTCGAGTGGTCTTTCCAAGGTTCACCTTTGAAGCGTGAAATCCTCAACCCTCACATTATGTATGTCTTTATCTTCAGGCGGGGCAGCAGTCTTTATGACAACCTCGTTCTCTGCATTCCTCTCTACATGTGTTTGCTTCTTCAACTTCTTTGCCGACATGTCTTGTGGGACATGGTGAAATTCAGAGAAGTCAAGCTGATAAGAAGGTCTTTCCCTTTTCCTTCCAAGCGAGCTTTCTAACCAGATAGAATTTCGGCTAGCATTGCTGGGAGGAGGAACATAGGCCCCCTGAATGCTGGAAGAACGAGAATGTGTCGTGGCAATGCCTCGTGGTGGCGAGTCCAAATCAATGGGACTTTGCGACCTTTGTGATGGTGGTGAAGCCGGTGGCTCTATTTCTATTATAGGCACCGCTTTTGCTGCAACTTCTTCTACAATGGATTCCATCTCTGTAGCGATTATTTCATTCACTGGCTCTGGTGTAGCTGTAGCGTTTTCAACTGTTTCAGGTAAATTGGTGGTTGTCTCCACCTGTACCTCTTGCTGGCTTGTGCTAGCAATTCCTCTTCTTCCCCATGTGCTTCCTGACATTCGCATTCCTTCTGGAAGAATGCTCATCTTCTTCTGTCTGGGTTTCCTCCTAGACGAGGAAGGTAGTGTAAACTGAACCATTGGCGGCTCTGATCGGGAAAGTACTACCTTCCTTGTCCTTTTACTGTCAAGGTAGAGTTGACTGTGTCAAACTACTCTACCAGTTCTTTCCTCAATAGACGTACTCTCTTTCGCGTACCAGACTATTTTGCCGAGTGGTTGTGCATCTACTTGACCCATGAAGAAGGAAGAAAGAATGACTTCTTCTTCGTCATTAAATAAGCCCTCGATGGCCTCTGACATGAATTCTGCGATTTGCGAGAGCTTGAATCTGCTATAGTTCCTTCTTCTCACTTTGAACTCATCCTCGTAGTTGACCCAAAAATCTTCCATGAAGGGTTCATGTGATGATCTTTGCTCAAGATGTGCTGCAAAGATGCCTCTGGGATCATAGGATGGCCTCCTGTCAATGAGGTACTTGAGATTAAATCTCACTATTTCCTGGCTTATCAACCTAGCATCGGCTGCAATCCTACATCTGTAGAATCCCATCTGAAAAGGAAAGTTTGCAGCAGACTTCTTCTTTATGCGAAGGTAAGAGTGAACTTCGGCCAACTGCCTCAGGAATTCCATGAACACTACCCTATCTAAGGGGTAGCGTGGCATCATGGCGGGGTGGCCATTGTAGACATATACGTGTATGTAGGTGAAAGTGGGGAATTGGATGAACCAATCCGCCCAGTCCACCATTGCTGCGTTAGCTTCTGATGAAATATGAACGTGCATCTCATGGTGTAGCTCGTGCACGGTGTGCATAGTGAAAAGGTCATTTATCTTCTTGAAGTGTCTTTCCGCTAGAGTGAACTCAAGGCGAGGAAAGTATTCTTGGACCTTTTGCACACCTAGGGTTCCCACAGTGTTTAGTGTTCTGAAATCGACTTGGAAGGCTATTAGGTAGACCAGGTAGGAACACATGTGGAAACGGTGCTCTTCTAGAAACCTGGTAAATTGTCGGTGGAGTGTGTCACTGATCAGAGAGGCCCAGTCGTAATGTTCTTTCCTGCTGATTATTTTGCCAATAATATAGAACATCCACAGCTGGAAGGATTTCCCCTCCTCTTGCCCAGTGACTCTACTGAGTAGAGTGATTAACACTCCGTACTCATCTTTGAATTCTCCTCTCCCAACCAATTTGGGCAAGCTGGTTCTCTTTGTTTTCAACCAATGTTCAGCCATTATAAGCGAACACTTATCCCTTGAAGCCTCGAATGCCTTTTCGCATTCTGTCACAAATACGACCTTCCTGGTAGGGCATGGTGGAATTGCAAAACATGTCTCTATGTCCTTCGGCTTTAAGCTGCAAATCACCCTCCCGTCCACTGACAGGATCTCTCTTGTAGTCGAGTTGTAATGCTTTGTGCAAGCAGTTACAAGCTCAATGCTCTGTAAGGTGATCGAAATGGATGTAGCTTGGAATAAACTGGATTCTTTAATGTTTTGCAATGTAATTTGGTTCATGCCCTTCAAGTCTTCAAAACTGACCTCTGGATTTTTCTGCCATAAGTCTGTGTCAGTCGTTTTTAGGTAATCATGGTATAAGACCGTCTTGGTCTTGTATTGTATCTAAGAGTATTGCATTATGAAAACCTTGAAGATTGATTGTGCACACGATGCTGCTCAAACAACTTTTCTGGAACTGCTAAAAATAGCCTCGCCGGGGGTAATTTTTACGAAAAATTCCGAGACATGGGTTTTATTGAGAATGATTTTCTAAACAAATCCAAATCGTCAAAAATTCGGAAAAACGAGTTTTTCTATGACATGCAAGAGCCCTTCGGTGGCAGAGGCAGCGGGGCACCAGAAAGTGATTTTTCTTGGAAAAATCCAACACATGGGTTTTGTTCGTGCTTCAGAGCTAAACAAACCCAGTTTGTCTGTTTTTCAAAATTATGACTTTTTTCGGAAACCCTAAAAAATAGGGGCAGCAGGGCTACTTTTTTTGGAAAAATCCAACATGTGGGTTTTGTTGAAAAAGCTGTGCTGATCATACCAAGTTGGCCAAATCTGTGATTATCTATCATTTCCTGTGACATGCAAAGAAATATAGACAAAAATAGAGGAAGTAGACAGAAGATGGATTGGAAGTTATAAACTGCCACTTTGCAATAATCTGCCTCTGGAAACAATCTTTGGGGAAGAATACTTTTACTGTCACTGATCTTCAAAAATATTGAAGATCCGTCCAAAACCTCTGCTAGATCTTGAAAACGTGTTCTTGGGAGCTATTTGCTGTTTTATCCTTCAACTCGCAAAAGAATAATGAAGAATGGGACGCCTAGCAAGAATATATGGTGATTAGGGTTGAGATCCACCAAGTATGGAAGACAACTCATGATTTAGGTCTGATTTGGAGTTCCAAAAGGTGATTTCCACTAATTGTGGAGTGTTTGGCCTCTTTTTGGCTCCAAATTTGCTAACTCAAGTCAACATATTTGCTTTGACTTCTTTTAGGCGTCCATCCTTGAAGTTGATCTTTTTTGTCCATTTTGCAAGCTGAAGTGCCTCCGTTTGATCTTTGATTCAGGTTACTCAGTTGATCTTTGGCAGTGGCTGGCAGTTCTGTTGTTGAGGTGGGATCAGCTTGACGAGATATGCCTAGGAGGGATTAACTCAGAAAACTGAGTTTAGGCCTCCAGAAAGAAGGGCGCCTTTCCTTGAGAGGGGCACTTTTGACAATGCCTTAGTCAATTTTCATTGACGATTCTTTGTTTTGACCTTTTTAGACTCTCTTTGCTTTGATTTGACATTCCTGTTGCTAGATGAATCAGATGACTCTACTTGACGATGCATCGGGTAGCCAGCTTGGTCTTGCTTAGGATGACTGACTTCTCAGTTGCAGCTGGCAGGTTTAGGTCCTTCAAACTAAAGGGCGCCCTTGGCCAGCAGGGGCGCTTTTAGCTTTTGCTTGGTTGTGGATTGCCAGTCTTTGACCTCCTTCATCAGATGTTTGATTTGTCAGAAGTTCTTGCTGATAGTCTTATTGACGAGACTAGTCATAGCTGAGAAGGTCATCCTGGGAGGCAGTGAAGATTCTGACTGAATCTGGATGCCCTCAAGAAAGGGCGCCTTTCCTCAAGAGGGGCGCTTTTAGCCATGCCTTAGCCATTTTCTGGCTTGTCTTTCTAGTTCTTCAATTTTGGCTTTTTCTGCTTGATCTCAACTCGTGATCATTTGGCGTGTCTTGTGGACCTGCTGTCAGATTGATCACGTAGCTGGGAGGAAGCTGGAAAGATATTATGTATAGAGTTGTTGCTTATGGATTCATCTGGTGCCTGTAACTGAGGGGCGCCCTTGGCCAGCAGGGGCGCTTTTACCATGAAGCTCTCTGATTTGGCATCTTTTTTTGCTGATGGATCCTCCATACTTTGCTGACGGTTGGTCAATGATCCGTGAATCAGATGATTTTGCTGATTGTTTCGTTGTCGAGCCAGCACGAAAGTGAAGAGGATGACTGAGTTGAAGATGCCAAATGATTACATTTGCCCTTTGAGATCCAAGGGCGCCTTTCCTCAAGAGGGGCGCCTTTTTCACCTTTAGACTGTGTTTTGCCTTGGTAGCAAAACGTGCACCTTCCAGAGTTAGCCAAATTTTGGCCTTTTTCGTTTTGAGAAACTCCTTCGCTATAACAACATCTTTTTGACCTTTTCCGCCATAGCTTCTTCGTCAAAGCTTTTGAGGTTTAGCTTTCAGCACCTGGTACTGGCCAATCTGCCATTAATGGCTGCGGAGCTCCTAACTTCGTTCCTGAAAAATAGAAATAGACCCACCAGAGTAAAACATGTCTTTTGATAATTCTAACTTCATCAGTGTGATCATGAAGGAAATTAACCCTATTAGAATTATTTTCAATCATTTCCGAGAAGGCCCTATTTTTAAGGGTTTCCTTAAAAATAGGGGTGTAAAACCCTAATTTTTATTTTTTCAGAATTTTAACCATAGGTTCCTTGATAGAAATCCACAAAGACTTCATATTTGTTTTGACCTAAAACATACTTTCGATGGCATTTTTACATTGTTTAGCTCAATTTAAGCAGAATGCCAAAAATTTCATTTTGGGTATAACAGGAATTAAAGTTGTATGTGGTTGAAATTTTTTGCAAGATTATGTGGACAAGGGCGGTTGGGAGAAAGAAAGAGTACTATGTAGAAGAATTTAATCCCAACTTGGACCATCAACAAAAGGCATATATAGAGGCAAATATTTCGTGGAGGTCAAAGATTTTCATAGCACAATTGAGGACTAACTCGCATCATCTTCGGTGTGAAACGGGGAGATGGAAAAGGCCAAAAGAAGTTTGGGAAGAGAGGGTTTTTATTTTCTGCGTAGCAGGGCAGTTGGAAACAGAAAAGCATTTTATCCTAGATTGTAAGGCTTACAACGACATCAGAGGAAGCTACATAAGTGGGTTAACAGTTGCAAATTTTGAAGATTTATTTAGCATGGAATGGGTGGGCAAAATGGGCGAGCTCATTGTCAAATTAAACGGCAGGAAAACGACACTTCACAATGCTAAAATTGCTGAGGTCACTATCCCATAGGCCTTATTTTGGTCTCGTGGATGTTTAAAGTCTTCTATTCTATTCTATTCTATTTTTAGTTTGCTGATTTTCTTTGTTAGACAGATGAATTTTTGAAAATTATTCTGAGATATGGGTTTTGTACAGAATTTTGTTACAAGCAAACCCAGATTGTTCATTTTTGAAAATTTTGAGTGTAGATTGAAAAAGCAGTAAACCCTAATTTCCTTCGAAAAAGCATGAAAAAGCTGGCACCTGGGTTTTGTTCAGAAGCACATTTTGGATGAACCCAGTTGATCAGATCTTGAAAACCTTGAAGTCTGACTGAAAAAGCAACCACTTGAAATTTCTCTAAAAAACTGTGATATGGGTTATGTCTAGAAGAATGTTTAAGAAAGACCCAGAAGATTAGAAGTTGAAAATCTTGAAGTTTTCTCTGACATGCAAGGAAAAAGCAATTGCTGCAACTTGAGAAAGATCTTCAAAAATTATCCAGAATCATAAAATGAGATGACCCAGATCAGTATAAATTGAAAAATTGGACCTCCTCCTCCAAAGATTTGATGTTCTGGATGAAAAAAGTGTGAAAAAGCAAGCCTTCTTATGTGCTAATCTGAAAATTCATGAAAAACCAGCAAGTTTAAGTTCTTGAATCTTGAAAATATAGGTTTGAAGTTGTTGCTCTATTTCTCCTTGAAGCCACCTGCAAGAAAATATGAAAAATGAAACACAAAGGTGCCTTAAATAAGTTTAGCTTTGAGAAAAACAGCTTTTTTTTGCCCTAATTCTTCAAAACCCTAATCTGAGTTTCTTCATTCAAAATTTTAATTTCTCAAAAATTTGACTAAGGCAAGTGAGGTTGGGCGCCCTTCTTGGCTTGAGGCGCCTATCTCACCCAAACTTAGCCATTTTCTCAGCATTTTCAACCTCTGTTTGATCCTGTCTCCTGGCTTTCAGATTGATCGGATGGACGAGTTGAATGTTTCATCACAGAGCTTGATCGAATCTGACAAAGTTTGTTTGGAGACAACTTCTGATGAAAACTTCATATGACCCTTCAAAATGTCAGGTGCCTATCTCCTCCAGGGGCACCCATCTTTACCTGTGTTAGCCATTTTATGAGCTTTCAATTCTTGCTTGTATTTTGACCTTCAGATGAATTCATGATTTCCGGGATTAAATTGATCAAATTGACTGGTTGTTAGATTCACTGGACAGCTTGGTAGATTCTGACAAGATGATCCTGGAGACTGCACTTGCTCACACTGCCATTTGAGGCCTCAAAACCCTAGGCGCCTATCTTCTCCAGGGGCGCCCATGTTCACCAGACTTAAACCAAATTTTCATCTATCCTCTCCTTGAAGTTTGAAAACCTCTTGTCACGACCCCTGTTCATCCTGAGTTTGTAGGTGGCTGAATGATCCGATGAGTTGAAGAAGACATTTGCTGCGAAGTTGGCAGGAAATTGAAGAGATTGAACATATCCGCAAACCCTAATTGCTGGATTAGGTCCTCCAAAAGGTTGGGCGCCCTTGGCCACCTAGGGCGCCCAAAGTTCACAGACTTAGAAGAATTTTTTCATTATTTTCATGGTTTGCATTTTGTCTTCTGATTGGAACTCCTCTGTTTGATCTCGAATTCCGGATGATTGAGTGATCGGATGACTGCACTGCTAGGCTCACTGCGAAGCTGAGAAGAATTTGACCAACATTGTCTGGGAGCTCCAACCCTAATTCCATCATCTTATGCCTTGAAAAGTTGGGTGCCTTTCTTCTCTAGGGGCGCCCATGGTCGGCAGAGTTAGAAACTTTTTTGAAATTTTCAAAATTCTTCTTCGTTTGACATGCCTCCCTTAGTCTGGCTGTCGAAAACAAATTTTTTTCTAAAGCATGTTTGGGCGCCCGAACTGAGCAGGGGTGCTTGAAATTTCCAGACTTAGCCAAATTTTATCATTTTTCAACTTTTTCTCTTTGTACTCTTTTCGTGCATTTTCGTTGTTGACAGCTTCTGTTCAGCTTGAATGTCTGATTTTGGCATCTGACAGCTGACTGACCTCCATTGATGACCTTGGATCTCCAGAAAAAGCTTTTGAAAAAGCAGAATAGACCCACTAGAGCAAAACTGATCTTTTCGTAATTCTGACTACACCAGCCTGATGAGGAAGTATTTTGAGCCAATCAAAATTAGTCTTTACCCTAGAAGCCAAACTTTCTATTTTAAATTTTTTTTGCTAGCATCCGTTTCAAAAGAAACCCAAAAAAAGTTTCTATTTATAGAAAACTACTAAAAATAGAAATTTTCCTAAGATTTAGGGTTGAAAAACTGAAATATGGGTTTTGTCGATTTGATCATTTTGAACCGACCCAGATTGTTAGATTTTGAAAATTTCAAGTTTTTGACCCCCATGCATGACATGCAAATCCCCAATTTTGACTATTTTGATAGATTTAAACAAGACTCTGACTCATTTCTTCAAAATGCCTAAGTGTAGCAAAAAATTTAATTTGGGGTACAACACAACATTTTTTAAAGATTTGACAGAGGGTTTTTCAGTTTTCTTCATGTTTTTAAGAATAAAATTGCACAGAGGGATAATTCATCAAGGTCTACATTTCCAGGCATGATTTCCTGAAGATCCTGAGAGGCAGTTAATAACTTCCAAACTTCTTCTTGTCTTGGATCTTCTTGCATGTCCAAGAAAATAGCAGATATTCACAGATCTTACCTTCTAGGTATGATCAACACAACTTTTTAACAAAACCCACGTGTTAGATTTTTTCAAAAAAAAGTAGCCCTACTACCCCTATTTTCTAGGGTTTTCGAAAAAAGTCACAATTTCGAAAAATAGATAAACTAGGTTTGTTTAGCTTTGAAGCACGAACAAAACCCATGTGTTAGATTTTTCCGAGAAAAACAAGTTTCTAGTGCCTCACTGCCTCTGCCACCGTAGGGCTCTTGCATGCCATAGAAAAGTTCATTTTTTCAAATTTCTGACAATCTAGGTTTGTTTAGAAAATTATTCTCAACAAAACCCACGTCTCAAAATTTTTCGTAAAAAGTTACATCAACAAGGCTATTTTTAGTAGTCATAGAAAAAGTTGCCCAAACAACATCATGTGCACATTTAATCTTCAAGGTTTTCAGAATGCAGTTCTCCCAAGTCGAATACAAGACCAAAACGGTCTTACTCCATGACTTCTTGAAAACGGTTGACATCGAGCTGCAACGGGCACACCCGGAGGTCAATTTGGATAGATTGACAAGCATAGACACTCAAACCCATAGGTTCCATATGGTTTTACCTCGTATATCTGATAGCCTTCCAAGGCCAGTTTAGAGGCTTGAATACCGTTGGAGCTCTACGTGTGCAGCGAGTTTGTGTGCATTTCTCACAGCTAGAGTGTTCGCAGTCAAACTTAGCAGTTTCATCATAAAACACTCTTTTATTGAGAAGAATCAAGAAAAGCGTTAGAAGCGCAAAGCTGCGGGAGAAACAGAGGTCATCACTCCAGTTATAGAGCCACCAAAGTTACCAATCAATTCCTTGCTAGTATCAAACATGAAGATGGTACTACGTGAGTCTCGGTGATGTGCGGACACAATTCCAGGACCTCATCCATAGTAATTTCTATGGTGACCCTGTTGGCTGCAAGTTAAGTCAAATCGCAATCATGTTAGCAAGGCTGGATGACATAGCTGCAAAGAAGATTGAATATCAAGAGCAGATTGTGAGTGGTGAAGCGATGCTATGATGACACATCATCATCTTGCAAAGCATTGGTTGTCCAGAGGCAGAGCAAGTTAACGAATGGCTAGAGGAGATAATAACTCGAGTTGATGAGGTGGAAACACTCAGTTAGGACATCCTATCCCTCCAAAATAGCATTTATGACAAATAGTTAACTTGATGCCTCTTTCCAAGTTAACTCAGTGTCCCACTGATCATGCATGTCTAATCCCACTAATTGTGGATGTCTATTTTGGAGGCACTTTGTATATTGGAGTTCACTTTTAGTTTATAGTCAATTAACTAAAGTAGAATTTCCAGTTAACCTCTAGGTCACCTACTTTTAGACATAGGAATAAATCTTGCAGATTGGCAAGAACTAAGTGTCAACTCAAGGAGAATTTAGGGTTGCCTACTCATTTGAGCTTCTATAAATAAGAGCCTTTACTCATTATTTTGTAACCTTTATTTACTACACAAAATTGCTGCCCCATTATGTTGACAAGCTTCTATATTTGTTCACTCTTGGATGAGAGTTGTTTGGTTTGATCGTGTAATGACCCGATCCTTCGGTAAAACAATTTTTTTCCAATTTTACATCAAAAGAGTAAATAAACGTGCTAACAAGTTATTGCAATATAACTTTTCTTTCCTGTATTGATAATACATGAACAAGATATCATACTACAATTACAACAAAGATTCCATTTCATTACAATAACTTCACAAGAACAAGTAACGAGAATATCATACCTTAACTATCATAGCTCCAATGAGCTTTAGAACAAATAGTAGTAAGAAGGTCTGGAATTTTCCCTTTCAAACCTTGGTGCGCCAGTAACCTTCGGAGGAGGACAAGCATCACTCGGGTGCTTTTCCGCCAACCACGGACTTATAATGCGGTCCCCCGCACATCTATCATTCGATAGATGGCCCTCCCTTCACGAAGAGATTGGTAGGGTAACCGATATTGTAAACCAACTGAGCATAGTGCTGTGTCCTATTCACAACTAGAACCTTGCTATTTCACAATCTCATTCTAGCATAAGGATCACGATGAATTGACAGTGTAGTCTCAAGCATCACACAGTCTAAGTGGATGTCGTACCTCTCACTACTTTGGCCAAAGTGTTCTCATTCAGTACTTCGAATGAAGGTCATCTATCATATACATTACTCAGGGCTGATTTGACTTAAGGCTATCTTACACTATGCATAGGTATCATCCTTTACTTTTGGATAATCTTTTATCCCAGACTAACCTACAACATATTAATCTACTAAGTAATTACACAAGATAGGTATATCCTGTTTCAGATAACCTACCTTTAAACAATCTACTTCAAATAGTTACATAAAAGAGGTATATCCTGTTTCAGACAACCTACCTTCAAACAATCTACTTCGAAATGAAACAGTCTACAAGTGTCTTGTAACATAACTCCTAATCTGGAAATCTTTATCCTAGGAGTGCTTAGCTTGTCTTAGTTAACCTAATAACTTAGGCTTAAGACCATACTTGGTTCTACCTTCATTTCGGTCCTAATAGATATTAACTAATCTCTCGTATTCTCCATATACGGAGATCATACAGAATAAGCAACATTCATACAAAAATGCATTTCAATTCATTCCTATTCCTTCTTTTACAATAATTCCCTATACTTAAAATTCCCTCTTTAAGCAAGGTAGATAAACAATTTCCTTTCCCTTATAATTGCATTCAGGAAACATCTTTCAGCCATTGCAAACTCATCAACACAAACAAAAAACATGATTCTTCTTTCACACTGTCAAACAACTATGCCTAATTTTCTTTCAATGATTAATGAAAATGCAAAGAACTCTTTTACTTTGATTAATCAAAAACAGAGAATAAAGAAGATTTCCCATGCTTGTTTTCCAAAGCTTTTCCCTCTAGAATTGCTCTTCTAGACGCTTCCATAATTTTCAACTGAAAATAGCTTCTTTAATGATGGCAATTCCCTCTAAATGAATTCCTCTAATTCTTCTCTCAAAGGTGATTTCTCTACTGAATTCCTACTCAGCTATAAATTCCTAAGTTCTCCACTCTAAACTCAGAATAATAAAAACATAGTGACTGGTAATGCTTCTATGAACTTGTTGTATTTTCCAGAATCAACAATACAGAAAATGCAACTACAGAATGTGACAAAAATGAGAGCTTAGAAATTACTAAACTCAGAATGCTCAAGTGTATTTTCAATGAAAGGCAGGGCGTCCTTTTATAAGCCCGAAATGCAACAGATTCCACCATTGAGGGCATGCGCATTGACAACAAAGTGCCCAGAACAAGTCAATATGATACATGGCGGGTTCTCAAGCACCGAATCATAAAAAATGAGTGTGAATCGACCTCATTAGAGCCAACAATTCAAGACTTGTTCAACTTAAAACTCGAAATTGCCACTTACAGGAAAAACGTCCCTCTTTGTTTGTCAAGGTTAAGCTTGCAACAACACATTCCATCTGGTTGGCATTTCCGCTTCTCAGAATTTGAAATTTTCCTCCATTTCTTCTTGCGTTTGAAGCTCTCGCCACTTCACGAGAAAAGCTCTTTGAGTATTTCGCCATTTTTTTAAAATGCTCATCTAGTGTTTAAAATGAAATATTTCTTTTATTCAAAGTTTGGCGTGCTTTTCTTCTAAAATGCGTTGCATTTTAAAGTGCTCAAATATTTCAAACAATATAAATCGATTTCCATAGTTTATTTCCCATTATGCAATAAATCGATTAACTCCAAGGACTTTATAAAGTTAAGTCTTTCTTTAATTTATGAAATTTATCAATTTCCAATACATTTCATATTATAAATTTAATTATATATTTTATTATACAAATATTATTATAGTTCCTTTAAATATATTAAACATATAAATATTTAAATACCCGAGTATTAAATATACATATATATTTTAATATAACTATAATAATATTATATATAATCTTTAATATATAATTTCATATATATAAATATATTTATATTTAACAAATATAAATATATATACATATACATATTTATCTGTCGAATATATATACTGCGAGCCAGTCAGCATACTTTCAATATATATATCTATGTATATGTGAGTATATAAATTCCAAGGCAAATATTAATATTTCCACATTATCGGACGTATGCTTATAAACATATATATATCGCAGTATAATCCTCTATGTACATGTATATGTACGTACACCATATCAACACATGTGTATGGCAAGTCCATTAGCCACTTACGCATGTATCGATATGTTTATACTTACGGATACGTATATATACTATACATGTGTATATATGCTTACTTCCGACGTTCACATCCAAACATGATACCACCATGATGATCATAATCTCACAATCAAGCACAAGGATAAACTTCACACACAGAAGCAGTCAAGACCTCTACTTGCAAGACATGCAAGCTATGGATGACTTACCTTATACTCATACAAAACTGACTTGGTTTACTTAGTCTAAGGTGAGTGTGTGTATGCTCAGATAGTTCACTTTATCGGTTACCTGACCAAGCTCCTCTCCCAAGTGATACTTCCCCTCCCCTTGGAGAATGAACGTTTTCCTGCAACCACTAGCACATACCTTTAGCAACATCATATATACAAACATCTTCAGATTAAAATAACATGATTCATTAACATCCTATTCACATATATGCAATATTCCACCATGAATTACATCAATTGAGATAACATCAAATGAAACAACATCAGTGATATAACATACACATTGACAAAAAGGTACAAGCATCTCCAAATTTCACATTACATTCATTTATACCCTTTATATCACTAGTAAATAATAACCTCACAATTGGGATGTAACAGATCGCAATTGTGTATGATTTCGTACCTTTGCTGTCCCAAATCTTTGTAATTCGTTGAACAAGTTTGAAGAAATAAATCAAAATGCATATGCATTTTGATCCAAAGTTTCAAGTTCTATCAATGTTTTGTTCTTTTAATCTATTGTTTCAATCCACCCCTTGGATAGGTGTTGATGCCTCCTTGGGAATTTTGATATCAATGGTTTTTGATGTTGTGTAATGATCTATTTTTCAGCCTACACTTTGGACAAGTGTCGTCACCTCCTCGGGAATCTTGTTATCCAGTTCATCGTTCTTTGTTGTTTCTAGTAAGTTGCATCCCAACCTACACCTCAGACAGGGGTTCCTCCTCCTTGGAAATCCTAAGATTCAGCTTACCGTAAGAGTGTTTGTTTGCATAAGACCTTATTCCAGCATAGATTTGAAAGTTCAGAGCCTTCAGAGGCGTTCTCAGATACAGTCAGCGTAAGTGATCCAACCATACCATTCCCGCTCCTATATTCTCTTGCTCTGTTTATCTAGAGAAGATAGGATAGATTAAAAGTTAGCCTAGTTGTAGTTAAGATTTGCAGAAACTAGAGAAAACCTTATCTGCAACGAATTGTGTTTATGCAACCTTATGTTCTGCTGCTGAGTAGAAAAAGATAAGAACATTAGTCCAATTTACTTTTATGCAAACATCAACAAACAAGAGGGAGCTTCCCCTCCATAATTTGAAGAGCAGTCATTATGCACTGTGCATAGCTGCCTATTTCCAATAAGCACTCCAAAGATGCTAATTGAAACGCTAACAATTTGCATCAACTAATACTTTTTCCAGGTGGAAGTGAATTGTGTAGATTGCAAGCCAGATTTAAATGATAAGATCGATGGTCTTATTGGAGCTTTAAGATTTCCATAATTATTAGTTTGAATGTTTTATTAATCCCAACGTGAGTTTGGTGGTGATTGGGTCTCCACACCTGGTCAAAGAAGACAAATTAAAGGTTATCAGGGAGATTATCAACCTTTTGGGTAGCTATCAGGACCACAATGTATGCATGCTTCCACATTGATTAGCCGCTTTTAATTTATATTGAGGATCGAATATTTCAAAGGATTTGCACAAAATGACAAACTTCCCAGTCGCCTCATACTATATCGTGGCCTTCCTTGACAAATAAGTCCAACTATGCAAATTAATAAGTGAGCTGAATAAGTTTAATCGGGAGCTGGCTGTGCTTTTTCTAAGGGTCAAGTTGAGATTTGAGTTGCCTTTGAAAGTAGGAATCTGGTGCAGGGGCACCAAGGTCATTTTACTTCAATGATGCATTTAGGAGTCTAGGATGGTGATTTTAGGTGTTTGGTCACTTACTTCATGTAATAAGGTCGAATCAAGACTATTTTTTGCAATGTAGGTTGTCATGTAGGGTCATTTTTTGTGGTTGGTAAAAGTTGTCAAGAAGTGTAAAAAATTGCTTTGCAACTTGTCAAAATTGCATGTAAGAGGAATTTGAATAGTCACTTGAGTGTTTTCTTGTTTGTAACTGATGAATTACTATTGCATGGTATTGTTTTAGCCTCACAAACTTTGAGGCATGATCATTGTATCGTTTGGAGGACAAAGGAATAGAAAGAACTCTGTTTTCTGCAATTTTTGTGCATTTTTCTGTAGAATTCTGCTCTGTACAGCCCCGTACAGTTGGGTCATGGTCTGAACTTCATGTGAACTATTAAAGCATTGTATCATCTGTGATTTAGGCTTGGTTAGATTGATTTTTGTTGGGTTTGAAGCCTGTTCGAAGCATTTTGTTGTGGATTGCTCAGAAACCCTCATTTTCAAGGGTTTAGAGAGAAAAAATGTAGAAAATAATCCATTCTAACGTTGTATTCTGGCCAAACTCAGAGGAATGGAGGCCTTAGGTTTGTTTTCTTTGTTTTCATTGTTTTTAGGAGTAGGGGATGGAGTTTGTAGTGCTTTTGTTCAAGCCCTAGCCTAACATCCTCATGTGTTAGGCTAGGTAGGGTAGGGAACGTGAAGGACAACAAACTGTAAGTGTTGTTTGTTGATAATGTCATGTCCCCGATTTGGAGGTAGAATAATTTATTTAATTTAATTAATTAAGTTGTCTAAATATTGATATTTCATAAGGATGACTAATTGATTATTTTAATTAAATAAAGTAGAGATATTAAATCAATTATTTATAAAGTTATTCCAATAAATTAATATCTAAATGATGACTTTATTTTTAATTAGTTTAATAAAGTGACTAAATAAAATATATCATAAAGTCACTTAAGTTAAAAAGATATCTTTTATCCCACATTGACAAAAAAAGCGTGTGAGCTCTCCTATGAAAAGTATAAGAAGAAGCTTGGGCTAGGCATTTAGACATCTTGAGTTGAATACACCTTTTCTACTACAGTGCTGAAGCTGAATGCTTAGCTTGTTGACTTCCAGTCTTCGTTTGCGAAAGACAAAACCTAGCTGGTTACTTCCAATTTCGGCTGTGAAATATCAACTCTAGTTTGGAATTTGGAGGAGTTACTTCAGACTTCTCAATTTGGACTTCATTGACAAAATTAGTGGCCTTTGGCCAATTTTGGAAGGGATCATTTGGAGAACACATTGAAGATCAATATTCAGATTTTATTGAAGAAAATTATTAGAATTTGGAGAAAATCGATTTGAAGAAGTTATTAAAGATAGATTGCAACTTATTAGAGGCCAAACTTTGAAGGATCGTTTGGAGGTTAAATTCTGATGAATTTTTCAGGCAGGTTGCAGCATAAGTGAAGCCCACGATTTTGCTCATGGAGGCCCTATCTTGCTTCGATTTTATATGGGAATTGAGGCGCTCCATTGTGGGAGTCTAGGTGATGATGTTTGGTGAAATAGACAAGTGTTAGCAGTTGATAATAATTTATTTCTGAAGACTTTATTCCAGAACAGGGACGGCTCAATGAAGGGGTCAATTTGGCTTGGGAAAGTCTTATCTTGATGCACCAAGGCTGCCACGTCTTCATCAAGCATAGGTGAAATTATTTTCCAGGTTCTTGCATTTTGTTTAGTCCTTTTGCGTTGATATATCAGTTGTAGAAGGTGCTGCCATTTAGTGGTTGTAGGTGCACATTTATATCAGACTTTGTAATGACATTTCAGTGTAAGCCAAGAGTCTTGGCATTACATTTTGGGTAGTTGTAATCATCATATCAGCATTGTACATCAGCCTTGTACTTGGAATTGCATTTAATCAAGGAGTTAGAAGGTTGTATGTCATATGTTTGACAAATTGTCTCTTGCCGTAGCTTTCATTCCAATGTCTAGTTTGCATGGTAAATGTTTTTAGAAATGCCAGTAGAGTTGTAGATGATTATTTCAGTCATTAGGATGCATAACAAATGTTTGATATAATTCTTCATTGCTGTAGCTGCACATTAGTTTGCTTTCCAAGTGTTCGCATTAATGTCCCTTGGCTGTAGGTGTGCATTTTGTATTAGAATCTCAAATATATGCATTTGGAAAGTACAAAAACACATTGCATTTCATTTCCAATCATTTGGTGGTTGTTTAGTATCATTTGGAAAGCATTTAAATCTCATTGGCATCACTCAAAAGCAAAACAAAACAAATTGAAACACATTATCAGCAAGTACAAGGTTGCAAGCAAAGTGTTTGACAAAATTCCCAAGGCAGAAATTCAAGGTTTTTTGAGTCTAAATCAGCAAGGCTCATTTTAGTGGTGTCAACACTTTGAACTCCAAGTTTTTGTGGATAGAAAGATCTTTCTCCTTTAGGGTGAAAAACCCTAGAAGTGCAAGAGAGTATTGTTGACGGGTGTTTTATGACAGCACCAACACAGAATAAAGTTTCCCAACGGTTATTCTATCCTCTTTTGAACAAAGTATTCTACATGCTAAGATTGCTAGAAAGATCACGCATTCAACTCCAAGGTTCCTTATGCAGTAGATAGTCTTAGTTGGCTTGATGTGATTTGCTAGTTATTTCAAGGGGACTTACACAATTGTTTGATCAAAAGAGAAGAACTTGTAGGACACGAATGATTTATCGATGATGCTCGGCTTTCCTAAGCTAACCGGGAAAGTACCGAAATTAAAAGGATAGGGATAGAGATTCTACTATCTACTCCTAAATGCGGGATACAGAGATCAATTCTTGCAAGCTCAAACCAAGTTCTGCTTTGCCTCACTTCGGATAGCCTCTACGGAGCCGGTGCAATCTTCAAGGGGATAACAAGAGATATTCAAACCACGACTCAACATGCAGATACCGTCATAACGACGCATACCAACATATGAACCGCAATTGAAGTTAAGTTCAAAGTGTTCCAGTCGACCACGCAAGGCGAACTCACCGTCAGTGAGCCCAATAGTGGTATGGATAACAAAGCTTGCTCAAATTAAACAACGCATTCCACAACTATCAACTACTTGCATGAAATGAAATCTACTTTACTTTAATTTACTTTAAGATGCTAAGTGAATTGGAAAGATGAAGAAGCTTTGCTAGCTACTCACAACAAAAGATGGAATCACCAAGCAATGAGAACTCTTTATATTATGATAGTGTTCACAACAACTCCTTACAAAGCCTTCAAATGGAAAACTTTCTTTCCTCCTCAATCTAAGCTATGCTAACTTCTATGCTCTACTCTCTATCTATTCTCTCCTCTGCTCTAATCTCTAGTGTCTAGTCCTAATCGAAATGAATTACAAATGAGGGGGAATGCCCCCTTTTATAGCTAGCTCAGTCCAACAGACGACTCAAATTCGATTACAATGGAGGGCTCAGATCGAGCCACATATGCCCTAATCAAGGCTCTGCCCTAAAAACCGCCACAAAGAGGAGTGGGATAATGAATGAACAGAAGATTCTCCACTCCTCTGCAGGAATCATAATGAGCAATTAATGTCCATCACCATCTTCTAGAAGATCATCATCTAGCAAGGCGTTTCCATTGTCCTCTTTGACTGCAAACTCGATCAATCGGGCCAACACTGCCTCAACCTCTTGAACCGATATGGCAGGCATGTTCTCAATCCAGAACTCCAAGATTGAGACCTCTTTCTTTTGTTCGATGATTATTTTCCTCTGTTCGGCCTGCCGATTTTGTTGCGTTAGGAGGCAAGCATATGGATGATGCACAAGTGGTGGAACAAATATTTCTCACGTTCAACCCCCTTGTTGCTTTAATTCCTGGACACATTTCTCCCTTGTAACTTTCACATTTCTCTAGCCCATTGCCTTGGGCGCATTTAGCCTCATTCTTAATGCCTTAGACAAATTTCCTTGCCATTTCCCTTTGCCTTGGGAACTTTTTCACCTAATCTCTTCATCTTTACCTTGTTGCGTGCCTTCCTGAGTTGGGGCATATTAGGTCTTTGTGGAGAGATCCCAACACTTAGCAATTTCTTCCAACATCTCCCTTCATGGTTCGGGCGCAAATGGGACATCATGGAGGAGTTTGAAATGTGTAACCTTTTCCCCTTCCAAGGTTGTAATGTTGTCCTGCTCCATCACCTCAAGTCATCATGCCTTGGCCTCGGTGTTCATCCTGTAAAACAAACAAAAGAAGAGCATCAAAACACTTATAATATAAATTCATTTCACTTACCTGATTTTCATGATCCAATTTCCAAGGTCTGATTGATCTCTGGATGTGATAAAATTCATCACTTTTCTCTAGCAAGCCTTGCTTTCTTCACAACTTCACACCATGGGCGTGTTTAACATCCTGATGTTTTCATCTTCTTGCTTAAGCAACTTCGTTCACCTATCTTGTCCATCTTCTCTCAGGAGCTTGATGTTTTAATTTCACTTCATTCAAGGGAGTCTTCTTTTATTTTCATGACTTGGACAAAAATCAACCCATCTTGAGCCTAGGCACACTTGACCCCTTCTGCCTTCTTTTTCCATGCCTTAGAAAATTTTATCCATCTAAGCCTTAGGAAATTTATCTTTGAAATCATAAGGCAGGCATCCATTTTGAAATCCCAAGCCAAGGTGTAATACTTGATAATTATACCTCCCTTAGAAATTTTTCAAAGTCCCCTTAGAATTTTTTTCTCAACTTTAGATATTCATGGGCGCACATGAAGGGGTTCATTTAATTATTTCACCCTTGAAAATATTTTGCCACTAAGGTTCATCTTTCCAGTCTTAGGCACATTTGATAGGGGCTCCTTCCATTCTCAATGCTTTGGAAAATTCCCAACACCTTCTTCATCCTTGGGCGTGTTGACGTGTTTTTTATGACAACACCAACACAGAATAAAATGTCCAACGGTCACTCTATTCCCTCTTGATCAAAGTATTCTGCATGCTAAGATTGCGTGAAAGTTCATGCGTTCAACTCCAAGGTTCCTTTTATTGCGAATAGACTCAGTTGGTTGATGTGAATATGCTGGGTATTCCAAGGGGACCTGTTGACGTGCTTTTTATGACAACGCCAGCACAGAATAAAGTTGTCCAACGGTCACTCTATTCTCTCTTGATCAAAGTGTCCCACATGCTAAGATTGCTTGAAAGTTCATGTGTTCGACTCCAAGGTTCCTTTTATCGCGAATAGACTCAGTTGGTTGATGTGTTTTGCTGGTTATTTCAAGGGGACTTACGTAGTTGTTCGATTCTGTGAAGCAATTAGGACATGAATGATTTGGCAATATTGTTCTGGTATCTAGACTGACTCGGAAAATGCAGAATTTAAAGGGGATAGGGATAGGAATTCTACAATCTACTCCTAAAGGGTGGAATGTAAAGATCAATTCGAACAATCTTCAAACCAGACTCCGCTTTGCCTCCCTCCGGACAACTTCCACAAAGTTGGTGCAATCTTCAAAGGATGAGAAAATATTCAAACCATGACACAACATGTTCATACCATCACAACGATGCATATGGACATATGAGTCACAATCGAAGTTAAGCGCTATTACTCCAGTTGACCACGCAAGGCGAACTCACCGTCAGCCAGTCCGCTAGTGGTATGGACGAGAAGACTTGCTCAAATGAAACACCACATTCCACAGCTAACAACTACTTGCATGAAATAAAAATCTATTTTACTCTATCTACCTTGAATTGGAAAGACGAAATGGCCTTGCTAGCTACTCATAACAAAGAAGAAATCACCAAGCAATGAAACTCTTTGTATTATGAAAAGTGTTCACAACAACCTTTTACAAAACTTTCAAAGGAAAGTTTTCTTCCCTCCTCAATCTAAAGCTAACTTCTAAGCTAAATGCTATATGCCTTCTACTCTCTAGCTCTGATCCAATTCCAATTCTAATCTCTATCTAATATTTACAAATGAGGGGGGATGCCCCTTTTATAATAAGTCCAATTCAGTGGACGGTTTAGATCGAATTACAATGAAGGGCTCAGATTGAGCCACCTATGCCCTAATTAAGGTTTATGCCCTAAAAACCGCCACAGAGAGGAGTGGGCAATGAATGCACAGAATATTCTCCACTCCCCTGCAGGAATCATAATGAGCAATTAATGCCCACTACCATCATCAAGAAGATCCTCATCAAGCAGCGCGTTCCCACTGGCCTTCTCCCGGATAGCAAACTCGATCAACCGGGCCAATACTGCTTCAACCTCCTGTGCAGAGATCGGTGGAATATGGTTGAGCTGGAACTCCAAGACTGCTACCGTCTGTCCGTATCTGGTGTAAGATTTCCTCCATGTCACTAAGGCGTCCTGGGTATGCTGAATTATACTAGAGAATGTGGAGACATTCTCAAAGTCATCCAGGACAAGTGACCTCGCAGCTGAGAAGAATGGAGGCAGTCTACTTTTCAAGCCATCAGCAGTTATCTCCTCTGGGACCAACTTTCTAGCAAAAATGGCTTCTAATGTATTGAGAACTCCCCCCCAAGATGTTGCCCATTGCTTTCCTCATTTTAGGTGAATCTGCCCTTGCTATGTCGTGAAATCCACGGCCTGTGACCACCGAGGAGTACCAACTGGTGAAATCATACCTATCACCTCTCTGAATTACACCTCCATCCACCAAGGTTTCTAGAGGTATATGCATCAAAGCCCCTAAACGAAGTACAGTCTTCGTTTGATAGATGCGAGTATCACCCCAGGCCTGATCTACTATATCCATCCATGCCAAAATACTTGAGGCCTGTCGATAAGCATCGGCGAGGTCCTCCATGAATTTCCCTGTCTCAGTATGAACACGGCTAACCCACTTGTCTGCCTCCGTTTCCATTTTCTTCAAATCCTCTAAGGCAACAACTGACTCCTTCGGAAGCTCTGATGGACGTTCTACTGCTGGGTTTGTTGGTTCACCTGGACGTGCTAGATTTTGCACATATCCTATCAAGGTTTTGTGCTCCTTCTTCAATTTCTTATACTTCCCCTCCGTGCGGAGCAACTGATCCTTCAATGCCTGATAGGAGTTATTGAACTCCTCGATAACTTGGGCTCCCGTAGGACGACCCAACTCTACTGTGGTGATCACGTAATTTTCAAGCCTCTCCTCGATTCGATCACAATCTTCCCTCGGAATAGCCACCTGAAGCGTGCGAGAGCCTGACTCGTCAGTCGAGATCTTTGAAAACTTTCGGGCCCTTTTCTTCTCTGGTGGCGCACTGATCCTCCTGAGGAACTCCTCCATCTCAATGGCCGGATCCGTATCATCCTCGGGTTCTCTCCTCATTCTGTCGGAAAGCCAATCAGGCACTGTCTGCTGTGGATTACAAATGACAAGGGGCTGTTCTTCTGTTGCCTCCATCTCGTGCACTTCCTCCCTTCTTGCACTGGTTTGCTCGGGCTCATCCTCCTCTATAAGCTGGGTATCTCCCGACCCTTGGGTCCCCTGTTCTGTGTTTTCTTCTTCTTCCAAAGCCGTGTCCAACATCTGCTGAAAATGGGTGTCGGCCATTGTTTCCTCTTCCTCCTCCTGTTGGCCGCCCCTGGATAGACTGACACTAGCTGATTCCCGGGCGTTGGGCTGATCTACCTCCTCAAGTCCCCACTCTTCCTCCAATCCTGCCCTCTGATCGGCAAATAATGAAACCACTCTCAAACTCGAAGACTGAGTTTGTGAGTGCACGGGTGATGCTTGTTCTATCCTCAACGGTATCGGTTGGGTTGGCACTTCTACTTGTGCCCTCGATGTCTGAGCAATTTGTTTCCCCTTTTTTACCGATAACGGCCTTGGGTCACCCATCAAGCTATAAGTAAGGGCGATCGACTTGCTCTTGAGTCTGCATACATGTCTGTCGACCCAAGTCCTGGTAAAAGTCATCACCGGGATAGAAAGCGTGTCCAAGTCCATGATCTCTGGCTCGGACCAATCAGGTGGTGGGACAGGAGTATCCCTAACTGAACCATAGTCGGGTTGCATAACATTGACATCCTCCTCCACCTGGTCGGGAACTGGAATAATCTCACATTCTCTAATCAACTTGAGAGGAAGTCTGGAAAACATCCTTCTTCTTATCTCAGCCTCATCCACTGCATTTGCCCAAAAGTCCTCCAGATGAGCTCTGTGCCGGTATTCAACGTTCTGTATCATCCGGATGTTCCTGTAAGGATCGAAATCCTGCCTGCCTGTGTGATATGACAAATGATAAGATTGCAGCTCGTCCTCTGCCTCTCGGGCTGCCTGCAAAGAGGGACACACCTCAATGGAATTTCCCATGGTGATAGGGAAATCAAGTCCACCCTTCTTTTTCCTTTTCTGAATCTTATCGTAGGCAATCAATTGCCTAGATACCTCAAGCATTACTATGTGATCAGTGGGGTATCGTGGTAACCGATACGGATACGAAGTGAACCCCTGCAGCCTAATATATGTGAATTTCGGGAATTGGATGAGCCAATACCCATATTCCTCAATCAATGTCTGTGCTTCTTTAGATATTCTCTGCTGCGTCCTCTGCTGAAGTGTCCTCGCAATGTGCATTGTGAATGCATCATTTGCCCGTTTATAGTTGGCAATGTTAGCTAAATGTAGCTGTGTGCAGGCTTCATGGATTTTGAATTGACCAGGGGCACAGCCGATTGGCTCCTTGTACGAAATCCCTCTGTACTTAGTCATTTTGGCCAACATGTAAATTACATATGAGCTCATGTAGAAAGTCTTCGTCACCTTCAGGCTCCTGAATTGCTCATCGATGTGGTTGCTAATCATCCTAGCCCAATCGACACACTCCTTTCCCTCCAAGATGATCTCGATGAAGTAGAACATCCAAGGCTCGAAAATGTAAGCCTGTGCACTCCCATTTACCCGGCTCAGCATCATTATCAAATCACAGTATTCTTGTTTCACGTCCTCGGCAATTATCTGCTTTGGGAGCTTAGTGCGGGGTGGCCTCGGCTTCTGCATCCAAACTCTGTTGATGACTGCAGTGACTCTTTCGAAAGAGGAAGAGTACATCTTATCTGCCCTCTTATTTGTCCTGTATAACATCTCCTCAGCAGTCGGAATCCCAAATGCCTCTCCGATGGCATCCGGTGTGAAGTTGGCGAGCAGTTTACCATCCGGAGAGACAATCGTCCTACGTTCTGGCTTGTAGTGATTGGCGCACTCCATAATTAGCTCCGGACACTGAATTGCTGGCGGAAAACTAGCAGCTGCGTAGATTCCACTCTTCATTATATTATGTGCCGTGACTGATGGTTGATGGCCCCCTAGCCCGAACATCCTCGATTTGAGTGCATTTAGATTAAATGAACCAAGGTTGGTGTCATTTAATCCCGCCAACTTTGAAACTATTGCTGACTTTGGGAGAAATGGCTTAGCGAGCCTTTTAATCATTGCCTGTCGGGATGAGCTAGCCTTGCCTGCTTCAGTGTTTGCAGCTCTGCCTGCGGCTCTGCTTGTTCCTGCAACATCCTTTGCTCCGGCCATCTGCAAAATAAAATAGAATAGCAATAAACTAGGCTGCAGATTTTTAAATAAAATGAAGTAACCTCCGAGACGGCTGCGAACGTGGAGTTAGCTTTTTGAAAATAAAAACTCTCAGCATAAATTACTAACTCCAAACCTCGTACTGTATAAAAAAACTTCAAGCTTATAAAGAAGCTTTCAACGACTGCACTTCCGACTGGCGAAGAAAATTGCAGCCAACTACCAACTTTCAGCAATGTGGATAATTTCTCAGCACAAAATGAATTAAATCCTTTGTTTTGACTTCGTCAACCTCAGCAACTTTCAACTTCTAGCAGCTCGAATAAGTAAAATCTGCAGCAAGCTTCAACTTTCGAAAATAAACCTCCAGCAGCTCCGGAAAACAACTTCAATCTTCAAAATTGCAGCAACAAGCTCTCAGCTCTTCGGCAAATAGAAATTTCTTCAGCAACTTCGCACTTTCAGCAACTCAACACTCCGAAATAAAATAAACTTTCAAAGAAATTCTCTCCTCAACAACTTCGAAAATATTTCAAGAACTTCTTCAGCAACTTCAACTTCAAAAAAAAGTGAGGAGAAATGAGAGAAGAGATTGTTTAAATAACTCTTCTCGGAGAATCCTGCTAAGTAGTGCTGGGGCTATTTTTAGCACCTTCATCAATTTTCCACTCTCTTCGTTCGGAATCTTCTAATTCAAGCGCAGTAGTGGGCTAGTCGTCAGCCGGTCATTATGGCAGTTGCCATTAATAATGATTCCTTCCTTGTAAAAATTCGAATTCTTCCTCTTAGTCTGCTAGTTAACTCTTGGCGATTTAAACAACTCGCGAGAAAAAAAAAAAATCACTTGACTTCATTTAAAATTCCATTTTAAAATCTCGCAGTGTTTAAATAAATTCAACTCGAAAAATTTCGTGGGAGTTGTAAATTTATTTCCAACTTTTAAAATGTCTGTCATTTAAATCCTCGATTTCATAAAATTTGCCTTAGACATTTTAAATTCTCTCTTTAAAATGTTCAACTCCGGGCGATTAAAAAAAATTATTTGTCTGCTCGAAATAATTCATCCTTTGAGATTTAATTTCCGTTAGGAAAATAATCTAGGCAAAATGAAATTCCTCTGAAAATATTAAAATTTCCCTTAGGAAATTAATTTTAAAATTCTGTCAATTCACGGGTGCCGTTTAAAGAGGTTCATTTAATTTTCCATTTGACCCATGGAAAATATTCATCAATATTAAATCTTCCCTTTGAAAAATATTCGTCAACCTTCAACTGCCTTTGGAAAATTTTAAAATTCATCAAATCATCCTTCCATGCCAAGGGCGTATTTTCCCCTAGTGAAATGTTATCTCACTTAGAAAAATTTTCTAACATTTTCTCTTTTGGCGTACTTGACCCTTGGTATTTTTTATTCTTGCACCCCTCGCCCACATACTTAGAAATAAATTTAAATCCTCACTCCTTGGGTGTATTTCTTTCTCATTCAAATTTAAATTTCCAGGCCTTAGGAATTTTTAATTTCATCAACCCCTTCAAGGGCGCATTCTTACCTTGGCACTTTCGTTTTCAACACTTAGAAACTTTTTCTAAGTCCTCACCTTCCTTTGGCGCATTTTGACATGCTTACTTTCATTTAAAGTGGGCGCACTTGGAGGGGTCAACTTTCATTTTGTGCCTTAGAATATTTTATAGTCTTCACTTTACCTTGGGGGCACAAATAGACATATCTACTTCCACTTTCATGCTTAGGCATTTTTCCACCCTCTTGACCCCTTGGGCGCATTTAACCTTGTCAACTCCCACTTTTGCCTTAGGCGTTTTTAGCCTTCAATCCTCCATGGGCGCAAATGAGGGGTGGTGCTTTTGTTTTTGCGTTAGAATATTTTCAAACACCTTTATAACCTTGGGCGCATTTACATACATGAGCTTTCAACTTGGGCGCATTTTAGATGTTGAACTTTCAATTTTGCCTTAGGCGTTTTTCCACCCTCTTGACCCCTTGGGCGCATTTTGACACATGAGCTTTTGTTTTTTTTTTTTTGCCTTAGACAATTTTTTGAACTCTTGCAAGGTGGGCGCATTTACTAGGCCAAGCTTTGACTTGAGGGCGCATTTCATAGGGTGAACTTTCATTTTACACGCCTTAGAACCTTTTCAAGGCATCATCACAAGGTGGGCGCAAATGAGGTGATGTGCTTTCATTCTATGCCTTAGCATATTCTCCACGTCTTAGACTTTTTCAGCAACTCATCAAGGTGGGCGCAATTAACATAGTGAGGTTTCATGTGAGGGCGCATTTAACATGCTATGCTTTTATTTTAAATGCCTTAGACAATTTTGAAGTCACCACATCCTTCTTGGGCGCATTTTGAAGGGGATACTTTTATTCTCATCATGGGCGCATTTAGAATGCCATGCTTTTATTTCATGCCTTAGTAGAATTTCAAAGCTTCCATTATCCTTCTCAAGGTGAGGGCGCATTTCACTAGGTGAGCTCCTATTTTCAATGCCTTAGTAGAATTTCATGTTAACCTCTCCATGGTGGGCGCATTTAGGGGGTGGTACTTTCAATTCCAATACTTAGAATATTTTTGGAGTCTGATCAAGGTGGGCGCATTTTCTCTGCTCAACTTTGAATTTTGTACTTAGAAAATTTTCAGATTTCATCCTTGCCTTTGCTTTTGCATTCTATTTTTAGCAAGTTGTGCTATTTTTAGCAAGTCCCTTGATTTTCAACCTCTAAGGCTCCGTTTTGCCTGAAAATTTCATCATATGATCTTCTTCACCTTGTGAACCTGTTTTGCCAGTCCTCTGCCCTGACCTGCTATTTATAGCCACCTGCTATTTATAGTAAGTTTTGACTTTCTGACTTCAGTAGCTCCGTTTTGCCTGAAAGTTGCAACGCTTGATCTTGATAGCTTGAGTGTCACTCTGATGCCAACCTCGGGTGCAGACCTGCTATTTATAGCCGTGCCCTGACTTACTAAAAATAGTAAGTTCTCCGATTTCGCTCAAATTTTGCCAGCAGGTACCTTGAAGTGTGCTGACATTGGTGGGGTGCTTCGTTTCGGCTATTTTTGGATTTTACCCCCTATAAAAGTGGAAACCCTAATTTGACTTGTATGTATCCCGAACGGTCTCCGTTTGACTTCGTTCCTTCTGCATGTCGTTCTGTTTGCTGAACTGGAGTGTTGGGGGCGGCTGCCAGAGTGTACCTGCTAAAAATAGAAACTGCCTGAAAAAGTGACTCATCCACTGCCGGATGGTTTTGCATGTCATATTGCCCGTGGGATCTCAAAAAACCCAGAAAACTGGTCTGCATGCATGCACTGGCTAAAAATAGTAAGTCCTTAAAACTTGATCTTCTCCGCTTGCATGTCACACCGTTGCGAAGCTCTCGAAAAACCCATAAAGAAAAACCCGACATGCGTTGAAAAACACTGCATGCGAACCCTAAAAATAGCCTCCGAAGGCTGAACTCTGAAAGTGATCGTCTCGGTTTGCATGTTACATCACTGCGAAGGTTTTGGAAAACCCAGAAGGATTCTCCAGACATGCATCTGAAAAGCTCATGTGGAAACCCTGAAAATGGCTCTTGAAGCCTGAACTGCCAAAAATAGCAAGTCGTCTGATCTGGCTCAAAATTTACGTGTAGGCAGCTTGATGTTACCCGGATGCAGTGGAACTGACAGAATTCCAAAATCTCAATAAAATAGTCCCAAATTGAATACTTACTAAAAATAGTAAGTTGCCGGAATACAGTGAAAATTTAGGGGGACTCTGCTGGAAGTCTTCTGACTGCTGTACTAAGCTTAGATTTCAATTTTATAACTCAGTTTGACCTTTAATAAGCCTGAAGGATGAAAACCCTAATTACACAGACTTAACCAATACTTTAACCTGGGTCAAACGACAGGACATCCCCGGAAGGACCAGAGACCAGAGAGAGAGCGAACCAAAGCCAAAAGACCAGAATGGAGCAAAATTTAGGGGGTCCCCATCTTGATGGGGTGATGTGTGAAAAAGGTCACAACAGGACCTACGTGAGTTGCTCATTCAGAAGAAAGGATTTTCAAATTTCGGGGGATTTGTAAATGAAGCTCGGGTTCTTAAACTAACCGGATAATGTTGAATGTAAAGGGATAGGGATAGGGATGCTACCATCTATTCCTAAAGGGTGGAGGACCAGGATCGGCTTAAACAATCTTCAGACCAGACTTTGCTTCGTCTCCCTTCGGACAACCTCTACGAAGTCGGTGCAATCTTCAAAGGATGATAAAAGATATTCAAATTGTGATTCAACATGTGCACTCCGTCACAACGATGCAAGTGAACACACGAATCACAACCGAAGTTAGGTATTGATATTCCAGTTGACCATGCAGAGTAGACTTACCATCAGCAAGCCCGCTAGTGGTATGGATGAAAGAAGATATGCTTAAACCAAAGCGCCACACTCCACAATTAACAACTACTTGCATAAAATAAAGTCTACTCTACTCTATCAATTTGAATTGGAAAGACGAAAAGGTCTTGCTAGCTATTCATAACAAAAGATAGAACCACCATGCAATGATAAACCTTTGTATTATGAGAGTTTTCCACAACAACCTCTTACAAAACTTTCAAAGGGAAAGTTTTCTTTCCTTTCCAAACTAAGCTATCTTCTAAGCTATCTCTCTATCTATTCTAACTTCTATCCTCTCTATTCTCAATCTAATGTCTACTAAGTTACAAATGAGGGGGGATGCCCCTTTTATAGTTGGCCCAGTCCAACGGGCGGCTTAGATTGAATTACAATGAAGGGCTCAGATCGAGCCACATATGCCCTAATTAGGGTTTTTCCCCTAAAAACCGCCACAGAGAGGAGTGGGGCAATGAATGCACAGAATATTCTCCACTCCTCTGCAGGACCCATTATCTGCAATTAATGCCCACTATCTTCTTCTAGAAGATTCTCCTCCGTAAACGCGTTACCGCTGTTCTTCTCTGCCAATTCTCTTGCGTTAGGAGGAGGCAACAACACTTGGTTCAAATCATCCTTGCAAAAAGCTCTTCTGCATTGATTCTTCTTGTTGCTCTCACATTTCTTTAGCCCACTGCCTTGGGCGCATTTGCTTCTTTTGCATCACGTTCTTAGTGTCTTAGCCAAATCTTCACTGTCGTTTCTTCTTCCCAAAGTTGCAACGTTGTCTAGCTTCATCAAGTCCTCATGCCTTGGCTTCAACGTTCATCCTGCAAAACAAAAGAAGAGTATCAGAACACTGTATAATCTAAATTCACTTTACTTACCTTATTTCCATGTTCTGACCGCTTGATCTCCGGATCTTGATAGAATTCATCACTTTTCTAGCAAACTTTCATCATGGGCGTATCCACCACCTTGCCTGGGGTTTGTGCCTTAGAAGATATTTCATCTTGAGGATGCATTTGAACGCTTCATGCTCGAGCTTCAGTTCATTTTCAAATTCCTCCATGCCTTAGACAAATTTCTTCCCCGTGAGTGTATTTGACCCCCTGTTGCTTTATTTTACCATGCGTTAGAAAATTTATCCCTCAGAGCCTTAGGAACTTTGTTGAACAGGTGCCATGCCAAAATCCTTGTCGAAACAACGCGAGCAAGGCATGGAAGAGCTTTAAACCATCTCCTAATTGGAAATGTCCAATACCCAGAAGAAAATTCCCCTCAGAAATCATCGTTTCCATGTGTATCCAGACGAAGGGGGTAAGTTTAATTTTTATTATTTTTGAAAATAATAAAAATTGCTAAGCTTTATTCCATTTTATTCTTGACGTACTCCGGACCTGCAGTCCTCATTTTTCCTGCCTTGGCATTTTTCTTTGGCTTGTTGAAGAAATTTCCTCCTGTTCACGGGCGTATTTATCTTGCACTTGGAAATTTTTTAAATGTTTCCTCTTCTAGGTGTATTTCCCACTTTATCTTTGAAAATGCCCTAGGAAAAATTTAAATTTTATTAACTTACCCATGAGGGGTGCATTTTGACCCTTATGCATAATGTTTCCTCTGCCTTAGGAAATATTCTTCAACCTTTTATTACCTTGGGCGCACTTAAATGTGCTCACTTTCATTTCTGCCTTAGACGTTTTTAAGCCTCCAGCAACCTCGAGCGCATTTTGATGTGCAAGCTTCCATTTTGTGGCCTAGAAAATTTCCATGCTTTCATTCCTTGCTAGGCGCATTTGCATGTGTTACTTCCATTTTCATACTTAGAATTTTCTTGATGCCGACCTTCATTTTTGAAAACCCTCAACGCCTCAGCTACCTCTTGCCATTCTATTTTTAGCAGTTTTTGGAGAAGTGAGACTCTTCGTGGCTTTTTACTCGTTCTGACTCTGGAGCTAGCGCGATATGCTTCTTGTGGCCTTGCTACCTTGTTTATACCTGTTGCTCGAGATCATTTGCTATTTTTAGCCACCCTGCTATTTTTAGCAAACCCTAAAATTGCTTGACTTCTGCAGCTCTGATTGACTTGAAATTTGCTAGGCGTGATCCTCATCGCCTACTTGACCCGTTCACACCCGTCTCTTGTGCTGACTTGCTACTTATAGCCATGTTCTGGAGACGACTTACTATAAATAGTAAGTGCTCGGATTGAGCCCAAATTTCACCAGTAGATTGCGTGAGGGATGCTGATCGTGATGGGATATCTTCGTTTTTCAAAATTCTGGCTTTTTACCCCTCTTTTTAGGCATCGAAGCTGGAAACCCTAATTTGATATGCATGTGCCCTGAATGGTCTCCGTTTGACCTCGTTTCTGTTGCTTGCCACTCTGCTTGCTGGACTGAAGTGTTGGGTAGCTGTTGGGATAAAAATGCTATTTATAGTAAGTGCCTGGAAAGTGGTCAATCCGATGTCGGATGAGTTTGCATGTCACAATGCCCGTGGGATCTCAAAAAACCCAGAAAAACCCAGAAAACTGGTCGTCATGCTGGCACTGGCTAAAAATAGTAAGTCCCTAAAACTGACTCATTCCGTTTGCATGTTACACTATTTTGAAGCTCTCGCAAAACCCACATGGAATATCCGGACATGCACTAAAAATCTCTGCATGCAAACCCTAAAAATAGCCTCGGAAGGCTATACCTTTGAAAGTCACCATCTCGATTTGCATGTTATACCATCGCGAAGGCCTTGAAAAACCCATATACATTCTCCAATCGTGCCTTGAAAAATCATATGTTTAAACTTTGCAAATGGCTCCTGAAGCCTGAACTGCTAAAAAAAGCAAGCTGTCTGATTCTGTTCAAATTTCATGTGTAGGCACTTGGAAGTTGCCTGAATGTGCTGAAGTAGTTAGAATCCCGAAATTCTGAGGAAAAAGACCTCAAATTAGGTACTTACTAAAAATAGTAAGTTGTCAGATTTCAGTGGGATCCTGTCTTGGGCCCTTTAACTGCACGGTTGCACTCAGATGTCAATTTATCAACCTGATTTAATCTCAATCCAGCCTGAAGAACAAAACCCTAATTTCACAGATTCACTTCAGACTCAGCCAAAATTTCAAATTAGGTCGAATACAGAAGCATCCCCAGAAGAGCAGAGAAATCAGAGAGAAAGAGAGACGCAAAACAAACACCAAAAGACCAGAATGGATCAAAAAATGGGGGTCCCCATTTGAATGGGGCGATGTGTGAAAAAGGTCACAACATTAGCGCCACCTCGAATAAATGTCCCTGGACATTTCAAAGACAAAACTCATTCCATACTCCGAACCTTTGGATAATTTTGTCCAACCTAGCAATTGACTAGGGGACACACTTAGAAAGGAAGAGGAATCCTAACTTGGATCAAGGCACCTCATCTTTTGATTACTAGTGTGCGCACATGCGCTTATTCCAACCCAAAAGACAATTGAAGTTCCCAGAATCCATCGTGACGATCTACGTAATGATCCTAACTTTAAAAGCATCCTGTAATTCCCACGAATATTGCTCCATTGCCAGCCAGGCGTCCATAGCCCCGATGGAGTTATTCGCAAATTCCCAAAGCCAAATACTTTGATATTTCTTTCATTTCTCTTTTTCAGATATTTCCTTTTAGCACATTTTGCCTTTTCTCATTCTTGGCTCATAAGCAGTGAAGCTCACTTGGCTTTGAGAATCAGAGGGATGATCAAGTAGGATTTAAGATTTTTAACCTGCCACAACTTCTCCCAAGAAACGTCAATGACTTAGAGCAATCAATTATGTGTGTAAAATATGGTAATTGTGAGACTTGGTGTCAAGACCCAATAGATGATTCCCTTCCGAGTCAAATACAAATCCTAACCAAATGATAAAACTCGAAAGAACAACCTTGGATTCTAAAGCGCTTCTTAAAGGACACAACACCCCCTTCACAAATGGGATCCCCTTTATTCTCAACTAAACTAAGCAACAACTAAACTAAGGAAAGCAAAGCGGACCAAGCTAAGCAAAAGCGGAAATGAAAACCTACTCTAACAGGACAAAATTTCGAACGAACAAGACTTGAAGGACAAAAAAGTCTATAACTCCCAGCATGACTTCTTAGGACATTCAACGGCAACACAACAGTAGTGATAGTGCGGAGCCTAGCAAACTTGTCTTTGAATTCGGAAAAGTAATCTTTCACAGTACAAATCTCAAACTCGAGCAAAACTTCATGAAAGATTAGCAATTGAGGCAACTCATCTAGACCATGGTTAATCCATAAGCAAGTTGTTTTTCCTAGATCTCCATAGTCAAATTCATAACTTTCAAAATCAAGAGCAAGGAAAGAGACAACCTGGTGTTCTTCGTGCTTGAATGGAGATTCTTGATTGTACTGCACCGACCTACCCTGTGAAGAGAGATTCCAAACATCCTCTGGAGGTCGCCATTGGTGACGTGTGGTTCCATTTGCACCTATGACATGCAAAATTTTACTTGTCGATTTATCTTGAGACCTTCCTGGAAGTAGACTCAGTGCCCCTTCGAATTGTTCATCACTCCTTGCTTTATCAGGTGGTACTTGACCTTCAAGTTGATATTCTTCTGTTATCCATTCATTTTTAGGAGGTCGTAGTTGGTGATATAGTACTTCGTTTTCACCAACATCATGTTCATGGAATTCTGACTCATCCTTGAAATCCGGGAACAACTCTGTTGTATCCTCATGTTGAATAGACCAAGCATCCTTGTGCACATCTATAAGCGTGTCCTTAATTAAGGATTCCTGAATAAGCTGGTTCTCAAATATAAAGGGTAGTGCCCCTTCGAATTGCTCTGTTTGTGGGCGGGAGGCGGGATGTTTGAAATATGATGATTGTTCTTCATACACTTCTCTTGATGTTACATCCTGCTCACCAACTTGCCCATCCTTTTGATCATTTTCTCCAAGGGTACTTGAGATTTCTTTTCCTATAACTGCTTGCAGCTCTTCTCTTTTTGGCGCGGATGAAAGCTCAACAAGGATTTCCTCCTTTTCTTGGATTGATGAAGCATCGAGCGATAGGTCTTTGTCACAGTTTTTCGAACCTTGATCATTTCCCACAATTTCTTCATTCTCTTGAACGTCTTCTACAACACCTTCTTCCCTTTGGCACAATGTTCGGAACTTCACTTTCAACTGCAATCGTGCTACCTTCTTGAAAATCACTCCCTTGATTGTCACATGATGTGGTGCTATGCTCCTTCCATGTTTTGTCCTCTAGGTATTCCTCCTCTGGTGCAAGGTGCGCTGGCGGAATGTGTGAATCTTTCCACTCCTCTGAAAATTCTGCATTGCATATACTTGGATGCTCCAAATATCCTAACTGATGTTGCACTTGGCTGATGGCCTCCTTGCATAATCGACAAGTGGATTCTGAATGCCCCTCATTGTGAATTCTACACCAGCCAGTCAATTGGATGCATTCGACAGGCACCTTTTCAATGCTCAATTGCTTCTTGCTTCTTTCTTTGTATCTCTTGAAGAGTTCACTAAGGCTTGGACCTTTTGGCACCACTGGTTTGAAAATCTCTCGAAAAAAAATTTCCCTTTGCAAAGCTTGATGCATCCTTGACAAGAACGTCATACAATTCAATTCATTGTGACAAGTGGTACCGTGAATTCTGCATCTATCGCTTGCTGCAAAGTCAGATAAACTTCTTGGAGACAACTGCACATTCAAAACTCAATGTAGCAAGGCAAGATCAACTTGAACACCTCCATGGTCATGAGAAAATTGTGCCCGATATCCATCCATCGAGGAATCTTTGATTTTTTTTTTTAATTTTCTAACTTTTCACTTTTTTTGGATTTTTTGACATAGAAGAGATCTAACACATCTCTGATTTGGCATTTTCGAACTCTATACTGGTTCAAACCAGTTGAATTCTTCCTCTTGTGAAAATGAACAATTTGAAGTCTGCCCTCCTTCTAGCGCCAATTCTGTTGCGTTAGGAGGAGAGGCGAGTAGATACAATAATGAACCGAGCTTTTCCCGTTCAAGCCCTCTTTCTAGCGCCAATTCTGTTGACGTGTTTTTTATGACAACACCAACACAGAATAAAATGTCCAACGGTCACTCTATTCCCTCTTGATCAAAGTATTCTGCATGCTAAGATTGCGTGAAAGCTCATGCGTTCAACTCCAAGGTTCCTTTTATTGCAAATAGACTCAGTTGGTTGATGTGAATATGCTGGGTATTCCAAGGGGACTTACGTGAGTTGCTCATTCAGAAGAAAGGATTTTCAAATTTCGGGAGATTTGTCAATGAAGCTCGGGTTCTTAAACTAACCGGATAATGTTGAATGTAAAGGGATAGGGATAGGGATGCTACCATCTATTCCTAAAGGGTGGAGGACGAGGATCGGCTTAAACAATCTTCAGACCAGACTTTGCTTCGTCTCCCTTCGGACAACCTCTACGAAGTCGATGCAATCTTCAAAGGATGATAAAAGATATTCAAATTGTGATTCAACATGTGCACTCCGTCACAACGATGCAAGTGAACACACGAATCACAACCGAAGTTAGGTACTGATATTCCAGTTGACCACGTAAAGCGGACTTACCATCAGCAAGCCCGCTAGTGGTATGGATGAAAGAAGATATGCTTAAACCAAAGCGCCACACTCCACAATTAACAACTACTTGCATAAAATAAAGTCTACTCTACTCTATCAATTTGAATTGGAAAGACGAAAAGGTCTTGCTAGCTATTCATAACAAAAGATAGAACCACCATGCAATGATAAACCTTTGTATTATGAGAGTTTCCCACAACAACCTCTTACAAAACTTTCAAAGGGAAAGTTTTCTTTCCTTTCCAAACTAAGCTATCTTCTAAGCTATCTCTCTATCTATTCTAACTTCTATCCTCTCTATTCTCAATCTAATGTCTACTAAGTTACAAATGAGGGGGGATGCCCCTTTTATAGTTGGCCCAGTCCAACGGACGGCTTAGATTGAATTACAATGAAGGGCTCAGATCGAGCCACATATGCCCTAATTAGGGTTTTTCCCCTAAAAACCGCCACAAAGAGGAGTGGGGCATTGAATGCACAGAATATTCTCCACTCCTCTGCAGGAACCATTATCTACAATTAATGCCCACTATCTTCTTCTAGAAGATTCTCGTTCGTAAACGCATTCCCGCTGTTCTTCTCTGCCAATTCTCTTGCGTTAGGAGGAGGCAACAACACTTGGTTCAAATCCTCCTTGCAAAAAGCTCTTCTGCATTGATTCTTCTTGTTGCTCTCACATTTATTTAGCCCACTGCCTTGGGTGCATTTGCTTCTTTTGCATCACGTTCTTAGTGTCTTAGCCAAATCTTCACTGTCGTTTCTTCTTCCCAAAGTTGCAACGTTGTCTAGCTTCATCAAGTCCTCATGCCTTGGCTTCAACATTCATCCTCCAAAACAAAAGAAGAGTATCAGAATACTTTATAATCTAAATTCACTTTACTTACCTTATTTCCATGTTCTGACCGCTTGATCTCCGGATCTTGATAGAATTCATCACTTTTCTAGCAAACTTTCATCATGGGCGTATCCACCACCTTGCCTGGGGTTTGTGCCTTAGAAGATATTTCATCTTGAGGATGCATTTGAACGCTTCATGCTCAAGCTTCAGTTCATTTTCAAATTCCTCCATGCCTTAGACAAATTTCTTCCCCGTGAGTGTATTTGACCCCCTGTTGCTTTATTTTACCATGCGTTAGAAAATTTATCCCTCAGAGCCTTAGGAACTTTGTTGAATGGGTTCCATGCCAAAATCCTTGTCGAAACAACGCGAGCAAGGCATGGAAGAGCTTTCAACCATCTCCTAATTGGAAATGTCCAATACCCAGAAGAAAATTCCCCTCAGAAATCATCGTTTCCATGTGTATCCAGACGAAGGGGGTAAGTTTAATTTTTATTATTTTTGAAAATAATAAAATTTGCTAAGGTTTATTCCATTTTATTCTTGACGTACTCCAGACCTGCAGTCCTCATTTTTCTTGCCTTGGCATTTTTCTTTGGCTTGCTGAAGAAATTTCCTCCTGTTCACGAGCGTATATTATCTTGCACTTGGAAATTTTTTAAATGTTCCCTCTTCCAGGCGTATTTCCCACTTTATCTTTGAAAATGCCCTAGGAAAAATTTAAATTTTATTAACTTACCCATGAGGGGCGCATTTTGACCCTTATGCATAATGTTTCCTCTGCCTTAGGAAATATTCTTCAAACTTTTATTACCTTGGGCGCACTTAAATTTGCTCACTTTCATTTCTGCCTTAGGCGTTTTTAAGCCTCCAGCAACCTCGGGCGCATTTTGATGTGCAAGCTTCCATTTTGTGGCCTAGAAAATTTCCACGCTTTCATTCCTTCCTAGGCGCATTTGCATGTGTTACTTCCATTTTCATACTTAGAATTTTCTTGATGCCGACCTTCATTTTTGGAAACCCTCAACGCCTCAGCTACCTCTTGCCATTCTATTTTTAGCAGTTTTTGGAGAAGTGAGACTCTTCGTGGCTTTTTACTCGTTCTGACTCTGGAGCTAGCGCAATATGCTTCATGTGGCCTTGCTACCTTGTTTATACCTGTTGCTCGAGATCATTTGTTATTTTTAGCCACCCTGCTATTTTTAGCAAACCCTAAAATTGCTTGACTTCTGCAGCTCTGATTGACTTGAAATTTGCTATGCATGATCCTCATCGCCTACTTGACCCGTTCACACCCGCCTCTTGTGCTAACTTGCTACTTATAGCCATGTTCTGGAGACGATTTACTATAAATAGTAAGTGCTCGGATTGAGCCCAAATTTCACCAGTAGATTGCCTGAAGGATGCTGATCGTGATGGGATATCTTCGTTTTTCAAAATTCTGGCTTTTTACCCCTCTTTTTAGGCATCGAAGCTAGAAACCCTAATTTGATATGCATGTGCCCTGAATGGTCTCCGTTTGGCCTCGTTTCTGTTGCTTGCCACTTTGCTTGCTGGACTGAAGTGTTGGGTAGCTGTTGGGATAAAAATGCTATTTATAGTAAGTGCCTGGAAAGTGGTCAATCCGATGTCGGATGAGTTTGCATGTCACAGTGCCCGTGGGATCTCAAAAAACCCAAAAAAACCCAGTAAACTGGTCGTCATGCTGGCACTGGCTAAAAATAGTAAGTCCCTGAAAACTGACTCATTCCGTTTGCATGTTACACCATTGCGAAGCTCTCGCAAAACGCACATGGAATATCCGGACATGCACTAAAAATCTCTGCATGCAAACTTTAAAAATAGCCTCGGAAGGCTATGCCTTTGAAAGTCACCATCTCGATTTGCATGTTATACCATCGCGAAGGCCTTGAAAAACCCAGATACATTCTCCAATCATGCCTTGAAAAATCATATGTTTAAACCTTGAAAATGGCTCCTGAAGCCTGAACTGCTAAAAATAGCAAGCTGTCTGATTCTGTTCAAATTTCATGTGTAGGCACTTGGAAGTTGCCTGAATGTGCTGAAGTAGTTAGAATCCCGAAATTCTGAGGAAAAAGACCTCAAATTAGGTACTTACTAAAAATAGTAAGTTGTCAGATTTCAGTAAGATTTCAGTGGGATCCTGTCTTGGGCCCTCTAACTGCACGGTTGGACTCAGATGTCAATTTAGCAACCTGATTTAATCTCAATCCAGCCTGAAGAACAAAACCCTAATTTCACAGATTCACTTCAGACTCGGCCAAAATTTCAAATTAGATCGAATACAGAAACATCCCCAGAAGAGCAGAGAAATCAGAGAGAGAGAGATGCAAAACAAACACCAAAAGACCAGAATGGATAAAAAATGGGGGTCCCCATTTGAATGGGGCGATGTGTGAAAAAGGTCACAACAGGGCGCAAATTCCCTTGTGACGTTATATTTCCCATGCCTTGAAATTTTTCTAAACCACTTCCTCATGATGTGCGCATATGCTAGATGATGCCTCCACTTTACATGCCTGAGGCGTTTTTAACTTATTCCTTCATCATGGGCGCATTTCAGCTCTTGTGCTTTCATCTTCTAACACCTTAGAAAGTTCATCAAGTCATCCCACTTCCCAGCCTTGGCACATTTGGAGGGGTCAACTCCCATTTGCTTGACTTAGAAAACTTTCCCACTTAACCTTTCATGTCAAGGGCGCATTTGATACCTTGAGCTCCTGTTTCCATGCCTTAGACAACTTTCATGTCCTCTACCTCCTTTAGGGTGCATTTGAGGGTGTGAGCTCTCATTTTGATGCCTTAGAAACTTTCTAACACCTCTATCCCACTTGAAGGCGCATTTGAGGTCTTCTACTTCCATTGTGATGCCTTAGAAACCTCTTCCAACTCATCTTACTTGCCAAGGGCGCATTTAGAGGGGGGAAATCTCATTTTGCCATACTTAGAAATTTTTTGATGCCCTCAACTCTTCATGAGGGCGCATTGAAGGGGGCCACTTTATTTTCATGTGCCTTAGGCGTTTTCACCCTCTAGCCATCTTGTGGGCGCATTTGAGAGTCCTTGCTCACATTTTTCATACTTAGAACATTTCTTACCTCCACTTCATTCAAGGGCGCATTCAAGGGGGTGTTCTCTCATTTTCACACTTAGAATTGCTTTTTAATTTGTAAACATCCTCACTTCAAGATGGGCGCATTCAAGTGGTTGAGCTTCCATTTCATACTTAGAATCTTCGTTAAGTCATGCCTTCATGCTCATGGGCGCATTTTGAAGGTGGTGCTTCAAGTTTGTCTATGCCTTAGGCGATTTTTTCATCTAGAGTGTTGAGTAAACTTTTGGGGGTGGCTCTTGAATACTTTGCCAATTTTTAGCCTGCTTGCCCACATTTCTATTTTTAGTAACCTTCTGATTCTCAAACCTCTGCAACTCCTATTGACTTGAAATTTTCCAAGCGTGACCCTCATGACTTGTTTGACCTGTTCACACCTGCCCCTCGTGCTGACCTGCTATTTTTAGCCTTGTTCTGGAGGTGGCTTGTTATAAATAGTAAGTGCTTGGATTGCGCTCAAATTTTACCAGTAGACTGCTTGAAGGATGTTGATCGTGATGGGATACTTCAGTTTTTCATTTTTCCCAAGTTTTGCCCCTCTTTTTAGGCACCAAAGTTGGAAACCCTAATCTGACTTGCATGTGCCTCAAATGACCTCCGTTTGACTCCGTTTCTGTTGCATGTTGCTCTGTTCGTGAAACTGAAGTGCTAGGGAGTTGTTGGAGTGAGCCTGCTAAAAATAGTAAGTGCTTGAAAAAGTAACCAACCAGCTATCGGATGTATTTGCATGTCATATTGCTCGAGAGATCTCAAAAAACCCATAAAATCCCAGAAAATTGGTTCACATGAGAGCACTTGCTAAAAATAGCAAGTCATCACTTTGAATTGCATGTCACATCATCGCGAAGCTCTCGAGAAACCCATAAAGAATATCCTGACATGCAAACCCTGAAAACTGCATCTGAAGCCAGAGTTGCTAAAAATAGCAAGTTGTCTGAATCTGCTCAAATTTTGCGTGCAAGCATTTTGAAGTGTCCTGAATGTGGTGAGGCGGTTAGAATTTCCAAAATCCAGAGGAAAAGACCTCAAATTAAGTACTTACTAAGAATAGTAAGTTGTCAAAATCAGTGAAAATTTAATGGGATTCTACCTGAAGCCTTTTGATTGTAGTGCCATTCTCAGATTTCAATTTGCCAACTTGATTTAACCTCAAACAAGCCTGAAGAATGAAAACCTTAATTTCACACACAGCCAAAATTTCAACTTAGGTCCAAAGATAGGAACATCCCCGAAAGGACAAAAAGAACAGAGAGAGAGAGACGCAAAACAACCCAAAAACCAAAGCCAAAAGACCAGAACGGGGCAAAAATTAGGGGGTACCCATTTTGAATGGGGTGATGTGTGAAAAGGTCACAACAAGTATGCTTTCTCCTAAAAATTTGTGATTCACTTTGATAAGCCTACTGGAAATTCGGTCCAAACTAGCAAGGGACATTATAGTGGTATCAGAGCTAAAGTTCTTGCCAGCCTATTGGGTAGATTGGACATTGCTTCAGCTGGACACCATGTTTTCAAATGAGGATATTAAAAATTTGAATGCCATGATGGAAGGATTAAGACAGAGTCAGAAAAGGATGGATGAATTGGCTTCACAACCAGGGTTCACAAAGTATATGGCATCCATTTTTAAAGGATCTTCAACACATGACAAAAAAAAGGAGAAACATCTAAGAACCTCTATGATGAATTTTCAGCAGTTAGTGACCAGCATACTGCTGATTGTAAGGAGAGCAGAATAGAGGAAGATGTTGAACACAAGGTGCTTCATGACAACTTCAAGATTGAAGAAGAGCAAGTGATGATTGAAGACAAATCAGTTACCTTGGAGCAATTACATGAGGATAAAATTTCTTTTGGTGAGTGTAGCAAAGCTTCATCCTATCATGGCAAAGAATCAGATTGTGGTTCGATGAATGTTATTCATATATGTGATAGTCCATTGAAGACCCCAGATATAAAGGAGCATGTGAAAGTTGATCCATTACTTAGTGGACCAGCCACTAGTGTTTTGGCTACACTTGATGAAGGAGACACTATGCAATGGCATGACATCATTACTAATTGGTTTGAGGACAGCAACATTATGTCCTATCATTCTCATGAGAAGGTCAATGATATGACATCACCCTTTGATGGCAGCCCTACACCAATTGATAGACATGAAGAAATCAAGCATAAGAGGACCGATTTTGTATATTTTGGCATAGAAGAGGTAAAGAGGTAAAGAGGTCCGAAAAGATGAATGAACAATGGATGCAAAAATCCAAAGAGGCTAAATTAGTGGCTTCCAATGCAAGACAACGTCTTCATGAAATCAAAGAAAAGGTCAATCTCATCAACATAGCGAGGCAAAAAAGGATAGACAATATTAGAAGACTCTTTCTTCAAAGAGAGGATGAAGCTGAAAATACACATTGTTCTAATAATGGTGATGAGGTTGAAGATGGGTGCATTGATAGTTTTGAGATTGACATTGGTCAATCTTTTCAGAAGAAGATGATTTCTTGCACATTGAATTTGGATATTAATTCAGTCTCGGTCCAGGTAGTAGATGACATTCATGATAGTATTTTTCTCACACCTGATAGTGAGTCAGGACATTTGCAGTTGCTGTTTGAGGGAGATCTTGATGACATGGCTGCATTGAGTTGTGAGTCTTCTTTGGATACTACCAGTATAGGATGGAGTACACATGACTATTCGGGTTTCCCATTGACACAGTCAGGGAAGTATCATCACGAGTGCATCATGAGGTGTGCTCATCAGTTCTCTTTCGGACCACATGTACATGATTTGATGATGGCACAAAGAGATGGGTTGAATAGGGAGTGTTTTGGTTCACTCTGGTATGATACATATCCGTCTATAGGTGACAAGTCCAAGTTTGGCAAGTCTTCTACTTTGTTCTCTTTTGCTGATTGCTTCTTGATTCAGGACTTAGAGACTTGCTACATTTTGGAGTTAGGGAGTATCAGAGTGGCACAACGGAAAGCGTTAGGTATTGGCTTTCCAACAACATGGATGCATGAAGATTATCATTGTTGTATTTGGGGTTAGCATGGTGGAGCAGATACACAGGTTTGGGATCGAGGAGTTCTCTTGTTGGATAGCTGGCCTTGCAAATTGATGGGACTTCACAGTGACAGGAGCTTCAACTATATTCAGAGGATGTTGGTTGTAGTTCTTCTCAGGATCACTTGGGATCCGGGTGGTTGGTGGACAGGTGCAGGTGATTCTCCATGTCGGGCTTCTCGTACTATGGTAGTTGGTTGGTTTGGCAGATGAAATATTCTGAGCCAAATTTTTTCAATTTCCAATTACAATGAGCAAAGCAACACACATCCGTTAGGGTTAGCACTTAAACCAAACAATGCGGAATTCAACTCTAACCAAGAATGCGCCGGATGACGACAAGCATATGGTCAGAGGATCTCAAAGCAATGCTGAATAAATAACTCTAAACAAGAATGCGCCGGATGATGACGAGCATATGGTCAGAGGATCCCTATCTTCTATTATGCTAAAAGTAAACTCGACACCTAGAATGTGCTTTCAAACCCGGAGTGGGAATGGAGTTACCATAGGGCGGAGATGTAAGATATTACAATGCAAATCAAAGTAAATAGGCGGCAAGCTAGCCTCTTCCACTAATAGTGGGAAATATAATAAAGAGCTTACAAATGTGAATATTGGCTGGTTAGTACTACTAACAACCTTACAATGTAATATATCTCCTGCAAGCACGATGGATTATAGTGATAATCAAACTGCTAAAACGTAGAGCTACTCCAGAATGATTAATATGACTAAGACAGACAATCCCAACCCTATTAATAATTTTACTAAGTCTGATAGGACAGACCTGCAGTTAAAAATGGTGAAACCAGCAACTCCAGAACTCACTTAAATACTCATATCTCTCTCAATACTCACTCATTTAACTTGAAATCAGTTGCAAAACATTCTAATGATGATGACAATGAAGATGGATCACAAAAACTTCTCACAAAGACCCCTATTGATTTTGCACGACTTCCGAGCACTTACAAAGTGAAATTGCCTGCAAGCAAGGGCGATTTACTTTAGATAATTCATAGACTTCAAATAAAATTCTGGAAACTTGCACATATGGTCGCCCTACATAGGAAAATAGATTGGAACAATACCCAGAACAATATTATTTCTGTTTCTTGAGTTGTGAGTAAAAACAACCTACAGCCATACAAACCAGCAACTCTAAAATTGACAGAAAATACAATAACTCAACTACAGAGTGTGGGGAGAACCAACTACAATGAAAGGAAACCAACTACAACTAAACCTCTCAACTAGTTACTGTCTTTCAAGCAAGAAGAAGAGCCAAGCTAGGAGGCTTTCATTCCTTGAAGCAGTCCCAAAGCCATTCCGGCAGCATAACAATGTCATAAACATAAAATAATCCAAAAGAAGAGAAGGAACCTCCTTTATAGAATGAAGAGAAGACTCCGGAGGCTTCTAGAAAGTGCGCCCTAATTCCAAGCTGCTTTTAGGTTTAATCTTTGACCAAAACCCTTTCTTCAAAATGGCGTACCTTCCTTGAGAGATATAAATCACTTTTTTCTTTTTTATAAAATATAAACTCCTTCAAATAGGTGTCCATTTTCCCTTGAGCAATTATAAACTTTAGAAATATAAAAATATTTCCTTCATGAGAAGATACCCCTCAAAGTCCCCTTCTTTCAAACAACTGTTAAGTTATATCACTAGGCCAAGGGGTATTTTTTATAATAAAACATTTTGACTTAAAATAACTTATTTCTCCAAAATGAACCCCTTAAGCCAAAAATGAGAATTACCCAATGAACTGCCAGACGAGGAAAGTTGACTGAGCTGATGCTGACTGGACCACTGCTAAAAATAGAATTTACTAAAAATAGTAAATTCTTGAAGGTGCTCCGAATGCCAAGAAGAACATACCACTGCAACGCTCTCTGAAAACCCAGAAGGAAACCAAAATCCAAACACCCAAACTCCAACAAGCAGAACCCTGAATCCTCAAGAGAACCCACCAAATAGTTGAAAACCCTAATTCTGCCTCTGACTAGCTGACAGCACCCCGGGAATAGGCCATCGATCACTGAGAAGTGCAGTGCTAAAAATGGGGACATTACAGCAGATGCAGATTGCTTGAGGGAAAACAATCTTTGGGAAGGGAGGACTATCATGTCCCCAATTTGGAGGCAAAATAATTTAATTAATTTAATTAATTAAGTTGTCCAAATATTGATATTTCATAAGGATGACTAACTGATTATTTTAATTAAATAAAGTGGAGATATTAAGTTAATTATTTATAAAGTTATTCCAATAAATTAATATTTAAATGATGACTTTATATTTAATTAGTTTAATAAAGTGACTAAATAAAATATATCATAAAGTCACTTAAGTTAAAAATATATCTTTTATCCTACATTGACAAGAAAAGTGTGTGGGCTCTCCTATGAAAAGTATAAGAAGAAGCTTGGGCTAGGCATTTGGACATCTTGAGTTGAATACACCTTTTCTACTACAGTGTTGAAGCTGAATGCTTACCTTCTTGACTTCCAGTCTTCGTTTGCGAAAGACCAAACCTAGCTGGTTACTTCCAATTTCGGTTGTGAAATATCAAACCTACTTTGGAATTTGGAGGAGTTACTTTAGACTTCTCAATTTGGAATTCATTGGCAAAATTAGTGGCCTTTGGCCAATTTTGGAAGGGATCATTTGGAGAACACATTGAAGATCAATATTCAGATTTTATTGAAGAAAATTATCAGCATTTGGAGAAAATTGATTTGAAGAAGTTATTAAAGATAGATTGTAGCTTATTAGAGGCCAAATTTTGAAGTATCGTTTAGAGATTAAATTCTGATGCATTTTTCAGTCAGGTTGCAGCATAAGTGAATCCCACGATTTTGCTCATGGAGGCCCTATCTTGCTTCGATTTTATATGGGAATTGAGGCACTCCCTTGTGGGAGTCTAGGTGATGATGTTTGGTGAAATAGACAAGTGTTAGCAGCTGATAATAATTTATTTCTGAAGACTTTATTCCAGAACAGGGACGACTCAATGAAGGGGTCGATTTGGCTTGGGAAAGTCTTCTCTTGATGCACCAAGGCTGCCACGTCTTCATCAAGCATAGGCGAACTTATTTTCCAGGTTCTTGCATTTTGTTTAGTCCTTTTGCATTGATATATCAGTTGTAGAAGGTGCTGCCATTTAGTGGCTGTAGGTGCACATTTATATCAGACTTTGTAATGACATTTCATTGTAAGCCAAAAGTCTTGGCATTACATTTTGGGTAGTTGTAATCATCATATCAGCAATGTACATCAGCCTTGTACTTGGAATTGCATTTAATCAAGGAGATATAAGGTTGTATGTCATATGTTTGACAAATTGTCTCTTGCTGTAGCTTTCATTCCAATGTCTAGTTTGCATGGTAAATGTTTGTAGAAATGCCATTAGAGCTGTAGATGATTATTTCAGTCATTAGGATGCATAACAAATGTTTGATATAATTCCTCATTGCTGTAGCTGCACATTAGTTTGCTTACCAAGTGTTCGCATTAATGTCCCTTGGCTGTAGGTGTGCATTTTGCATTAGAATCTCAAATATATGCATTTGGAAAGTACAAAAACACATTGCATTTCATTTCCAATCATTTGGTGGTTGTTTAGTATCATTTGGAAAGCATTTAAATCTCATTGGCATCACTCAAAAGCAAAACAAAACAAACTGAATCACATTATCAGCAAGTACAAGGTTGCAAGCAAAGTGTTTGACAAAATTCCCAAGGCAGAAATTGAAGGGTTTTTGAGTCTAAATCAGCAAGACTCATTTCAGTGGTGTCAAAGCTTTGAAATCCAAGTTTTTGTGGATAAAAATATCCTTCTCCTTTAGGGTGAAAAACCCTAGAAGTGCAAGAGAGTATGCTTTCTCCTAAAAAATTGTGATTCACTTTGATAAGCCTACTGGAAATCCGGTCCAAACTAGCAAGGGACATTACAAATAAAACCTTTTGAATGGGACCCTATGTGATAGGTTTAGACTATTGGTGGAGAGTTTAGGTGTTTGAGGATTGAATTCTTTGTGGGTGCTTTGTAAAAGTGCCCTAATTGGCCTTGTTCCAGGCATTGCAAACCTAATTATTGAAATTTGTTTCAAAACAACCTATGCCACAGAGGAGATATGTTGAATGCAAGCCTAATGGGTATCTAGAAAGGTCTTTGTCTCAAGGAGAGACGGCCTTCTCTAAAAGATATGTTTTAAAACATCAATTTGGAGACCTAGTTGGAAGACTAGTGAATTATTGCAAATCACCATTGGAGGTTTGAGGCTCAAGTAGTGATTGAATTGTGCTAAGTTGTGTTAGGTCAAGCTATTTCCTCCCCTACTCTGCACTAGAATCGACCAACATAAGGAAAAACCTGGCTTTGTCCCATTTGAACATGCTTAGGAGCCCGTTGTGAGGTCAAAAAGTCAACAAGAATAATCCATTATTCCCATTGGATCCTCTCTGCTTGTTAGCTACAACGATTAAGACTTTTCCCATCGTAAAGCTTCCGTGGGGTTTATCATTGCTTCCATATTATGCCATTGAGCTTTATTATAGCCGCCCCAACTAGATATTGGTATCGAAATACATAAGGAGATCGATAATACATTTGGAGGTGTCATATGAGTAGCAACCAGGCTTGCATGGGAGCCAAAAGCCCAATAGGCAAGCAAGCAGTTGGTAATCTTTAGTGCCGAGTCCTTATTTTCTATGGTGGAGTATGAAAGAAGAGCAGCTTTAAGTTTGATGTGGTAGTCAATTTGGGTCAATGAAGTCAGCATGGTCAATAATGGTTAGCGCTGAACTTTAACTCAAGGAATTGCCTAATACTTCAGCAGTCGGATTTTCTCGAGCAGTCGTATGAGCCATCTAATTAATATGGTGGAGTATTGTACGGGGATAAATAAGATAGAGATTATTTGGAGACTCGATAATATTTGAAAGAAGCGATTAGTTGTTGTTTAATTTTCCTTGGAGGAATAGTCAAGTAGGGTCGAATGTACAATTCATGGGATAGGCGTCTATCTCCAATCTCTAGGAATGGGATGTTGCTCCTTCAGTTTAGCGCCAGTTACAGATGCACAACATATATTAGCATAGGGTGGAGTTTGAGGAATTATTTGATATGAGTTGTCGTACAAGTCTTGAGGGTCGTACAAGATATTGAGTGCCAAATTATTCGTGTTGTTTCTTAATCTTCAGGTCAGCTATTATTAAATATTAGTTTTTGTGCATTAAGCTGCTGGAAAGGACAAGGGAAGATTACACCAGATTTGAAAGTCAAAGGTTGTTATGTGGATTGTGGAGGTCTCATTTTGGAGCATTCGATAGTTGATGCCAACCACAAATATTTTATTTGCAGACAAGACAGACTTATCAACTTGAGAATTGTATCCAAGTTAGCAATTGATACTTACAAAATTTCTGAATTCTATACAGGAAATTGTGCACAGTGAACAACATTGTTATATTTTGGAATACTTCCCGTGCAAATTGAAAATAATAAACTTCTGAGTGTTAAGGTTTCAATATTTATGTTCCTGTATGCATTGGACCTTGTAAGAGTTGTTGCCATAACATATTGAGGTCTCAAATAGAAATTGCAAATAGTCTTTATTCTAACTTGCATATATCAGAAATTAATCATTAAACTATCGGATTAATTTGACAAATAGCATTGCCAAACTCAAAAGAGAAATCGGAAAATATCGTCTACAAGGGTGGTATCAGCTCATTGATCAACTTCAAGGTAAAATATGGCTATAGTGGATAAATCTACAATTTAGTTGATGCAAGACTTGTTTAATCTGACGAAGGACCCAGATATTAAAAGGGAGTATCTAAAGATGGTTACAAAACCCAAACATAAAGAAGTTTTAGAAGGAAATTTGCTTGAATCAAAAACAAATGTTGATGAAGTTGAAGTTTCTAAAGCAGCGGTAGAGGAAGAGTACTTGAGTCCTCTTGAAGAAGATGACATAGAGCCTCCTTGTGAAGGAGAGTTAGATCATGTGGATGATTGGCTTAAGCCAAATTTTGAAAGTAACTTTTAGGTTTTTGATAATCCTTTTTTGAGATAGAAGCAAAGACACCTTATGATAACCCACTGTACGAGGTGGAGTTCCAAGATGTGTTTGAGGAAGATACCCTACATGATTTGAATGATGGTTTGGAGCATTTTGAAACTTTCAAATCAAAAACTATTGATAAACCTTTTAATCATTCAAATGATGCTAACACAGCCTTTGAGCAAAGTGTTTCAACTCATGAAACATACAGGTTTGAATTACAAAAAAGCTTTGTTGGGGATTATGCACATAAGCAAAATGTTTGGTTTGAGTTTGCTGCAATTTTCAAATCAACAATTGAAAGTAAGCAATTTGAATGCCTTTTGGATTATAACCCAATGCATGAAGGTAATCAAGAGTGCAGAGGATTAATGCACTGTACTATGTCATCACAAAGTTGTTTTCATCAAAGGAAGCATCATAAGAAAGGTGAAGAAGTCCATGCATGGCTACACATAAGAGTATGGGACCCAGGGGGTCTATTAAGCTATTGGGGATCAAGAATAAAGGGCTGTCCTCCATGCAAGAATCATAGTTTGCAAGTTAGGATAGTAGCTATTTAGGAGTTCGGAGGGTAGTTGCATCATCTCCTCGGCATGGGAGAGTGGCATAGGGATGATACTCTATCATCCTATGACCTTGGCACAGTCATTTGCATCCCCATGGGTCAACCTTACAATGTGGAGGGCGCTGACCTGACCTATATTAGCAACCTAAGAGGACTTGTTACACCCTTTTCGGAACCTATGAGGGATACTCACACCCACAGGAGTTGTGCAGAGGTTGGAATGGGGTGTCATGATGCTATCAATTCAAATTACTTCTATCTTCTCATATTTGATGGATCTGAGGGTCTGGTGTGTTGGGATCGAGAAGGTAACAGGCTTGGCACATTAGTTCGATTGGATGGTTGGTATGAGGTGTTTCCTTCTGTTGATGAAGGGGACAAATCTTACAGGTGTTATGAGTTGCTTCTACAAGATATTCATGCTATTGGGATATATGATATAGGAGCAACTTTTGAGCAATTTGGCACTCTTGGTGCAATTAGAATGGTGCAACAGAAGCAATCAAAAGGCAGGAAGGAAAATTCCAAATTTTTCCATGGGATCTAGGTGGATACACCAATGGAGGCTTATGCTACTTGGAGATGATTATATTGTGTTGCTTCACCATCTTCAGCTTGGTCAAGATTATATCAGAGTCACACAATGAAGGTCAGGAGGTGATGAGTATGGTAGGCTTCCAGTTGGGTTGTAGGCTTTAGGATCTTCTTTGCTTGGCAGTTTGCTTCTTCTTCAGATAGTGTTTGACAGGGTTGTCATGTCTAGCTATATCTTCCTCCAGTGGTTGCAGTGGAGTTTTGGTAGAGCATTGTTCAGATTGGTTTGGGGTCTCGACATTCAAGACAAGCCTAATTGTTCAGGTGAGGATTGCTTGGGTACAAGCAATCTTTGGGAGGGTGGACTATAATGTCCCCTTTTTTTTCGAGATCTATATCTTTGTAGCAGTTAGCCTACCATTTGGTCCGCATAGGCTAATGAGACGTTTAGGGGACACTTCAAAGGGTATTTAGGTTCGTCAGAAGGCCTGGGTATCTATTCTAGTAGATACAACTCAATGTTTCAGCATTTTGGTTGATAGGCCTTACAGAGGTAGTTCTGGAGTACAGTGTTCACACTTACTATTTATAGTAAGTTATACTAGGATCAGTGGTCACCACGCTAGCAATGGGAAATTGTGTTTGGATCACTCTCAGGGGTTATTGTTAGATCATTATTGAGAGTTGGCAATTTAATTAAGTTATTAAAGTCAAATTACTTTAATAATATTAATTATTAAAGTGACTTTGTAATTTAATGTTATAAAGTGACTTTTAATGAAATATTTATTAAAAGTCAATTATATTAAAAAGGAAACAATTTAATATTATTTCAAAAGCCTAATTGCAAAAGTTGGCGTTGGAAATTGGGAGAAGAATAAAAAGCTAAAAGAAGTCATTTTTGAGTATTCATTGTTTATTTGCAAAAAAGGGAGAGTTGAGCAACAAGGTTTGTTGGTTTGAATATTCAAGCTTTTTGAGGACAAAAACCCTCAGAGAGGACAATGTCTATAGGTGTGGAAGCTCACCCAAGGGCATTCTGAGAGATAGTCTCATACAAATATTATTATAGAGCTTCGTTGATTTTCTTAGAGATCATCATTCAGGGCTTTACAGAGTTTTCAAGGTTCAATTTGATAATCAGTTTGAAGGGACATTCAAGGTCGAATCATACATGGTTTTTGAAGATTGTTGATGTTCTTAGTTTCTGTTCAAACACTTTCGGATCTGCAATTATTGCATATCATGTAATCCGGGTATGATTCTAATGTAATATCTTAAGCCATAATCAAATCCGAGTTTTAATTTCATGCAACTATTTGAAATTGGTTTATTTTGCACATAGCTGTATTTTTTGTATTTTCAAGTAAAAACCCCAGATCAAAGTGTGTTATTATAAAATATTAATCACTAAATCAATGCATTTTATGAAGTACAATCACCTAAGGAAGAAACAAGAAAATTTAGCAATGTTCTATTTTTTCTATCTGTCCAACCATCGGTAATGATAGTGCAACCCTTCTTCCTCCATATTTCTCTTTGCTCCTCTATTGTGGCTTTCACATTAGCCACATTTTGTGACAAAATGGGGCCCCTTATCTCCTCATCATTAGGGGCTTTGAATCCCACTATGCAAATAGTAATGACATCAATCATGTTTTGCCAATAAGGAGACCTAACACAAATAAATTAAATAAAATAAGTATTGTAAAATGGAGAGTTTAAATTTGAATTTGACATAACTCCAAATATAAAATTTCAAGAGACAAAGAATCGAGCTATGTATTTTAAAACGAACAAAATTTTTTACCTAGCTACGTGGAATGGAATGTTGCAGTAGTGTTGTACCCAAACCAATTTTTTTGCTTCATTAAGGCATTTTGCTTAAAATGGTCTAAACCTAGTAAAAATGATGTCAAAACTCAGTTTTTGGGAAAATCAAGTATGGGCTTTTGGTCAGTGTGATTTTAGGAAGATACTGGCAAAATTTGAAAATTTTGAAATTAGGGTTTCCGAACCCCTATTTTTAGGTCAAAAAACCCTAAAAGTAGAAACTTGTTTGAATTTGCTGAAATTAATTTTGATTGGCTTATTTTGCATCACGATCACAATGGTGAAGTTAGTTTTAGTTCAAAGTTAGTTTAAGCCTGGTGAGTAGTTTTCACTTTTTCAGGAGAAAAGTTAGGACCTCTGAGGTCGCCAATGGTAGTTGGCTAGTACCAGGCATCAAAATCTAAGCCTGAAACTCAAAGCAGAACATTCTATGATGAAAGATGTTGAAAAAGATGCTTCTCGGTGGAGGGGATTTTCAAATGGCAAAAAGTGTAAAAAATATTCCAAGTTTGTAAACACTCACTTTGTAACGTGGGAGATGCTTGCACAATCAACGTGCAAATCAACTTTACAGTGTCCATACATGTGAAAATGGTGAAATACAGTCACACACATGCGTCAATAGCAATAATGCTTCTACGTGGTCAACTCAGCAGCCAACACGGTGTTCACAGATTGCGAAATGGAGGAAAACATCAAGTCCAGAACAAATCTACACCCTTGTAGCTCAGGGGCACCCTTCAATTTGGAGGCTTAGATTCAGTTGTTTCTTGGTGCAAATACATTCATTCTCTCTGGTTTTTAGTCAGTTTTCCGACAAGCTATCAAGCAAATTTATCCAAATTACTAAACTCTGGCAAATGAAGGTGGGAGCAGAAGGTACAGAGAGTTTATACATTACAGAGACAGTCAAATCTGCAATTTTTGCGCCCTTGTAGCCCAGGGGCACCCTTGAATTAGACATGTCAGATGAATGAATTTGCAGATTCTGTTTCCAGGGGATCTCTTTTGATTCAGCCTAGCTCTGTGATGCATCCGATCGCGAGATCATCAGATGTGTTGAGTAACCGTGGCAGTTGTTCCAGCAAGCACGTAAAACAGAGGGAAAATAAAAGTGGAAATATTAAATTGTACTTCTACAGGCCAGGGGCGCCTAGCCTTTTGGCTAGCTATATAAGGTTTTTAGCATCTGTCGTCTTCACGAGACTTGTGCAGAATCCTTCTAGCTATTCAGTGAATCCAACCGTCAGCCCTCAGGGTTTTTCAAATGCCCATGGATGAAGAATCAAATGAAAATACTGAAGAATGAAAACAAGCAGAAAAATGGCTAAGTATAGAATTTACATACTCCCTTGAAAAAGGCGCCCTTCTATTGGAGGTCTTAGAAGCAGTTTTCTTGCTTCGTCACTTCTAGAAACATCTCTTCTAGGTTGTTCCAGCTTTGTGATGAGATCAACGACGCACACATTAGAGGAATCCAACTCCCAATGGAAAGGGTCAAAGTACAGTGTTCAGTTGAAAGCTGCAATTTATAAAATCAGTCAAAAATGCATTTTGCTCCCTTGTAGGCTAGGGGTGCCCTTGCATTTGAGGGCCTTAAACCAACTTTTAGATGCTCTACATACAGTCATTGTTTGCAGAATTCTTCTAGCTACGCGATGGATCCAGTATCCAGTCGACAGGAGTCATCATTCACCGATAGCGGCAGTTTGAGGCATGAAATGGCAAAACAAAGAAATGGCTAAGTCTAGTGGCATGTACATTCTTTTTGAGAAAGGTACCCTTGTTTTTGAGGCACCAGACGTAGTTTTTAGCACTTACAACTTCCAACAGACATTTCATCATAGTTGTTCTAGCTACGCAATGGAGGTTTCAGCTCAGCTCCGGCATCAACCAAGCATCTGGAAAGCAAAGTTCAACAAAGGTTGTAGTGACGTTTTCAGGCAGCTAAAAATCTCAAGTTTTGAAGGAGGGCACCTAGAAAGTCAAAGTTTGACTTTTTGGAATCACCATGCATTTTAAAGACCACCTAGAAAGGTGGAACTCAGTTAACTGAATAAAATAATATTAAAATCTTCAATTTCATCTGTCAGTTTTTGCTTGCAAAAGGCATATTTCTTCAATATTTTAAAGGTGGCGCCTTTTTTGTAACTCAATGTCAGTTTCGCATGTTGATTTTGTTGACGAGTGTTTTATGACCGCACCAACACAGAATAAAGTTTCCAACAGTAACTCTATCCTCTCTTGAACAAAGTATTCTGCATGCTAAGATTGCTAGAAAAATCATACATTCAACTCCAAGGTTCCTTATACAGGGGATAGTCTCAATTGGCTCGATGTGATTTGCTGGTTTTTTCAAGGGGACTTACGTGAGTTGCTCATTTAGAAGAAAAGGATTCTCAAGTTTCAAGAGATTTTTCAGTGACACTCGAGTTCTTAAACTAACCGGATAATGCTGAATGTAAAAGGATGCAAGGATTGAAGATGCTACCATCTACTCTAAATGCAGAATGCGAAGATCAATTCTTGCAAACTTCAAACCAAGCTCTGCTTTTCCTCACTTCGGACAACTTCCGCAGAACCAGTGCAATCTTCAAAGGGATAACGAGAGATATTCAAACTACGATTCATCATGTAGAGACTGTCACAACGACGCATATCAACACATAAACCGCAATTGAAGTTAAGTTCACAATGTTCTAGTTGACCACGCAAGGCGAACCCACTATCAGTGAGCCCGCTAGTGGTATGGATAAGCGAAGCTTGCTCAAATTAAACACCACATTCCACAACTACCAACTACTTGCATGAAATGAAATCTACTTTATTTTAAGCTAATTTAAGATCCTAAGTGAATCGGATAGATGAAAAAGCTAGCTACTCACAACAAAAGATAGAACCACCAAGCAATGATAAATCTTTGTATTATTAGAGTGTTCACAACAACTTCTTACAAAGTCCTCAAATGGGAAAACTTTCTTTCCTCTTCAATCTAAACTATGCAATCTATGCTATGCTACTTCTAAGCTCTATCTCCTAGCTATCTCTCTATCTCTTAATCTAATCTCTAATAGATTACAAATGAGGGGGGATGCCCCTTTTATAGTTGGCCCAGTTCAGTTAACGGCTTAGATTCAATTACAAAGAAGGGCTCAGATCGAGCCACATATGCCCTAATTAGGGTTTTTGCCCTAAAAACCGCCACAGAGAGGAGTGGGGCAATGAATGCACAAAAGATTCTCCACTCCTCTGTAGGAACCACTACGAGCAATTAATGCCCACCATCCTCTAGAAGATTCTCGTCCAAGAAAACATGTTCCCACTGCTCTGCCTGCCAATTCTGTTGCGCTAGGAGGAGGCAAGCACACAACAACACTCAGTTCAAACCCTCCTTGCAAAAATTTTTTCTCCGTTAAGTCCTATTGCTTTAATTCCTGGACGCACTTCTTCCTCGTAACCTTCATATTTCTCTAGCCCACTGCCTTGGGCGCATATGCCTCTTCCACATCACGTTCTTAATGCCTTAGCCTCGGTGTTCATCCTGCAAAACAAAAAGAAGAGCATCAGAACACTTATAACATAACTTCACTTCACTTACCCAATTTCCATGTTCTGATTTCCAAGGTCTGCTTGACCTCTAGATCTGATAAAATTCATCCCTTTTCTAGCAAATCTTCATCATGGGTGCATGGTGTTCATTTCATGAGGTCTTCTTCAAGGGCGCATCCACCACCTTGTGCCTAGAGTTTGTGCCTTAGAAAATATTTCATTTTGAGGATGCATTTGAACACTTGATGTTCGAGCTTCATTTCATCTTCAAATTCTTCATACCTTAGACAAATTTTACCTCTTCCTTGTGAGTGTATTTGACCCCTTGTTATTTTCTTTTCCCTTTCCTTAGACAATTTTATCTGTTTTATAAATTTCATCCACTGTAATCTAGGCGCTCATTTTGACATCACCAGTCGAGGCATTTTTTTTGTAAAAAAAATTATTTTCGCCTAGGAAATTCATCAACAGGCGCCAGGCTAAAATCTCTGCCGAAAAAATCTTGAGCAAGGTGTGGAAAATTTTAAAATCATCTCCCAATGGGAAATGTCCAACACCCAGAAGAAATTTCCCCTCAGAAATCATCATTTTCATGTGTATCCAAACGAAGGGGCAAGTTCAATTTTTATTATTTTTGAAAAATAATAAAAATTGCTATGGTTTATTCCATTTTAATTCTGGGCGCACTTCACACCTGTAGCCTTTACTTTTCATGCCTTGGCATTTTTCTTGTTTTCTTGAAGAAATTCCCTTCCTGCTTATGGGCACACATCACCTTGCACTAGGAAAATTTAATATTACCTCCTCTAGGCGTATTTTCTAATTTCACCTTGCTTGAGATGGGCGCATTTTGCTCTCTCAACTTTGATTTTCAATGCCTTAGGCGTTTTGCTTGAGATCCTCCATGATGGGTGCATTTAGCATGGGCTACCTCCATTCTTCATCACTTAGAAACTTTTCTTGGCCACTTCCCTCAAGGGCGCATTTCAGCCTATGTGCTGCAATTTTCATAACTTAGAATATATTCATAACACCACTCTCCTCATCCTTGGCGCATTTGACCCCATGAGTTTCCATTTATCTCTTGAGCACTTTCCATGCCTTAGAAACCTTTGCCCTGTCTTCATTCCTTGTGGACGCATATGAGGTAGGGAGGAGGAACTTTCTTGCCTTAGAAGAATTTCAATATCCTTGCAGCCTTGGGCGCATTTCACATGGGCTAAAGGAACTTGCACCTAGCCTGGGCGCATATAGCATGTGGTGAGGGAACTTTCTCTTGTTGGGCGCATTTGGAGGTGTGTGAGGGAAATTCCATGCCTTAGACAATTTTCATTACCACATTTCCTCCATTCTTGCAAGCTGGGTGCATTTCACCTAGTGTGAAGGAATTTTATAACACTTAGAACTTTTAAAGCTCTACTCAACCTCTTTGGGCGCATTTGAGGGTGTGTGGAGGAATTCTTCCATGCCTTAGATTTTTTTATTAGCAAAATCCCTTGGTGGGCACATTTAGGGTGGGGTGAAGGAAATTTTATACTTGGAATATTTTCCTTCTTGTAGCCTTGGGGCTTGGGCGCATTTGGAGGGTTCTACTTCCATTTTCTATCTTAGAGATAATTTTATTCCATCTTGATGCCTAGGGTGCATTTAGAGGTGTGAGGAGGAACTTTCACACTTAGAAACTTTTCTTGCCTCCTCCATGCTTGCTTGGAGGGCGCATTTGAGGGGTGGTGGAGGATTTTTAACACTTAGAACTTTTTATCAAGCATCCTCCACCCTTGGGCACATTTGGAGGGGTCCTCAGGAAATTTTGATGACTTGAAAGATTTTCCATGACCCGCTACTCCTAGGGTGCATTTACCACCTTCTCGTGCTAGTTTCATCACATACTTAGAAATTTCCTTAGGCTTTCATACCTCGCCTGCCCTGTTTACTAATTTTAGTAAGTTTTTGATTTCTTGACCTTGGCAGCTCTGTTTGACTTGAAATTTTCACCACGTGGTCCTCATTGCCTGGTGAACCTATTTACACTTGCCTCTCGTGCCAACCTGCTATTTATAGCCCTATTCCGAAGGTGACTTACTATAAATAGTAAGTGCTCAGATTGCACCCAAATTTTACCAATAGATTGCCTGAAGGATGTTGATCGCAGTGGGATACCTTCGTTTTTGAAGATTCTGGCTTTTTACCCCTCTTTTTAGGCACCAAAGTAGGAAACCCTAAACTGACTTGCATGTGCCTCGAATGATCTCTGTCTGACTTGATTTATGTTGTATGTCGTTCTGCTCGCTGAACTGAAGTGTCGGGTGGCTATCAGAGTGAACCTGCTATTTATAGAAACTGCCTGAAAAGTGATCAACTGACTGCCAGATGATTTTGCATGTCACACTGCCCAAGAGATCTCAAAAAACCCAGAAAAACCCAGAAAACTGGTCCACATGTGCGCACTGGCTAAAAATAGTAAATCCCTGAAAAGTGATCATTTCTGCTTGCATGTCATATCGTTGTGAAGCTCTCGGAAAACCCATAAGGAATATCCAGACATGCACTGAAAAACTCTACATGCAAACCCTGAAAATAACCTCTGAAGGCTGAACTGTTGAAAGTCCTCATCTCGGTTTGCATGTTATATCATCGCGAAGGCCTTGAAAAACCCAGAAACATGCTCCAGTCATGTATTTGAAAAGCATACATGCAAACCCTGAAAATGGCTTTTGAAACCCGGAGTGCTAAAAATAGCAAGTTGTCAGAATCTGTTCCAATTTTGTGCGCAAGCACCTTGAAGTTACCTAGAAGTGTTGAAGCAGTCAAAATCCCAAAATTCTGAGGAAAAGACCTCCAAATTAGGTACTTACAAAAAATAGTAAGTTGTCAAATTTCAGTGAAAATTTGATGGGATCCTGCCTTGAGCGTTGTGATCACAGTACTAAGCTCAGATTTCACTTTGACAATTCAATTTGACCTTAAACAAGTCTGCAGAATGGAAACCCTAATTTGACTGCCTTAGCCAAAATCTCCAATTAGGTCAAATGATGGGACATCTCCGGAAGGACAAAAAGACCAGAGAGAGAGAGAGACACAAAACAAAAGCCAAAAGACCAAAATGGAGTAAAAATAGGGGGGGTCCCCATTTGAATGGGGTGATGTGTGGAAAGGTCACAACAGAGTTAAACTGAACCATTGAGAGGTGGCACCTATTTCTAACTCCAAGTCAGTTTCTGTCAAACAAAGTGAGGTCCAATCAGATAATTCCTATTTAGATCAGAGTTTCTACTTGCAGTTGGCGCCTAAACCCTCAAAATTCTTTATATATATGCATTTGGGCGTCCATTTCTCTCACAATAGGTTGAGTGCAAGCGAATTTTCTCATTATGCAAGCATTCAAAGGCGCCACAGTTATTATTTTTCAGATTTCCTTGCAGATACAGGTCCAGAATAATCAACAGACTTCAGAAAAGCATGGTGATTTTTACAGAGGCAGAACCATAAAACTTCTATCTTCTATCTTAAATTCTTCTATTCTTGTCTTAGATTTTCTTCGCATGTCCAATAATTCGGCGACTTTTGACAATTTTGATCATCTAGGTTAGTTGTGCACGACTTTCTCTACAAAACCCATGTGTTAAAATGTTTTAGAAAAAATTGCCGCGTAGATTCATTACTCCAAGCTCTGCTTTCTTTTCAGAAATTCCTTTGCATGGTGGAGTAAAAGTCAATATTTTCAAAACAGAGGATCTCAGTTTTCTTAGAATCATCTTCTGCACAAAACCCATGTTCCAGATTTTTTCGGAAAAATTTGCCCTCGCAGCCCCTGCTGCCCCTAGTTGCTTTTTTCATAAAAGTCTTTGCATGTGAAGCTAAAAGGCGTTTTTTCTGATTTTTGATGTTGAGGGTTTGCTTAGAATTATTTTCTACACAAAATCCACGTCTCATATTTTTTTCGTGAAAATTGCCCTCCGACAGGGTATTTTTAGCTTCATCAGGGGTATTTTCGGCTTTCCAGAGAGAGTTGTCAGAACATAGTCGTGTTTACAGTCAATAGGCGAGTTTTTCATAATGCAATATACATAGACCGAATTCAAGACCAAGTCGATCTTAATTCATGATTTCATCGGAACAACTGATACGGATTTGCATAAGGTAAATCCAGAAGTTGACTTCAAAGGGTCAAAAATAAGTTCACAAATACTTCAAAGCATCATAGAATCTAGGTTGCTAGAGGTGGCTTCACTCCCAATTTTAGTTCATTGCATAGAATTCGTAGTGTCTTGTGTAAAGCATTACAATTCTACTACCCGAGAAATTCAATCAGTAGATGGATGGGTGATTTGCAGTCTCAAGCCCCAAGATATTGAGAGGTGTTTTGGTATTCCTCAGCATCCGAACAGTTTGGTCAATACCATGGATCAGTGTGAAAATGCATTCAATGCTAAAAGGACATGTGTCGGAGTAAAATGGCAGAAAGGTGGCTAAAACAAAAGAAGGTTAAATTGCCAAACAATGTGGGTTGCGGAGAATTCAAGGATGAGTATGCGATTTTGATCACTCTTCTTAATCGTGTTTTCAGTCATGTAGATGCTCACAAATTTCAGCCTTGGATGTACTACATCATTGCTCAGATTATTTCTAGGCGAGAGCATTACGACTTGGCCTCTTTGATCAATGACATTCTCCACAAGCAAATCATTGGTTTCCTGGTTGCGCACAAGTTTCACATGTGTTCGTATCTCGTATACCTAATTGCTTACCAAGGTTAGTTTAGAGGGTTGAACACAATAGGGATTCTCAGTGTACAAAAAGTTCATTAGTATTATGACCAGTTTGAGTTCACAAAGTCCGAGCGACATTTCAAGCGTGTGCAGGAAGCATTCTTGATGTAAACAGTTGTTACATCCCGAGTTGTGAGGCTATAAATAAGAGTGTTGGGCTCTTTGTTTTGTATCTATGTGAAAATATAATGAAGTGTTGCCGAAATGGAGAGTGAATTGCTTCGAGGAATGCATACCTTCTAGTTTATACTTAGTTTCTTGCTTGAAAGATAGCAACTAGCTAAGTGAGAGGGCTGTTATTTACACTGAAGAACAAATGGAGCTCATTGTGAAGAGATTGTTTGAGGTTTTCTGATGTCTTTTGGTGTGCTTTTACAATTTACAGGTTGCTGGTTTGGGGTGTGGTTATAGGTGTTTTTCACTCTCTAACTCCTTAGGCGAATTCTTGTTGGTTCTAGGTGATGGCTTAATCTTCTCACCTATCTTAGGCATCCCTTTTTTTTTTATTATCAGATTTTATCTTGCAGCTTTGAATTTTATATTGCAGGTCGCCCCTCCTGGGAGGCCGTACTTGCCTGAGAATTGTCTTGGGAAGCATGCATTATATGGTCTTGACTTGGTCACCACCTCATTTAGAGTCTATTGCTTCTGATTTCATGTGATTTGGAGGAGTATTGAGTGAGATAGGAGTATTTTAGTGAGTTTACTAGTTGCTGGTGTGTGTTTTCACTTTGTTGGTCTATTATGTTAGATTGTAGTAGTTGGAGTTTTTGGGCTTGATTTTCATGTTTGAAGAGTCTTTGGAGTTGGAGAAACATTCTATATCATTTGTAGCATTTTGGATATCTATAATACTGGGCTCTTGTAGGATCCTATTTCACATTGTAATGATGGTTCAGTAGTACTAATCAGCTCTTAATACTTCTACAAATTCTCTATTGTATTCCCACTTTTAGTGGAAGGAGGTTGGCTTGCCGTGTTATTTACTTTTCCTTGCATAAGCATTTCATTCCCACCGTTTAGTGGAAGAGACAGGCCTCGCCGTCTTTACTTTTTGTACTGCATTCTCATTTGCTAATCGACTGAACCGTCACTCTACTCTCACTGAATAAGTGGTCGAGTTGCATGTTTTGTAATTCCAACATTTAGTTTTCAATCTAATGATCCCTGGCACCATATGCTCACACCTCGCCCGTCATTGGGATCTTGGTGTACATTCTTGGTGTAGGGTTACATTTCAGTGTTGGTTTGGATTTGCTAATGCTGACGAGTGATATTGTTGTTAAAAATTTGAAAAATTTGTAAGGGGGTCATTTCAGAGAGAAAATTCCCTAGAATAAAGCATCACCAATAATTATAATATTTGAAAGATAAATCTGATTTTTCATTATTAAAACTTGCATAGTCTGCAACAACTAGCTACAAAGAGCAAACTAGTCACAACCAAAACTCTGCTAGAGGCAAGATTGAGCACACAACCATTGTAAATTAGATTCAAGAGCCTCCAATTCAGCTACAGACAACAAAAAATGAAACTCCAAAATTTTGAAACTCAATTCCTGGGCGCCAAGGAAAGCTTTCTCGGATTGTTCTTCATTTCTCTGTCTAAAACTTCTTTTTGACTTCCTTTTTCCATCCTCAAACTTGGGCATTGCCAACCTCTTCAAAAACCAATGACCTTCAATCATGTTCTTTGCTTCTCTGGGTGTCCCATTCGTCCATTACTCCCCTCTTACATTTTCCTAGCAAACAATCCCCTTATTTGCTAAAAATTTGCCTTCCACTAGCTCACCCCACTACCTCCACTTCCAATATCTAGATTCTTTTCCCTCTTCATTTTATGTAAATTCTTAAATTGAAAGGGGAGTTACAAGATGCCAAAAACGACCTCCTCCATCTTGGGCATGGGACTTTGTGCCACAATTAAATTTTCAATACAAACACCAATTTCTAGCACCATTAATCCTGAACTCAACTTAATTAATCAACCTTACAAAATGACTTCTTGTTGAAGGAGTAGGAGGAGAAAAAGATTTAAAAATAAATCATGCCTACAAGACAACACAACAAAAAATGAGAAATTAAAGACAACACATTTTTTGGTGTGCAAGATTGCCCATGCACCCGGATGCTCCTGCATCACCTTGGGGAGATCTCACAAAATTACAAAACCATGGAGCTGAAATTTTGACACAAAGGAAAAGAGGTTATGCTGCATGGTATGACAAATGGTGTACCTACTTCAGTGATAACTAAGGACATGGAAAGAGATTCCCATAAGGGAAAATTACATTGGGAAGCTCATTGCTATATGAGAGATATATCTACATCAAATGATAGGAGATCTTATCATGTGGATAGTCAGTGAATTGTGGGCAGGCAAGTAATGGATGAGTCTGATTGGCTTCAAGAAGATTTTGTGTTAGAGCATCTTTTGGAGAAATAAAAAATTTCTTGTACAAAGTTGGATCAATAAGAAGATTGGTTGAAACAAGAGAATATAACTAATTTGTAATCCTTTATAGTTAATCCACTTTTTGAGTTAGATACAGAGATACCTTATGATAAACCACTTTTCAAAGTGGAGCTCTAGTATGATCTTGTTGAGAGACAAGCATTGGGGAAAGATGCTCCACTAGATAGTTGTAATGGTTTTGAGCTCACTAATATTTTTAGACTATTAGTTGAAGGTGAGACATTTGATTAGCTAGAATTGTGCAAGCTTCTAGTTTAAATTGTGTAAGTTTTTTGCTCAACGTTTTGGATCACACTTAGTGATCCATCCTGATGATGGATAATTGGGTATGATTTGAAATGTCAAACAAAAAACATACACAATTTAAACCAAAAAAGCTTGCACAATTCTATTTGATGGACTGTGGAAAACTCATACCAACTATTTGATTACCTTTCAGATTATAGTTCAAGGACAAAGAGTTGTCCCCATTCAACGATTGCACTTTGCTAGATAGAACAACAATTTTCTCCTTTTGTGTTGATTATGATTTAGTCTCATCTCTTGACATTGGTAATTGTAAGAAGCTGAATCTATATGGGCTTGATAGTATATTTTGGAGGAGATTGCTTGACAAATTTACGACTTCTTGTTGTGCTAGACTAATGTAGCAAAATTATGGTGAAGAGTTTATGAGATTGATTTGGGATCCTAGTATTTGTAGATGGGTTTAGTTGGGAAGAGTTGAAAGATCAAGTCACAATTTCTTGAGGTCAAACAATTTTTGGAAGGGAGGGTTTCTAGTGTCCCCTTTCCGATCCATTCCAACACTTTTGGAAACTCCAACTTTCTTGGAGAGTGCCAGTTGTAGATAGTTTTTGGAGCCAAGATAAGTACATGGTACTTTCTTTATTTGGATATGCCAATTTGGCAGCACTCCACACTACTTGGAGAGGCTTGTCATCTTGGGAGAGTGCCAAGTTTCAAATTAACAGTTGTCATATGCACTTTTGGTGTTGATGGTGAGGTTGAAAATCATAATTGTCATATTTTAATATTTTTTGTAACTTTGGTGGTTATGCAGAAAATAATTAAAATATTAAATGGTTAAATATTTAAGTTGTCAAAAAGTGCAAAATAAAAAGATGTCTAAATATTTAAAAGCGCAATTTATCAAGTTTGGAGGGGCAAAGTGAGTTTTTAATTTAAAGTAATTTTAAATACTTTTAGGGTTAAAAAGCATAAAAATAGAAAATATTGGAAAAGGCAATTCATTCTATCATTGTCAAATTTCCCAAAACTCTTGTGTAGAGCTTTGGTTTAGTATTCACCTTGAGGACAAGAACCCTCTTGGATTTTTAGGAATTGGAGGATGGAAATCTTTTGATTCATGTGGTTATCACATCTAATCTAGCCGTACAATATTCTCATCACCAAAATAGGCCATATACATTTGAAAGGTACGAATGGTGTTTTAAGCCTGAGGAATGAATTGTTGTCTTCTTCCTAAGTTTATGAAAGTCCAAGATCAGCTGTTCGATTATTAGTTGATCTTCCATTAGTTTGAATGGAATGTGGACCTTTTTTCAATAGCCAATTGCGGCCTTCAATTCCCAAAGGTAGCTTGTGGTTGGTTTGGATTTGCTGACCAGGCAGGAAAGTCGAGGGATAATTTAAGAAAAGAAATAAAAATTTGAAGGTCATCAAGAAGCTGTATGTTGAGCTCTATAAAATTTGTTGGTTGTGTTTTTTAATCATGCTTCACTACCTTCCACCAGCTGCACCCTTATTTACATTCTTTCAAACTTTGGAAAAAAAAAGAAAAGGGATCGCTGACTTTTGGACAGCATTGGTTGCATATTCAAAAAAAATTGAAAGTTGCCTTTTGATGGATATTGTGGCGGGGGCCAATTCGTAAACGAACCTGGTTAAGAATTGAGTAATTATTATTTTGGTTGAGGAATTTTTCTTTTGTTGCTTCAAAGCACTACCCCTTGCAAGGAGGTGCTAGGATAAAGTAGAATCTGCTGTTCCAGCACTGCCTTGGAATATTCTGTGGGTCCGGACCACCATCAAATCAGAATAGTAGAGTCAAGGTACATTTACAAATAACAAAACATATTTGTGGATTTATCAGTTCAATTGAAAAAAAACATATATATCATTGGGTATATTTATTATGTTATTAATGCACAGTATTCCATATTATTCAAACAGCTGTTATAACAGTATTGTAATTGAAAGTTTATGCAATATGTGCAAGGAGTTCAAATAAAAAGTTGGATATTTTACTTTATATTCAGTATTTATTTAAATAAATATTGCAAGTCAATGGAACAAGAACAAAATTGCAAATTGTATGGTAGAAATCAGAATTTTGGAAAATTATCCTAAATGGGATATTTCACTAATCTAAACAATTCTTAGATATAAGTATATACTAAAGTAGACTAAAAATAAGCTCTCCAACATCTGCCCAAAAATAGAACTGCTATAAAAATAGGACTAGCTAAAAATATTTAACCTGAAAACTCCTTAGACTTTGGAGAATTTGGAACTAGTGTTCTGTTTTTCTCCTGTGCATGATGAACTCTCTTGTAATAACCCTTCCCTAATCTGCTCTGAATTTTTTAATTTGTGTTGTTTGACATTTTGTCAAACACTTTGCATGCAAACTAATCTCTGAATATGTAGGAATCTATTTTTATTTTTGCTTAATGCCTTGATTAAACAATGACATAAGATAATAACATGCAATACTAGACCTATCAATGTTTGGTTTGATTCATATAATTCTGAAGCACAATATTGGACTGAATTTATAATGAGTATTCAGAAATACAATTTCAGGCCAAATACAACGAGTCACAGAGCTCAGTACAATGCTAGGCATAACAGTTTTAACAATCAGAAATAATTATCAGACTTGTAGGAACTCCTATATCAGATTTAACATGGTGTACACTGCTGCAAGGACTCTTTTCAAAATGACGTTTTCAGACTCAGACCTGATTAAACTCCTACAGGAAATAACTCAGAGCTGCAACAATGATATGCCCTTCAGATACTTCTATTTGAAATACTAAGAACTGAGTTTTCATAGATAAATCCTTCAAACTACAGAGTTGTTGCTACATCAGATTTGTAACAGATTTATTACAAATAGACATTACACTTGCATAAGAAATCAAACTTAGCTTTAAGACCTGGAAGTGTAGTATCCAGTGAATGTAAAAGGCCGAACTGCTATAGAAAGGAAATGACCTTCTTCAACTTGTCATGCCATGCTTCAGCAATGTAACACATCCCTTTGATGGTGAGAAATGGGTCTGAGATGAAGGCCACAATTTCACCACTGCAAATGATTCTTCATAATGTCCACATTTTTCCTCATCAAAGCCACTTAGCTTTAAGACCTGGAAGTGTAGTATCCAGTGAATGTAAAAGGCCGAACTGCTATAGAAAGGAAATGACCTTCTTCAACTTGTCATGCCATGCTTCAGCAATGTAACACATCCCTTTGATGGTGAGAAATGGGTCTGAGATGAAGGCCACAATTTCACCACTGCAAATGATTCTTCATAATGTCCACGTTTTTCCTCATCAAAGCCAATAATCTTCAACAAAGACCCATGTCTTATTTGTTGTATGCTTCAGAATTGGGTGCCTAGGGTTTATTAGCAAGCCACACCCTCTTGGAGACTGAATTCACTCAAAAATACCAACTTCTGAAGCTCCTGCAAAAAACCTGGTTGGTTTCCTCAACAATTTCCAGCTAGGATAGATAGTTTCACTACCAAAACCGGTGCCCTAGGGTCTCCAAACCCACAAACCAGAAAAGCCTTCAAGAAGCTTTCCAAAATGAGATGAGAAAATAACTCCAAGCATGAGATAAATGAGCTGCTTCTTGCCTTTTTAAAGAAATCCTTGTCCTAGAAAGATCCAAAGGAATCTTCCACAAGCTTCTAAAAGAATATTTTAATATTTCCAAAAGTGACATTATAATATTGTATTTTCACTTAAGTCACTTTTAAAATATTAATTAAGTGATTTATAATTTATTATTTTATTTGAGTCACTTTAATTAAATTAATTAAAATAAAGTTACCTTTATGATTTAATTTATTTAGATACCTTTATAAATAATTAATTTAATATTATTCCCTTATTTCAACTTTAGCCTTCGGGAATAATAAAGGCTAAATGATCATCTTGAGTGGCTATTGAGAAGGGGACATTACAGTCCTCCCTTTCCAAAATTGCTTGCCCACAAGCAATTGCAAATTGGGATGCTACAAAATCTATTCTCCCTCCCAAGTCGCATCCTTAGCTAACAAGTTTCTCCATCTAACCAAAAACTCCTTAACCACTTTGTTTCTCAATCTCTTCTCTCGGGTATCAATTATCTCCTCAGGAATCAAGACCAAATGCCCCTCCTCATCCAGCGGAGGCAATTCTGAAGATGAAGTAACTTGTTGTCCAAGTGCCTTCTTGAGGCACGAAACATGAAACACATTATGAATCTTACTACCCTCCGGTTCCAACTCATAGGCTACCTCCCCAATTCGTCTAGTGATCCTTTAGGGTCCATAAAACTGAGGTTTGAGCTTCTTTGCACCGCTCTTCTTCAATGAAGATTGTCTGTAGGGCTGCAAACGAAGGAAAATCAAGTCTCCAACCTCAAAGCTACGCTCAACCCTGTGCATGTCTGCATATGTCTTCTGTTGATTCCGAGCCATCTGCAAATTATCGTTGAGAGCCTTCAGAATGTCCCGACTCTCTTGAATCCAATCCTTAGCTTTAGGAGCTCTGCTCTCCCGAAAAGCTAAGTCCATGAAAGATGATGCATCATAACCATACAACGCATGAAAGGGTGTCATCCTGATTGACATGTGATAAGTGGTGTTGTAACAGTATTCTGCCAAGTGCAACCACTTAATCTACGCTCTCTGTTATCCTAAGATGTAGTTACGCAAGTAACCCTCAATTCACTTGTTCACAATTTTGATTTGACCGTCTATTTGAGGGTGATAGCTCATGCTCCAAGTCAATTCAGTACCTATCAACCTGAATAACTCCTGCCAGAAAGCACTTAGGAACCTACTGTCCCTGTCACTCACTATATATCTTGGCAGCCCATGCAACCTGAAAATCTCCCTACAGAACAATTCTGCTACCTGGGGTGCCTTAACTTTGAAGATATGGCAAAGAAGTGAGCATATTTCATCAAATGGTCTACAACCATATATATGCAGTCCTTACCATGAACCTTGGGGAGACCAGTGATGAAATCCATGGAAATGCTCTCCCAGTTTTGCTTAGGGATGGGTAGAGGATGCAATAAACCTGTTGGATGTGAATGCTCTGACTTGTTATGCTGACAAGTCGTACACTCCCTGACATACTTCAATACATCCTCCTTGAGGCCCTTCCAAGAGAACCTCTCTCTAACCTATCGATATGTCTTGAAATAACCTTGATGACCCACTAAAGGAGTGTCGCGAGAAGCTCGCAAAATATTTTCTTTGAGTTTGTATTTTGGCACTAGATAGATTTTGCCCTTGTAGAAAATGATATCATCCATAACTCTATATCGGTCATCCTGTACCTGTCCATCCATCACTTCACATGCAAACTTGTTCTTGGAGTACTCTACCAAAAGATGAGATTTCCTATCTGCTGAAATCTCTCAAGTGAGTAGGATGCTGGTTTTCTGGAAAGGGCGTCTACAACAACATTCTTTTTCTCCTTCACATACTCTATGTCAAAATCATAGACCTGTATTTTACTAACCCATTTTTGCTGCCTCTCATTCAAGTTCTGCTCCAAGAAATACTTGAAACTGTTGTGGTCGGTCTTCACCACAAACTTACCCCCAACCAAATATTGCTTGAACTTCGCCAATGCGTGCATTATGGCGAGCATCTCCTTATCATAGATGGAGTAAAGTCTCCCAGGTCCTCTCAACTTGTGGCTCTCAAAAGCAATAGGGTGTTTGTTCTGCATTAATACTGCACATATGCCCTCACTGGATGCATCACACTCAAGGACAAATGGTTGAGTGAAATCAAGAAATGTCAACACTGGGCAAGTGCTCATCACCTTCTTGAGCTTTTCAAAAACCTGCTATGCCTCCTCAGACCAACTGAATGCACCCTTTTTTGTAAGGTCTATCAATGGTGCCCCCAACTGAGAAAACCCTCTAACAAAACGCCTGTAGTAACTGCATAATCCAAGAACCCTCGCAACTCTGTAAGTTTCCTAGGCAGTGGCCAGTCAAGTATTACCTGGATCTTCTCTTGGTGGACCTGTACACCCTGTGCGCTGATTACATGTCCCAAATACAGTATCTCCTTAAGGCCAAACTCCCACTTTGAGGCCTTAGCGTACAAAGACGGCTCCTCCATGATGCTCAACACCTCATCCAACTGCTTAAGATGATCATCCCAAGTTTTTCTATAAATGAGCAAGTCATCAAAGAATATGAGATATTTGTGCAACTGCTTGTTAAAAATGTGATTCATGCAAGATTGAAATGTTGTAGGTGCGTTAGTCAAGCCAAAGGGCATGACTAAGAACTCATAATGCCCGTAGTGACACCGAAAGGTCGTCTTATGAACATCCTGCTTTCTGACCTTGATTTGATGGTACCCAGAGCGAAGGTCTATCTTAGAAAAATACACCGCACCGTGCAACTCATCCAACAGCTCATCAATCCTGGGTATCAGATACCTATTTTTGATGATCTTCTTGTTGAGAGCCCTATAATCTATGCACATCCTCATTGTTTTGTCCTTCTTCACGAAGACCACAGAAGAAGCAAAGGGATTGGGACTCGTCCGTATGTGTCTCATGTCAAGAAATTGCTTGATTGCTTTTTCTATTTCATCCTAAATTCTTTTGGATGACGGTAGGGGGTGGTGATGACGAGCTTGGCCCCCTCCTCTGAGATGTCTCCTTATGGACTTAACTCTGATTTTTCCTTTTAATCTTCTGAATCTAGTTATTCAAGTAGATCTAGGTCCAATAATGTAAAAGATAGGCTTAAGATCAACTTTCAAGGCTATCTTAATGTGCTTAGTAGGCTAATAGTAGGTAAGGATATGCTGACGGAGATGAACAATTATCGGATATGACTTCTGTGATAGACTTTACTCAATTTGGTAGATAGATGTATAATTATGTCAGGCACTTATAAGCAGTTATCAATATCAGTTCATGACTGAGATAAGTCTTATTTAATCGAAATAGTTTACTTAGATTCTCAGTATTTGAGTAATTAATGAATCTCAATAATTGCTTCAAATAATGTCTCAATTGGCAGACTCGATTATGGTGATGTAGCTTGAAATGAATGCAGTTCCTTGTCAATACTCTAACAATGGTGATGATCAGATTTGAGGACGAGTCTTGTTACTGTTCCTTCTCTCAATAGTGGATGGCTGCACTTGGTTGGCTTCTCCTTCCTTATTCGGCTGATCATGTCACTCCTAGGATGGTGTATCTTTGGCTCCTATGCTGGCGACTTCTGAAATGCCCTAGCGTCGCCCTCTTTGTCTTTATTTCGGACTTTCCTCTCCTATTTCTTTGGTCTGATTGCTACCTGATTCCTATCTTCTCCAATGGGGTTTTGATTGGTTATTCTATGTGCTATGCATCCATCTTCTCCTCTAGCGTTTCGACTTTTCTTTTCTCCCCGTAAGCGGTGTGTATGCTCTTTGATAGACTCTTCCTTCTGGAAGTAACTGCGTTGCTTCCTCCTGGATATGACAGCCCTATTTCTCTATATGTCGATGCCCTCTCCTCCTTGCTACTTACTCTCTTATACCCACATCAAGAGATGCGTATCTTAGAGGCTATGTTGGCAGGTGCGTTTTTTTGGAAGCAGCGTCGACTCTTCACCTGTTCGTGATTTTTCCCTGAAGGTATTGGTTCGCTGAGATTAGTGTCATACAAAGATTTGTATATTTTTTTAAATGTAAGAAATATAAATAATTTAAAGAATTTAACTTTAAAATGTCATGATCCAAATAAGTGATTTAAATGTAAATATTTGATATATTCTTTTATAATAATTGACTAAATAGAGTATTATATTTTTGGTATAAATAACAAAAATATTTTATATATCAAGAAAATGTTATAATATTAAAATAAATAATTAAAGATTAAATATTTTATATATTACTTTATAAAAATGTTATAATATGAGCATTTATTTATTTTTGTCTATTTTATTCATATTTAATATTTATTTGAGAAAGGAAAGTGCACTTATCTTAATTGATCTGTGTGATGGGGACATCACATCCTCCAACTTAATGGTGTGCTTGAACCCTTTATCTGGTGGCCTCCCTGGAGAGATCTCTCTAAACACTCTATCATGCTTACCCAGAAGCGACTATATGTCTGTCATAAGGATGATCTCTGTTTGTTGTGTCCTTAGTAGTAATTAGGCATTATGCTGCCCAAGCCACATATTCAAGTCTGAAAATATTCTCCATCCTCTTTGTTGACACTATCTTTGGTGCCCCATTAGCCATACCTTTGAGTACAAATTTCTTACCATTCACTGCCTTGAACTTAAGTTCCATAGTCTGAAAGTTCTGTGAGTATTTTCCCAGCGATTGTAACCACTGTATGCCTAGGATAGCATTAGTGTCACCCAAATCCACCACATAAAAATCATCAGTGACTGTATAATTTCCCAAGGTGACACCCAACTGAGGAACCTTTTGTGTACATGCCATATTAAACCCATCTATCACCATGACATTGAATCCCTCAAAGTCCTGTTTAGGTATACCCCGCTTCGCTACTAATGCAGCATTAATGAAGTTATGGGTTGCCCCGCTGTCTATCAACACTGTGACACATTGGCCCTGTAAAACTCCCCTGACCCTAAAGGAGTTAAACTTGGGGGTACCTGAAATGGTAGCAATGGCGCCACTCTTAGTCTCCACCTATGGCTGCTCATCATTAGTACTGTTATCCTCACTACCCTGAGTCTGTCCTGTCTCACCTTCGTCCTCAGCGTCTAATACCACCTCAATAAAATGGACTTTACCCTTACCCAAGCAATGATGACCAAGCTCCCAGCGCTCCTTGCAATGATAACACAATAGTTTTCTTTTGCACTTCTTGCGCTCTTCCTCCTTTTGCTTGCTCTTTTTAGGCCACTCTTTTTGAAAGATTTTCTTGTCCTTGTTCTTTTGTTGGACGAATGTTTTAGACAAAAACTTATTTTTGGGCATGGAATGCTCCATGTCCCGAGCCCGAATGACAGCATCTTGCAATGAGTCAGATTTGAAAGCCTTAATCCAACCACGGAGTGGCTGGGAAAGACCCTCAATAAAGAGCATGAGTAATCTGTGCTCTGAAATGTCTATCACCATAACTGCCAATCTCTGGAACTTAGAAATATAGGTGTCCACTGTGCCATTCTATGAGCTAACTCTCTGAAATGTAGCTTTGGATCCTTCTGATCAAATATGTCTATCAATCTCTGTGTAAAATCCAGATATGAGGTGATGCTAGCATGACCCAACGTGACAAGTTTGTGGTACTACTGTTGACGTGCTTTTTATGACAGCGCCAGCACAGAATAAAGTTGCCCAACGGTCACTCTATTCTCTCTTCATCAAAGTGTCCCACATGCTAAGATTGCTTGAAAGTTCATGTGTTCGACTCCAAGGTTCCTTTTATCGCGAATAGACTCAGTTGGTTGATGTGTTTTGCTGGTTATTTCAAGGGGACTTACGTAGTTGTTCAACTCTGTGAAGCAATTAGGACATGAATGATTTGGCAATATTGTTCTGGTATCTAGACTGACTCGGAAAATGCAGAATTTAAAGGGGATAGGGATAGGGATTCTACAAATCTACTTCTAAAGGGTGGAGGACGAGGATCGACTTAAACAATCTTCAAACCAAACTTTGCTTTGTCTCCTTTCGAACAACTCCGACAAAGTTGGTGCAATCTTCAAAGGATGAGAAAAGTGTTCAAACTATGACGCAACATGTTCATACCGTCAATACGACGCATACAAACATATGAACCATAATCGAAGTTAAGTGCTGATACTCCAGTTGACCACGCAAGGCGAACTTACCATCAGTAAGCCCGCTAGTGGTATGGATGAAAGAAGATATGCTTAAATCACAACGCCACACTCCACAATTAACAACTACTTGCATGAAATAGAAATCTACTTTACTCTATCTACCTTGAATTGGAAAGACGAAATGGCCTTGCTAGCTACTCATAACAAAGAAGAAATCACCAAGCAATGAAACTCTTTGTATTATGAAAAGTGTTCACAACAACCTTTTACAAAACTTTCAAAGGAAAGTTTTCTTCCCTCCTCAATCTAAAGCTAACTTCTAAGCTAAAAGCTATATGCCTTCTACTCTCTAGCTCTGATTCAACTCTTGATCTAATGTCTAATTTCTAATTGCTTTACAAATGAGGGGGGATGCCCCTTTTATAATAAGTCCAATTCAGTGGATGGTTCAGATCAAATTACAATGAAGGGCTCAGATCAAACCACCTATGCCCTGATTAGGGTTTGTGCCCTAAAAACCGCCACAGAGAGGAGTGGGCAATGAATGCACAGAATATTCTCCACTCCCCTGCAGGAATCATAATGAGCAATTAATGCCCACTACCATCATCAAGAAGATCCTCATCAAGCAGCGCGTTCCCACTGGCCTTCTCCCGGATAGCAAACTCGATCAATCGGGCCAATACTGCTTCAACCTCCTGTGTAGAGATCGGTGGAATATGGTTGAGCTGGAACTCCAAGACTGCTACCGTCTGTCCGTATCTGGTGTAAGATTTTCTCCATGTCACTAAGGCGTCCTGGGTATGCTGAATTATACTAGAGAACGTGGAGACATTCTCAAAGTCATCCAGGACAAGTGACCTCGCAGCTGAGAAGAATGGAGGCAATCTACTTTTCAAGCCATCAGCAGTTATCTCCTCTGGGACCAACTTTCTAGCAAATATGGCTTCTAATGTATTGAGGACTCCCCCCAAGATGTTGCCCATTGCTTTCCTCACTTTAGCTGAATCTGCCCTTGCTGCGTCGTGAAATCCACGGCCTGTGACCACCGAGGAGTACCAACTGGTGAAATCATACCTATCACCTCTCTGAATTACACCTCCATCCACCAAGGTTTCTAGAGGTATATGCATCAAAGCCCCCAAACGAAGTACAGTCTTCGTTTGATAGATGCGAGTATCACCCCAGGCCTGATCTACTATATCCATCCGTGCCAAAATACTTGAGGCCTGTCGATAAGCATCGGCGAGGTCCTCCATGAATTTCCCTGTCTCAGTATGAACACGGCTAACCCACTTGTCTGCCTCCGTTTCCATTTTCTTCAAATCCTCTAAGGCAACAACTGACTCCTTCGGAAGCTCTGATGGACGTTCCACTGCTGGGTTTGCTGGTTCACCTGGATGTGCTAGATTTTGTACGTATCCTATCAAAGTTTTGTGCTCCTTCTTCAATTTCTTATACTTCCCCTCCGTGCGGAGCAACTGATCCTTCAATGCCTGATAGGAGTTATCGAACTCCTCGATAACTTGGGCTCCCGTAGGACGACCCAACTCTACTGTGGTGATCACGTAATTTTCAGGCCTCTCCTCGGTTCGATCACAATCTTCCCTCGGAATAGCCACCTGAAGCGTGCGAGAGCCTGACTCGTCAGTCGAGATCTTTGAAAACTTTCGGGCCCTTTTCTTCTCTGGTGGCGCACTGATCCTCCTGAGGAACTCTTCCATCTCAATGGCCGGATCCGTATCATCCTCGGGTTCTCTCCTCATTCTGTCGGAAAGCCAATCAGGCACTGTCTGCTGTGGATTACAAATGACAAGGGGCTGTTCTTCTGTTGCCTCCATCTCGTGCACTTCCTCCCTTCTTGCACTGGTTTGCTCGGGCTCATCCTCCTCTATAAGCTGGGTATCTCCCGACCCTTGGGTCCCCTGTTCTGTGTTTTCTTCTTCTTCCAAAGCCGTGTCCAACATCTGCTGAAAATGGGTGTCGGCCATTGTTTCCTCTTCCTCCTCCTGTTGGCCGCCCCTGGATAGACTGACACTAGCTGATTCCCGGGCGTTGGGCTGATCTACCTCCTCAAGTCCCCGCTCTTCCTCTAATCCTGCCCTCTGATCGGCAAATAATGAAACCACTCTCAAACTCGAAGACTGAGTTTGTGAGTGCACGGGTGATGCTTGTTCTATCCTCAACGGTATCGGTTGGGTTGGCACTTCCACTTGTGCCCTCGATGTCTGAGCAATTTGTTTCCCCTTTTTTACCGATAATGGCCTTGGGTCACCCATCAAGCTATAAGTAAGGGCGATCGACTTGCTCTTGAGTCTGCATACATGTCTGTCGACCCAAGTCCTGGTAAAAGTCATCACCGGGATAGAAAGCGTGTCCAAGTCCATGATCTCTGGCTCGGACCAATCAGGTGGTGGGACAGGAGTATCCCTAACTGAACCATAGTCGGGTTGCATAACGTTGACATCCTCCTCCACCTGGTCGGGAACTGGAATAATCTCACATTCTCTAATCAACTTGAGAGGAAGTCTGGAAAACATCCTTCTTCTTATCTCAGCCTCATCCACTGCATTTGCCCAAAAGTCCTCCAGATGAGCTCTGTGCCGGTATTCAACGTTCTGTATCATCCGGATGTTCCTGTAAGGATCGAAATCCTGCCTGCCTGTGTGATATGACAAATGATAAGATTGCAGCTCGTCCTCTGCCTCTCGGGCTGCCTGCAAAGAGGGACACACCTCAATGGAATTTCCCATGGTGATAGGGAAATCAAGTCCACCCTTCTTTTTCCTTTTCTGAATCTTATCGTAGGCAATCAATTGCCTAGATACCTCAAGCATTACTATGTGATCAGTGGGGTATCGTGGTAACCGATACGGATACGAAGTGAACCCCTGCAGCCTAATATATGTGAATTTCGGGAATTGGATGAGCCAATACCCATATTCCTCAATCAATGTCTGTGCTTCTTTAGATATTCTCTGCTGCGTCCTCTGCTGAAGTGTCCTCGCAATGTGCATTGTGAATGCATCATTTGCCCGTTTATAGTTGGCAATGTTAGCTAAATGTAGCTGTGTGCAGGCTTCGTGGATTTTGAATTGACCAGGGGCACAGCCGATTGGCTCCTTGTACGAAATCCCTCTGTACTTAGTCATTCTGGCCAACATGTAAATTACATATGAGCTCATGTAGAAAGTCTTCGTCACCTTCAGGCTCCTGAATTGCTCATCGATGTGGTTGCTAATCATCCTAGCCCAATCGACACACTCCTTTCCCTCCAAGATGATCTCGATGAAGTAGAACATCCAAGGCTCGAAAATGTAAGCCTGTGCACTCCCATTTACCCGGCTCAACATCATTATCAAATCACAGTATTCTTGTTTCACGTCCTCGGCAATTATCTGCTTTGGGAGCTTAGTGCGGGGTGGCCTCGGCTTCTGCATCCAAACTCTGTTGATGACTGCAGTGACTCTTTCGAAAGAGGAAGAGTACATCTTATCTGCCCTCTTATTTGTCCTGTATAACATCTCCTCAGCAGTTGGAATCCCAAATGCCTCTCCGATGGCATCCGGCGTGAAGTTGGCGAGCAGTTTACCATCCGGAGAGACAATCGTCCTACGTTCTGGCTTGTAGTGATTGGCGCACTCCATAATTAGCTCCGGACACTGAATTGCTGGCGGAAAACTAGCAGCTGCGTAGATTCCACTCTTCATTATATTATGTGCCGTGACTGATGGTTGATGGCCCCCTAGCCCGAACATCCTCGATTTGAGTGCATTTAGATTAAATGAACCAAGGTTGGTGTCATTTAATCCCGCCAACTTTGAAACTATTGCTGACTTTGGGAGAAATGGCTTAGCGAGCCTTTTAATCATTGCCTGCCGGGATGAGCTAGCCTTGCCTGCTTCAGTGTTTGCAGCTCTGCCTGCGGCTCTGCTTGTTCCTGCAACATCCTTTGCTCCGGCCATCTGCAAAATAAAATAGAATAGCAATAAGCTAGGCTGCAGATTTTTTAAATAAAATGAAGTAACCTCCGAGACGGCTGCGAACGTGGAGTTAGCTTTTTGAAAATAAAAACTCTCAGCATAAATTACTAACTCCAAACCTCGTACTGTATAAAAAAACTTCAAGCTTATAAAGAAGCTTTCAACGACTGCACTTCCGACTGGCGAAGAAAATTGCAGCCAACTACCAACTTTCAGCAATGTGGATACTTTCTCAGCACAAAGCGAATTAAATCCTTTGTCTTGACTTCGTCAACCTCAGCAACTTTCAACTTCTAGCAGCTTGAATAAGTAAAATCTGCAGCAAGCTTCAACTTTCGTGCAACTTCAATACTCAGCAATTTCGAAATAAATCCCCAGCACAATATAAATTTCTGCAACTCAACACTCTGCAGCAACTTCAACAAATAAATCTTCCAGCAACTCCGGAAAACAACTTCAACCTTCAACTTCGAAATTGCAGCAACACACTTTCAGCTTTTCGAAAGAAAGAGTCTCGGCAAATGAAAATTTCTCCAGCACTTCGCACTTTCAGCAACTCAACACTCCGAAATAAAATAAACTCTCAAAGAATTTCTCTCCTCAACCACTTCGAAAATATTTCAATCTCTCAAGAACTTCTTCAGCAACTTCAACTTCGAAACAATGTGAGGAGAAATGAGAGAAGAGATTGTTTAAATAACTCTTCTCGGAGAATCCTGCTAAGTAGTGCTGGGGCTATTTTTAGCACCTTCATCAATTTTCCACTCTCTTCGTTCGGAATCTTCTAATTCAAGCGCAGTAGTGGGCTAGTCGTCAGCCGGTCATTATGGCAGTTGCCATTAATAATGATTCCTTCCTCTTCAAATTTCGAATTTTCCTCTTAGTCTGCCAGTTAACTCTTGGCGATTTAAACAACTCGCGAGAAAAACAATCACTTGACTTGATTTAAAATTCCATTTTAAAATCTCGCAGTGTTTAAATAAATTCAACTCGAAAAATTTCGTGGGAGTTGTAAATTTATTTCCAACTTTTAAAATGTCTGTCATTTAAATCCTCGATTTCATAAAATTTGCCTTAGACATTTTAAATTCTCTCATTAAAATGTTCAACTCCGGGTGATTAAAAATTATTTGCGTGCTCGAAATAATTCATCCTTTGAGATTTAACTTCCATCAGGAAAATAATCTAGGCAAAACGAATTTCCTCTGAAAATATTAAAATTTCCCTTAGGAAATTAATTTTCAAACTCTGTTAACTCATGGGTGCATTTTAAACGGGTTCATTTGATTTTCACTTGACCCATGGAAAATATTCATCGATATCAAATCTTCCCCTTGAAAAATATTCGTCAACCTTCAACTGCCTTTGGAAAATTTTAAAATTCATCAAATCATCCTTCCATGCCAAGGGCGTATTTTCTCTAGTGAAATGTTATCTCACTTAGAAAAATTTTCGAACATTTTCTAACTCTGGCGTACTTGACCTCTTGGTATTATTTTTTCTTGCACCCCTCGCCCACATACTTAGAAATAAATTTGAATCCTCACTCCTTGGGCGTATTTCTTTCTCATTCACATTTAAATTTCGAGGCCTTAGGAATTTTTAATTTCATCAACCCCTTCAAGGGCGCATTCTTACCTTGGCACTTTCGTTTTCAACACGTAGAAACTTTTTCTAAGTCCTTACTTTCAACTTGGGCGCATTTTAGATGTTGAACTTTCGATTTGATGCCTTAGGCGTTTTTTCAACATTTTCAATGTCTTGAAGGTGGGCGCATTTTGAAGGGTCTACTTTCATTTTACCTTAGAACTTTCTTTGAGGGTCTTCACTTTACCTTGGGCACAAATACTACCTCAAGCTTTCATTTTATGCCTTAGAAGAATTTCGGCCTCTGCTTCAAGTTGGGCGCATTTCACTAGGTGAGCTCCTATTTTCAATGCCTTAGTAGAATTTCATGTTAACCTCTTCATGGTGGGCGCATTTAGGGGGTGGTATTTTCAAGTGAGGGCGCATTTCTACCCCTCCACTTTCATTTCAATGCCTTAGAAATTTCCAAGTTTCTCATCCCTCCTTGGGCGCAAATGGCTTATGCTATTCACATTTCGTGCCTTAGAAATAAAATTTAAGTCTCCAGCAACCTTGGGCGCATTTCCTTAGTGGAGCTTTGATTTCTATCATGGGCGCATTTGAGGGGTGAGACTTTCAAGTGAAGGCGCATTTTGCCTGGGAAGCTTTTGTTTTCACCACCTAGGAAATTTTGACTTGGCCTCACAACCTTGGGCGCATTTTCACATGCCCACTTTTGTTTTTGCCTTAGAAAATTTTGAAGCTATCAATCTGTGAGGTGGGCGCATTTTGAAGGGGATACGTTCATTTTCCCACACTTAGAATATTTTCCATGCCTCTGCCTGTCTTTGTTTATGCATTCTATTTTTAGCAAGTTGTGCTATTTTTAGCAAGTCCCTTGATTTTCAACCTCTAAGGCTCCGTTTTGCCTAAAAATTTCATCATATGATCTTCTTCACCTTGTGAACCTGTTTTGCCAGTCCTCTGCCCTGACCTGCTATTTATAGCCACCTGCTATTTATAGTAAGTTTTGACTTTCTGACTTCAGTAGCTCCGTTTTGCCTGAAAGTTGCAATGCTTGATCTTGATAGCTTGAGTGTTACTCTGATGCCAACCTCGGGTGCAGACCTGCTATTTATAGCCGTGCCCTGACTTACTAAAAATAGTAAGTTCTCCGATTTCGCTTAAATTTTACTAGCAGGTACCTTGAAGTGTGCTGACATGGGTGGGGTACTTCGTTTCGGCTATTTTTGGATTTTACCCCCTATAAAAGTGGAAACCCTAATTTGACTTGTACGTATCCCGAATGGTCTCCGTTTGACTTCGTTCCTTCTGCATGTCGTTCTGCTTGCTGAACTGGAGTGTTGGGCGGCTGCCAGAGTGTACCTGCTAAAAATAGAAACTGCCTGAAAAGTGACTCATCCACTGCCGGATGGTTTTGCATGTCATATTGCCCGCGGGATCTCAAAAAACCCAGAAAACTGGTCTGCATGCATGCACTGGCTAAAAATAGTAAGTCCTTAAACTTTGATCTTCTCCGCTTGCAAGTCACATCGTTGCGAAGCTCCCGAAAAACCCGTAAAGAAAAACCCGACATGCATTGAAAAACACTGCATGCGAACCCTAAAAATAGCCTCCGAATGCTGACTTCTGAAAGTGGTCGTCTCGGTTTGCATGTTACATCACTGCGAAGGTTTTGGAAAACCCAGAAGGATTCTCCAGACATGCATCTGAAAAGCTCATGTGGAAATCCTGAAAATGGCTCTTAAAGCCTGAACTGCCAAAAATAGCAAGTCATCCGATCTGGCTCAAAATTTACGTGTAGGCAGCTTGATGTTACCCGGATGCAGTGGAACTGACAGAATTCCGAAATCTCAATAAAATAGTCCCAAATTGAATACTTACTAAAAATAGTAAGTTGCCGGAATACAGTGAAAATTTAGGGAGACTCTGCTGGAAGTCTTCTGACTGCTGCACTAAGCTTAGATTTCAATTTCGTGACTCGGTTTGGCCCTTAATAAGCCTGAAGGATGAAAACCCTAATTACACAGACTTAACCAATATTTCAACCTGGGTCAAACAACGAGACATCCCCGGAAGGACCAGAGACCAGAGAGAGAGTGAACCAAAGCCAAAAGACCAGAATGGAGCAAAATTTAGGGGGTCCCCATCTTGATGGGGTGATGTGTGAAAAAGGTCACAACAACTACCACTCATGTGCCTCACCCTCCAAGTGCAACATAGCATATTTTATCGCTTTTGTCTCCAACATGGGATTAAGCTGGAAGTAGGTGTCCAACTTTTGCACACAAGCTCTAGTTGTACACTTGTTGGAACCATCGAAGGAGGAATAGAGAGTTTCCCAACCTTGCATTGCAAATCCTAATTCTGAGGTCCCCTGTTATTATCTTTGGGCATGTTTCTGTACTTAAAAGCACAAAAATCCTGTAATGTCATAGCAGCATGAAACTCATCCCCAAAGACCGATACTCCCTCAAATAGTCTAAAAAACCCTCACCTTGTGCCTACTGCCCCTAGTTATCAATTGGTTGTCCTCCCAAGAATCGAGGCATAAGAGGCCTAGGTGTTATCCTACTAGCTGTCCTAGCATGACTGTGTGCCAAAATGTGAGTATTCCTTCCTGTTGTGACCTTTTTCACACATCACCCCATCCAAGATGGGGACCCCCTAATTTTTGCTCCATTCTGGTCTTTTGGCTTTGGTTCTCTCTGTCTCTGATCTTTTGTCCTTTCGGGGATGTCCCGTCTTTGACCTAGATTGAAATGATTGCCAAGTCTACGAAATTAGGGTTACCATCCTTTAGGGTGGTTTTAGGTCAAACTGAGTTATCAAGGTGAAATCCAAGTGCAACAGCACAGTCAGGAAGCTCAAAGTAGAGTCCCACTGAAATCTGACAACTTACTATTTTTAGTAAGTACCTAATGTGAGGCTTATTCCTCAGGATTTCGGGATTCTAACTACTTCAACACATTCAGGCGGCTTCAGAGCATCCACACGTGAAATTTGAACGGATTCAAACAACTGGCTATTTTTAGCAGTTCAGCCTTCAGAGGCTATTTTCAGGGTTTAAACATACAATTCTTTGGTGAATGACTGGAGAATGGATCTGGGTTTTTGAAGACCTTCGCAATAGTATAACATGCAAACCGAGTCGAGGACTTTCAGAGTTCAACCTTCCGAGGCTTTTTTTTTAGGGTTTGCATGCAGAAATTTTCAATGCATGTCCGGATATTCCATGTGGGTTTTGCAAGAGCTTCGCAATGATATGACATGCAAGCGGAATGAGTCAGTTTTCAGGGACTTACTATTTTTAGCCAGTGCTGGAACGTTGACCAGTTTTCTGGGTTTTTCTGGGTTTTTTGAGATCCCACGGGCACTGTGACATGGAAACTCGTCCGACATTCGATAGACCACTTTCCGGACACTTACTATAAATAGCAGCTTCAGCCCAGCGGTTACCTAGCACTTCATTCCAACGAGCAGAACGACAAACAGTAGAAATCAAGGCAATCAGGAGCAGTCGGGAGCACATACAAGTCAAATTAGGGTTTCCCCTGCTATGTCTAAAAATAGATGAAGTAAAATGCGGAGGAGCCAAAAACGAGGCATGCCACCGGGATCAGCATCTTTCAGGCTACCTACTGGCAAAATTTGAGCATGATCTGAATACTTACTATTTTTAGTAAGTCACCTCATGGCTAAAAATAGCATGTCATTGCCAGAGAAAAGTATGAACAGGTCTCTCGCAGCATCAAAAGCAATTGGAACAAATTTCAAAGCAAACGGAGATACATGGACTGATCAAATTTTAGGGTTTACTAAAAATAGCATACCAGTATGGGCAGAAGGTAAATAGGGTGGCAAAATCAGTGCAAGCACGGCTTAGAACAAGATGAAATACAAAGAAACCCTAACTTCTTCGGGTTTACTAAAAATAGAAAGCCAGGGCATAAAGGGCGTTGGAAATTTATAAGAGGCAACTGGCATAGAAACACATGATATGTGCCAAGAAGATAAAAAGGGCATGAAAATCTCCAAGTGCAAGATTTCCTGAACAAAGGTCAAATGCGTCCACATGGCAGAGGCATAGAAATTCTCCTAAGGCATGAAGTTTCCTCCTCATACCCCTAGATGCACTCAAGGAAGGTGAAAGGTCACCAAAAGGGCATGATAAAATTCCTAAGGCACGAAAATTCTTTGAGGCATCCTCAAATGCGCTTGGAAATGGAGATTGCATAGGCCATATGCGCCAGAGGGAGGTGAAGAGTCACCATATAGGCGGAATTCCTTCTAACACTATGAAATGCGCTTGGAAATGGAGGTTGCCTAGCCAAAATGCGCCTAAGGGAGATGAAGGGTCACTAGATAGAGGCGCTTTCCTTTGCATCATGAAATGTGCCCAACATGGAAGTCAACACCCTCATATGCGCCTAAAGGAGATGAAGAGCCACTTGATAGGCGTGGAATTTTCCTTCTAACACTAGCATATGCACCTAAGGCAAGGAAGTTGCATGGGTCAAATGCGACCAAGGGAGACGAAGAGTCACCATGGGCGGAATTTCTTCTCACGCCCCAATATGCGCCCAACATGGAAGTCTACATGCTTATATGCGCTAGAGGAAGGTGAAAGGTCACCTAAGGCGTGGAATTTCCCTCTCACATGGTGAAATGCGCTCAAGAAGTCCCCCTTCCCTATGGCAAATGCGCTTAAGGTAACATGGTAAAAGGTAAAGGGTAAAAGGTGAAAGGTAAAAACGTTAGAGTTTGAAGAAATGCGCTAGGCATTGAGTAAATTCTCTCACACAAAAGGGAAAAGCGCCAAGGGTAAAGGAAGTTTTCTCCTCAACATGTGAAATACGCTTGAAAGTGGAAGTCCACTATGTGAAGTGCGCTCAAGGAAGGTGAAGGGTCACCATGCGCCAAGGGGGAAAAGAAATACTAAGGGTGGCGTGATCTTAAAAGACTAAGGGTTGATATTTTTCCTCCTCACCATGTGGGATGCGCCCAAGGAGTTGGGACTTGAAAAATGAAAATTGCTAAGTAGGAAAAGAGGGTCTAGGCGTGGAATTGCCTAAGGAATGGGATGGAAGCATGACATGCTAAATGCACCCTTCAAAGGGTAAAATGGTGAAATTTAAATTTAAAAAAAAATAATTCCTAAGGCATTTTCTAAAACAGAAAGTGGGTAATACGTCTGGAGGATGATGCTAGAATTCCGGAGAGAAAATTCTTCACAGAGAAATCAAGAAAATTTGCCAAGGCAGAGAAACTCGAAATTGCAGGAGTGGAAGACATCCAGATGTGAAGAAGAAATAAACATTAGCCATTTTTATTATTTTTAAATAATAAAAATTAAAAGTACCCCTTCGTCTGGATACACATGAAAATGATGGATTCTGGAAAGTTTTTTCTTCTGGGTATTGAACGTTTGCAATTCAGAGGTGATTCAAACTTACTCCACGCCTCGCTCATATCGTTTCAGTGGATATTTTGCCCAGTGCTTATTTCAAATAAATTTCCTAAGGCAAATTTGAGGAATTTCTCTAAGGCAAACAAATAAAATGAATAAGAAGCATTTCGCTAGAGGTTTGAGCTGGATGATTTTGCCAAAACGAAGGAGAGATCAAACGACTTAGCCAAACAATTCGAAGTTGTTCAACGAAGTGAGTGATTTAATATTTTAAAGAATCCAATGCAACGAGGCAGGCTTGTGCAGAGATGATGAAATCATAATTCTAGAAAATTGAGATTCCGATGCCTCAGATGACAAGTGTTGCGACTGGGAAAGAGAGTGAAAACGAATTCAAAAAATTTGCTAAGTATAGCCTCTGCAGGAATTCGACCTGGCTATAAGTTTTTGAAGTCCTCTTCATTCCTCTCACCAGTTGCTAGGAGCAAAAAAAGTTGCTAAAGTGAAAAGTACGAATTTTTGAAGAGGCTGAAGTTGTTGAAGAGTTCGAAATTGTGAGATAGCTAGAGGTTGCTGGAGTGCAAATTTGCATAAGTTGAAGTTGCTGAAGAAGTACGACTTAGCATGCTAACACTACATTTGCTGAAGAGGTGTGAATTTCCCAGTTGCCAGTTGCTGCAGTTTCTAAGAAGGTACGACTTTGTGAAGAACTTTTATCCGACTGCTGAGATAAATGAGGTTAAGTCTGGACCTTTTTTTGAAGTTGTTGAGAAATCTGAAGTTGAAACGGCTGCAGTTGCTGAGAAGTACGAATTTAAGAAGAAACTTCACAAGGTTGTTGAAAACGCATTTAGGAGAAGTCTCAAGTTGCTGAAGTACATTTTAGAAGAGAAATATGAATTTGAGAGAGGTCTCAAGAGCTGCTGCAAATACAAAAATTTCACAGCTGAAGTGAACAAGACAGTTGAGGTTTGCAGTTGGGAATGGCAGAAGTGTTGCAGCCTTTTTATTTAAAAATTTGCTGACACCCTTAATGATGGTTATTTCATTATTTTAAATCTTGTTCTCTAACTCTCTTGCCTTTTTGTAGAATGGCTGAATCAAGCAGAAGAGCAATAGGCAAAAACAACCACACCGAGTCCAGACAGGCGTTGATCAAGAAACTGGGCAAGTCATTCTTGCCAGAGTCAAAATTTTCAATAAAGCTCGGCAGGCTAGCTGACACGAACTTAGGCTCATTCAACCTGGAGGCATTCAGAAGAAGGATAATGGGGACTGGAGGCCATCAACCATCAGTGACTTCGCACAATATTGTCAGAAGTGGACTGTATGCAGCTGCCAACTTTCCACCACCTATCCGATGCCCAGAACTCATCATGGAATGCGCCCACCATTACAATATAGAGCAAAGAACGATCACTTCGCCAGATGGCAAGGTATTGGCCAACCTGACACCTGAAGCAATCGGAGAGGCATTCAGGATTCCAGTCCATGAGAAGATGATCTACAAGACAAAGGAAAGAGCTGGAAAGATGTACTCATCCACCACAAACCAGTGTGCTGATTTGATAAATACTAGGTGGATGATTAAACCCAAGCCAACTCGCACAAAATTGCCCAAGCAGATAGTCTCGGAGGATTTGAGGCAGGAGTTTGGTGATCTGATCATGATGTTAAGTAGAGTTGGAAGATGCCCCCAAGCGTTCATCTTTGAACCTTGGATGTTCTATTTTGTCAACTTGGTGTTAGAGGGAAAAGATTACATGGATTGGGCACTGACGATTAGTGATAGCATACATGAGCAGCTTCGTGGCGTGAGGAGAACGAAGACATTTTATATGGGCTCCTACCTTGTCTATATGCTGGCTCGCATGACGAGATACAGAGGGATCTCTTACAAGGAACCAATCGGTTGCGGTTCCCATCAGTTTAAAATATATGAGGCTTGTCCACAGTTGCATTTGACAAGCACAACTAATTACAAGAGGGTCAATGATGCCTTTACTATGCACATAACAAGGACTTTGCAGCAAATAACCCATCACAGAATATTAAGGGAGGCACAAGAAATGATTGAGAAATTTGGATGTTGGTTTATCCAATTTCCAAAATTCACCTACATAAGGCTGCAATGATTTTCCTCCTATCCATACAGATTGCCTCGGTATCCCACAAACAGGATAGTGATGCTGGAAGTATCTAGGCAACTGATTGCCTATGATAAGATTTAGAAGAAGAAGAAGAAAGGTGGACTTGGATTCCCAATTACCATGGGGAATTCAGATGAAATTTGTCCATCGCTGCAAGCAGCAAGAGAGGCAGAAGCAGAGCTCCAATTCTTTCACCTTTCCTATCACACTAGCAGGCACTACTACGATCCCCACCGAAACATCAGATGGATATTGACAGAAGAGTTCAGGCACAAGGTGCAGATCGAAGACTTTTGGGCAAGTGCAGTGGACGAGATCGAAGTCAGAAAGAGAATGTTCTCTCGGATACCATTGGTGATGGTCAGAGAGTGTGAGATTATCCCAGTACCAGATCAGATTGAGGAAGACATAAACGTTGTACAGGTTGACTATGAGACAGTAAGAGATACGCCTCTGCCACTCCCAGATTGGTCTGAGCCAGAGATCACTGACTTGGATACACTTTGTATCCCAGTCTTAACATTTACACGGAATTGGATAGAGAGGCATGTCAGCCGACTTAAGGGAAGGTCAATTCCCCTCACGTACAATTTGATGGGAGACAGCAGATTACCAACAACTAATCAGAGGAGACGGAGTAATCCAACTCCAGAGCCTAGAGGAAAGGAGCCAGTTCGACCTGAGCCTGTGGTAGTTGAGGAGCCCATGCATACGCCATCTCGGGCACATTCTCCAAGCTTACAGGAGGTGTCATTGTTTGTTGATCAGAGGGAGAGATTGGATGTAGAGCAGACGGTGCGAGTGGAGAGTCAGCCACCTCGTAGAGAATCAGTGGGCCAGAGCATCAACATGCCCCGAGAAGGTAACCCACAAGCAAATCAGCAAGAGACAGATGAGGGGACAGCCACTAATACTCAGTTTCAGCAGGAAATTGAAGCAGCTCTCGAGGGTGATGCTACTTCAGATCAGGATGCCCAGAGTTCAGGAGACACTGAGCCTATTGATGACGGTGAGCCTCGTCAGAACGAGGGCAGAGGAGAAGTTCACGAGGTAGAGGCCGAGGTGGAGCAGCTTTTTATTATATTAGATGAGCGGCAAGAGGTGCCAAAATGGCTAAGGGATAGGATGAGGCGTGATCCTGTAGATGAGACCGATCCCGCGATCGAGATGGAGGAATTATTACAAAGAATCAGTGCACCTCCAGCGAAGAAGAGGGCCAGGAAGTTCTCTAAAATATCCACGGATGAGGATGGATCCTGAATTTTGCATATGGCAATACCTCGGATAAAGTGTGATAGAGACGAGGCTGTTCCAGAAAACTATGTGATCACAACCATGGAACTTGGCTGCCCTACTGGAGCACAAGTGGTAGAGGAGTGCGATAATTCCTATCGAGCACTCAAGGATAGATTGTCCCATGTTGAGGGCAAATACAAAAAGTTGAAAGTAGAGCACAAGACACTGATTGGCTACGTGCAACACTTGTCCCGTCCTTGTGGGCAAGAGAATCTAGCAATTGAGCTTCCAGCTGAATTTTGCAGGGAGTCAATCAGTGGGTTAGAGGATTTGAAGAGAATGGCACAGCAGGCAGACAAGTGGGTTGCCAGTGTGCGTACAGAAACAAGAAAGTTCATGGAGGATCTTGCACATGCCTATGGGCAAGCTTCCGATATTATGGCTAGGGTGGAGGCAGTTAACCATGCTTGGGGTGAGGCTCGCATCTATCAGACGAGAGTTGTTCTTCGTTTAGGGGCTTTGATGAGCATACCTCAACACACTTTGGTTGAGGGAGGTGTTATTCAGCAGGGGGATAGATACGACTTCGCCAAATGGTACTCTTCAGTAGTCACAGGCTAGGGATTCTACGATGCATCATAAACAGATTCTGTCAAGGTCAGAAAGGCCATGACAAACATCTTAGATGGAATCCTCAACACATTGGAGGCAATCTTTGCCAAGAGGTTGACTTCTGAAGAGGTAACTGCAGATGGTTTGAAGAGCAGATTAGCGCCATTCTTCTCTGAGGTGAAGACCTTCACATAGGATGACTTCGAGAACACTGCTACGTTCTCTAGTATCATACAGAACACCCAGGACGCCCTTGTTGCCTGGAAGAAATCATGTGCCCGGCATGGGCAAACAATTACAGTTTTAGAGTTTCAGTTGGATCACATTCCTCCCATTTCGGATCAGGAAATTGAGGCAGTATTAGACAGATTCATCAGATTTGCAGCCAGCGAGAAGAAGGGAAACACCCTTCTGGATGATGACCTTCTGGAGGGAGACGATGTGCATTGATGACAGTTGGTGGTTCGTGATGAGGAGTGGAGAATCTGCAGCGCATTCATTGCCCCACTCCTCTCAATGGCGGTTTTTAGGGCAGAAACCCTAATTAGGGCATGGGTGGCTCAATCTGAGCCCTATATTGTAATCAGATCTGAACCGTCCACTGAACTAGGCCTATTATAAAAGGGGCATCCCCCCCTCATTTGTAAATTATTAGAATTAGAATCAGAGATAGATCAGAGCTAGACAAAAATCAGAGATAGGAGTAAAGCTAGGAGTTAGCTTAGTTTGAAAAGGAAAGGCAGCTTTCCCTTTGAAAGTTTTGTAAGAAGTTGTTGTGAAAACTCTTATAATATAAAGATTTATCATTGCTTGGTGGTTCTATCTTCTATTGTGGGTAGCTAGCAAGACTTGTTCGTCTTTCCAATTCAAGTAGAGTAGAGTAAGGTAGATTTTGTTTTCATGCAAGTATTGTGGAATGCGACGCTGGTTTGAGTATATCTCCCTATATCCATACCACTAGCGGGCTTGCTGACGGTAAGTCTGTCCTACGTGGTCAACTGGAATTTCAGCACCTAACTTCGGTTGTGATTTGTGTGTCCACTTGCTTCGTTGTGAAGGGGTGTGCATGTTAAATCTCAATCTGAATATCTTGTCCATCCTTTGAAGATTGCATCAGCTTTGTCAGAGTTGTCCAAAGAGGAGACGAAACAAAGTTTGGTTCGGAGATTGTTGAAGCTAGTCTTTGCCTTCCAACCTTAGAGTTAGATTGTAGGATCCCTACCCCTACCTCCTTTAAATTCAGTATTTCCCAGTCCGTTCAAATACCAGAGCATTATAGCCAAAACCTTTCATTTGTTTGAGCCAATAAAATCGAACAATTATGTAAGTCCCCTTGGAATACCCAACATATTCACATCAACCAACTAAGTCTATTCGCATTAAAGGAACCTTGGAGTTGAACGCATGAACTTTCACGCAATCTTAGCATGCGGAATACTTTGATCAAGAGAGAATAGAGTGACCGTTGGACATTTTATTCTGTGTTGGCGCTGTCATAAAACACTCGTCAACACTTCCCTCTGCATTATTTCCATCATTCTCATTACCTCCGTTGTGCCCGTTTGTACAATTGTTACCTTTATTTCCATTGTTAACCTCATTGTTTCTACCATTCACAAGATGATTTAAGAGCTGCACCACCTGTTGATGGCTTCTAGCCAGGTAATTAAGGATCTGATAAGTGCTACCTTCAAGTATATCGTGCCTATCTCCCATATCATGCCTCTCACCCATGTTTTCCTCTTCGGATGAAGAATCTGAAGCAAATGGATCAAAGCCCTCTTCTCTTGCTCTTCTTCTTTTGTATGTTATATAGGCTTGATCGTCTAGATTCAAAACATTTCACGCAACTGAAGCCCACTGATTTTTCATTTTTGATTTCATATGTTGGCAGGAAACCAACTCTGATACCATTGTAATAACCCTTGCCTAATTTGCTCTGAATTTTTCAATTTGTGTTGTTTGACATTTTGTCAAACACTTTGCATGCAAGCTAATTTCTAAATATGTAGGAATCTATTTTGATTTTTGCTTAATGCTTTGATTAAACAATGACATAAGATAATAACATGCAATACCAGACCTATCTCTATTTGGTTTGATTCATACAATTCTGAAGCACAATATTGGACTGAATTTATAATGAGTATTCATAAATACAATTTCAGTCCAAATACAATGAGTCACAGAGCTCAGTACAGTGCTAGGCATAACAATTTTAACACTCAGAAATAGTTATCAGACTTGTAGGAACTCCTATATCAGATTTAACATGGGTGTACAGTGCAAGGACTCTTTTCACAATGACATTTTCAGACTCAGACCTGATTAAATTCCTACAAGAAATAACTCAGAGCTGCAACAATGATATGCCCTTCAGATACCTCTATTTGAAATACTAAGAACTGAGTTTTCATAGATAAATCCTTCAAACTACAAAGTTGTTGCTACATCAAGTTTGTAACAAATTTATTACAAATAGACATTACACTTGCATAAGAAATCGAACTTAGCTTTCAGAACTGGAAGTGCAGTATCCAGTGAATGTAAAAGGTCAAACTGTTGTAGAAAGGCAATGTCCTTCAACTTGTCACGCCATGCTTCAGCAATGTAACACGTCCCTTTGATGGTGAGAAATGGGTTTGAGATGAAGGCCACGATTTCACCACTGCAAATGATTCTTCATAATGTCCACGTTTTTCCTCATTAGAGCCAATAATCTTCAACAAAGACCCATGTCTTGGTTGTTGTATGCTTCAGAATTGGGCCCCTAGGGTTTATTAGCAAGCCACGCCCTCTTGGAGACTGAATTCACTCAAAAATACCAACTTCTGATGCAGATTTAGACTCAATAATAAATACCCACGAAAATCTGAGATGTAGCCTTCCTTTTATTCCAGCCCTTGACAAACTCCAACAGAACTTTAGCAATCTCTTCAAATTTGGTCAATGAAAATGACCTTTAAATTTGCAATGAAGCTCCTGCAAAAAAACCTAGTTGGTTTCCTCAACAATTTCCAGCTAGGGTAGATAGTTTCACTACCAAAACTGGTGCCTTAGGATCTCCAAACCCACAGACCAAAAAAGCCTTCAAAAAGCTCTCCAAAATGAGATGAGAAAATAACTCCAAGCATGAGAGAAATGAGCTCATTCTTGCCTTTTTAAAGAAATCCCTATCCTTCTAGAAAGATCTAAAGGAATCTTCCACAAGCTTCTAAAACAATATTTTAATATTTCCAAAAGTGACATATAATATTTTATTTTCACTTAAGTCACTTTTAAAATATTAATTGACTTTATAATTTATTCTTTTATTTGAGTCACTTTAATATAATTAATTAAAATAAAGTTACCTTTATGATTTAATTTATTTAGATAACTTTATAAAGAATTAATTTAATATTATTCCCTTATTTCACGTTTAGCCTTCGAGAATAATAAAGGCTAAATGATCATCCTGAGCGGCTATTGAGAAGGGGACATTACATAATTTATTTAGATAACTTTATAAATAATTAATTTAATATTATTCCCTTATTTCACCTTTAGCCTTTGGGAATAGTAAATGCTAAATGATCATCTTGAGTGGCTGTTGAGAAGGGGACATTACATCTCTCTATGATACTTTTCATGTTTTTGTTTGTGGGCTTGGAAACCACTCTTTTTCTAGTGAGTTGATTATGTACAAAAATCCTATTTCAATCATATCACAAACTATTGACATTATTTTTTATTACACTTACAACTTCATGACAGTTCATCAACTTATTTTTGCTATCTAGACCAAAGGAAGAGTCTCCAAGTTTTTCTCAAACGAGTTAGTGAAATTCAGATCTTACCTCCATCTGATTTTCCACGAACATACAAGGAATAGATGAACCAAAAGGAACAATGGCTCATCCTACGATTTGCAACTCGTTTATGTGTTCTTTGCTTACTTTACCTGCAAGCGCCCATGGCTCTATCACTAGCTTATATGTTGCCATCCAATCTAGAAGAAGATTCTCTTTAATAGTAATCTGATTAATTCCTCTATGCCCAAGGATACAATTGGCTTGAAGTGAATGATAACATTCCTACAAGTAAAAAGTTCAGTAATCATAGCATTTTCTAACTCAACTATTTGTTTCCGTGCTCCTTTGATATTCTTCAGGATCTCATACAACTAATCAACAAGTTTTAATCCTTTGTTACACAACCAACCATTCCAATATTGAGTGGAATTGCCACAGAGACCAAATTATCCATCTGCTTGCTTTGTGTACTGTTGGGAAAACTCAATATCATTTTAAATCTAGGAATGTCGGCTTTTCACCAAGTGTCTTGCAAAGTATATGCAAGATTCTGCATCCTTTCTAAAGTTGATTATCTAAATGAAAATGTAGATATTCTTGGAACTCTTTTAAGGAAATTTGAAGAATAAATGATTGAGAATAAAATAAATTGCTAAATTTAACAGCACACCAAAGGCAATCATTCAATTCACAACACACTTTTTTTTAGTTTTCAGAATAATATTAAAATTGTAACAACAATATATTAGAGCAATAAATGAGAACTAACTCATGGACCAATATTGTATTCAATAAACTAATTTACAATTGAAATTAAAAACATCATACATAAAATGCTAAAGCAAATCTAACAACTACCACCAATTCTCATAGTCCATATATAAATCACACAAACTCCTTTATATTAGTACTTCAATTAATGTAATGAGCATATGTTTTTCAATGATAAATTGTTGAGCACTTGTACAAAAACTATTCTGAATGTTGGAGAATTCTTAATGGTTTCCTACGACTATGTTCATATAGATATTAGGAGGTGGCATCTTTTTACAGCAAAATCAAATTGTGACCCATTTATTCCTAAAACTACTTCTATAACAAGCTTCTCCTTTTTCTATCTTCAACTCCATGTAGGTCACCTATCCAACTAACTCTACAACAAGTCTTTGTTGTGAAACAAATCTTTTTGAGAACTGTATGCACCACTTTGGAGTATTGAGCCATCGTGTCGATCTTGGTTATTTATTTATTCATCACAACAAATTGATTTGTACAACTTGGTACTTATATTTGTAGTAGATATTGTCTTGCACAACAAAAGATGGTGCTCACACACCCACAGAATACCTTGCACAGCAAAGAGAGCACCTGCATAGCCAAAGGGATTACCTTGTGTAGCTAAGGCATTTGCTTGCATAGCAAAGGCAATCTGTTGCATAGTAAAGGAATCTCTTGCACAGCAATCGAAATATCTTTTGCAACAATATAATGTCCCCAGTTAGAGGCCTTGCAATATATACACTTTTTATTGTATTTTTTTCTAATTATAGAAGACTGAATTGAAATGCTAAAATATGTGCTGATCAAAAAACTAAATTTCAGAACTTATTCATGCATCAAACAGCAGCAATTAATTGATAAGTAATGCCAAAATGAACTATAAAAATTTCAGATCTGGTTGCTATTAATGTTGAGCAAAAATAAAAGCGAAAATAATCATTTGAAACCCTAGAATGATAAATAAAATAAATCAGATCAGAGTGGCAAATAAAACCTTTATTGGCAGTGATAGAATCAGATTAGAATGGCAGAATAAACCCTTAAACAGGAGCAATAGATCAGTTCCAGTTTATAGATTAAGCCTTTGAAATTCATATGATAGATCAGCAATTCATTCAGATCAAGTTACATAATTGTAAATGTGTATAACTATACAGATGGATAGAACTCCTCCAGAAATCAGATCAAGTTACATAATTGTAAATGCGTATAACTATACAGATGGATAGAATTCCTCCAGAAATGTGGCACAAGGGCTGGAAATGAAATAATAAATGTTGGTGCCTTTCATAGTATTGAAAATGGAGATGGCACAGCCTGGAAAGCAACTGAAAGTGTCCTTAAAAGTGCTGATAATGATGGTGCATCAGAATGAATGGCTGAACTGGGTATGGCAGCTTGTGAAATATATGGTGGTGGCTGATTGGGGTGGAATTTACATCAACACCTTGCTGATCTGCTAGTTCTTGCTGATTTCAAATGAGGTGCCTAGCATAAATGTGGCGCAGCAACAAGTAGGCTTCAAACCCCGGCCCATAATGCTGACTTGATGGTGGAATAATTTGCTAAAAAATATGAATTAAAGTAACCACAACAATAAGCACAATTGTGATCCTTAAATCTGAAAATATCGCTGCAAGTCTTGACTGATGATAGCTTGGTGCTTGCATCTGGGGGAAAAATATAGTCAATTAGATATTTACATTTAATGAAAAACCCTATTTATTTGTTTATGAATTATTTTAAATATTTTGAATAGAGCTGGAATTGATATGTTATTATTTATTTATGAAATTATGTTCTATGGAATTATATATCAAGTGAGTTTAGGCCTTGTGGAAGGAATTGCTCTTTTTTCTCAAAGACCAAATGAGAACTACACATATAAAAACATCCAAGAAAGAGCGATATTTTTGGACATATTTATGGAATATATTCTTGAACTAGAATTTTTTTTTTTTTTAATAAATAAGCAACCATGGTTTCTCTATGCTTGCGATTCAATATTCCTATAAGCCTTTCGTGGATCTCAACATCCAAAGAATGGCTAGACATAAATCTTGGATAAGAGACAAAATGCTAATAGACCAATCTTTTGTTTAATTGACAAATTATTTTAATGGTGGAGATAGAAAAGCAACTACATATTTTTTATTCCTGGGCAGATTCTTACAAAGAATTTTGGACGGCCATTATAACTAAGAAATGTTTCCAATTAGGCATCGTCTCCTACTTTTCTGTTTGAAGACTGAACCAAATAAATGTTTGCACTATGGTCATATAAGCACAAAAATGTTTATTTTAATGACAGCAGCCTGTATGTCTATAAGAATAATGGTTTCATCTGCTTCTGAATTTCTCTTCTATCTGTTTAGCAAGCTTCTACTCTGGATGTATAAGCTTCTCACATAATATATTCTTATGCTCTTTATATGTACATTTATTTATATATTATCATAGTTTCCCTCTTTTAGATCTTAATGTTGAATTAATTACCATCCAGCATCTGAAGATATGCTGGTACAACTCTTTCCAATGATTACAATTACACCACTCTGTGGCACAAAGGTATACAAGAAACATAAGTTTCAGAGGATTGAACAAACATGGGTTGAAGCAATTTTATACAATGTTGATGATTTGTACGATATTGATGATGATAACATTGCTTTGTTAACCAGCCTGGATTATTATTTTTAAATTTTTGAATTAATCTGATTAATAAATTAAACATATAGATATAAGTTTTCTGAGATAGGACCCCAAATTTATCAAGGCAAGAATGAAGTAAAACAATGGCTAGTTATTGAGGGGGATTGTTTATACTTTATAATATTAGCTTTTCTTCAGGTGGAGAACATAGAACCATAGAGTTTCTTGAGAGAGAATCAAACAGCAAGCTTAGTGTGGCACTGTTGAAAGATAATCAAAATAAGAAAGAATTTATTCAGCATCCTTTCCCCCTGAGCTTGATGATTCGGCCATGGGTCCTTGGTCAAGAATTTTATAGATTTGCAAAATTTGGTATCGTACAGTATGTAAGCATATTTCTCCATAGCTTTATGTAATCATTCTGTTCATGTACCAATCATACCAAAGTCCTAAAGTATTCTTAGATAACTCTGCTGTTTTCTCTATTTTGTTCAGATGATTTTGAAAATACTCTGTGCCTTTTTAGCATTGGTGTTGGAACTTTGTGGTGTTTATGGTGATGGAGAATTCAAATGGCATTATGGGTATGTTAGACCTTGCTAAATAATGCTTCTGCTTCTTGATTTTTGTTATTGATCATTGTTCTTTTGTTCTTAATATAGCGTTCCATTTGAGTATTGATACTATGCATATTCCCCTTGAGTGTTCGGGTTCATTTAAAAATAAAGAAAGAAAGAAAAATAAATGTTAATTAGTATGATGTAACTACAATTTGATTTTTTCTGCAAGATGGATTGTTTGGTATTCAGAATCAAGGTTTCTTTTTGTTAATTTTTTAAATGCAACCTTCTTTATGGTTTTTACATAATTTAGTTTCCTTTCATTGTCTTCATGCGAATGCACTGTTCACTGTTTAAGTTAAATGCAACGTTATTCATGGTTTTTTCATAGTTTGGTTTCCTTTTATTGTCTTCATGCACGTGCAGCTTTTAAGTTGATTGCTATTGATGTAACAAAAATTAAAAAAAATTGTTTTGAGTATCTTTGGAATGATATAGAGGATATGTTTTTATTGATTTGATATCTATCTCTCTGCAATGTTAAACTTACAGTGATATCCAAATAGATAAAGTGAATTATAAAAGCTTGTCGCTATGAACTACATTCTGTTTGTACTGTCAACATAACAAAAGTGTAGATTAAGGAGTCTGATTTATTTAATAGTGGAAAAGAACCGGCATATTTGTGTGGTGTAGTTAATATGAATGCAACAGATTAGTTCTAAATTTCATTTGGCTTTACTGTGAATTTGAATTCTGACAAACCTGTCATTTTGTAGATATCCATACATTACTGTTGTGCTGAACTTCAGCCAGGTGTGGGCATTGTATTGTCTAATGCAGTTTTATACTGTTACTCATGATGAACTTCAACCAATCAGACCATTGGCAAAGTTCATTAGTTTCAAAGCAATTGTTTTTGCTACCTGGTGGCAGGGTGTAGCCATTGCAATCATCTGCTCACCAGGTGTTTTGGGAGTTTCTTTACCAGGTGGACAAAAATTTCAGTCTGGTTTGCAGGATTTCCTCATTTGTATTGAAGTAAGTCACATCAACTCTTTGTTGAATCCTTGTGATTCTATGGACGATTAACAAACTTGTTTGTTGATTTTGAAATATAAAAAACTGAACCATATTGGAATTGAGAGAAACAACAAAAAGTTTTGAATTCGAAGTTCTGTAAGCAGTTTATTTTCAGTTGGTTATTAAAGGACCAATAGGATTTATCAACCAAATTACTTATCTTCATAGATTATAGCTATAAACTTCATATCATATGGTAGATAGACACGGAACAAAGTCATTTTAGTCTCCAATTTTTCTATCATATTTGCTGCAGAGAGTAGTTTATTCTAACTGCAGATTAAGTCCTGACTAATGGGTAGCTTCAAGTGACTTTTTAAAATTGACATTTGGTATGATACTTTCTATCATATAGGTTCAATCAACTAAACCTACACATGATAGCAGATGAAAAATTAAACTTCGTAGAAGTCACCAACCCATATATATTTCTTGGCACTTATTCTCAATTGATATTCATATATCTGAGTTATCTGCCAAGGACCATCAGTAACTGCTTAACAGGTCTTGTCGGGATGTGCATTTCAACCATATTTAAATCATATTTGCTGCATAAATGGTTATTTAATATTAAAAAAATCAAGTGATGCAATGCACAAGTTAAAAGAAGCAATTTCAAATCCTGCATCAGCAATATATTTAGATTCAAATGACACAATACACAACAGAAAATAAGCAATTTCAAATGATGCATTAACAATGGTCTAATAACAAGAAATTCAAGAGGAACAAGAGACTTTGTAATTGTCCAGTAGACTCTAAGTCATTTATTTTCTAAGGATGTTTGTCATGTCTTTCACATGATGAGGCATCTGTCTGTACATTTGTATACTGCCATTTGTTATAATGCCTAGAACATGCTTCCTCATATTTGTAATTTCATGTCAATAATTGATTGGCATATTGAGTTCATATTCTTCAGAAATTTGGCATAATACACAATTAGTATAGATATTCCATAATTAATCCACCAAAACATGTTGTATGTCATCCAATTCCCCACTTGATTGTTCAATTTGCCATTCCGTTTGCAATTGCTTAAGAAAAACAGACTTAATGTACCAACACAAGAGTTGGCTAAGTTAGTTAAGTGATGAAATGAATTGTAATTGTTGTCATGCCTTAAATATAGAACAAGAACTGAAACAACATCAGAGAAACAAATCACATACACAAGAGGTAGAGCTCGATAAACCCTATGTTAGAAATTCTTACAAGCATAAGGTCTAACCTTCTTAAGTCATTATCTTTTTCCAAATTTACAAGCATTTTCTTTCTTACAGATTACGTGGATACTCTTCAACAGCAATGGTATCCCAAAAACTCGAACACCTGTAAATAGCTCTGCATATATTTCTACTTACACTCAACATCCTTAAGCTCTGATTTAGGGTATCTATAAGTCTAGAATTGGTTTTGCAAGACCCCAACGGGTATATTTATATATGAACTCAACCAAGCATCAAGTGAAAAATCCTTAACCTCGTTAAAATCTGTACCTTACAGGATTCCAACTGCTTTACTCCTTTAAGTCCAACGGAGTCTACTCTTTTGCCCTGTTGTGGATAGTTTTGACTATGGCAAACTTGTCTCAGTGCTCCGTTCTGCATAGGACAGTTTCATCCCTATTCAGACTTTTTTTTTGCATGGATTAGAGCTATATATTAAAACCAAGGTAAAAATGTACAGTCAATCCAAAAAAAATAGTGAGCCAAATGGCATCACACCCAAAAACCAAATAAACTGGCCTAGTTAGGAGACAAACTAGCAAGTGGCCCCAAAAAGGATTAGCCACAATAAACACGGCCCCAAAAAGGAAACAGTCATCAACACCACATGTTCAAAGGTAAGTAGTAGGAGCTATAAAACTGACATTGGGAGTTGGGGGGAGGGGGGGGGGGTTGAGGGAGTTGGGGAGAGAGGGGGTCGGAGGGGGTCTTGGGCATCAGGGTAACCCCACCCTCCAAGCAAGTCTCTTCTTTTCTGCACATGCTTCTAGCTGGTGAGAGTGATGTCTTCTCCTGCCTCAGGGCTGTCTTGCAGCTGCAAATTCTGAACACTTGCTGGAATTTGAACACTCCTTGGAACATGTTTGTCTCATTGTTTAGACTATGACTAATTCATGACATAGTAATGGTTAGGGGCGTCTTATTGTTTAGACCATGGCCAATCTTGTCATATGTATTGGTTCGAAGGGTTCTTGTAGGCCCTATGCATTTGGGATATATATATATATCCAAGTGCTACAAGACACAATTGAAAAGAATCAATTACAAATGTTGTATCAAAGAGAAAAGAGACTCGGGACATTTCTAGGACACACTCAAATATTTGATTTTTTGATGCAAAAGCATCCCAGGCTAATAAGCAATCCTAAACCACCCAAAAGAAATTCAGCTTAATTGGTGTTTGTTTGTTTCCAGGATTTCCTATTTGGCCAATTCAAGTTTCTGAATAGTAATATTGTTTTTTTAGTAGGCTCTGAACTTCGACAGTCTCTAAAGGCACACTTACAACTTGATTTCATAAGTTTGTTGAGTCCATTTGATTGGGCTATCATATTTTCAAATACTCGTGAACTCTTGTGAGAGCCTATATCTCAATCAAATTCAAATTCTATAAAAGTTTAGGTTTCTTCCTTGGCCAGACTTCAAGGGCACAATGAAGCTATTTTGGATAGAGATCTTGAGTATCAAGCTATCACATTCGTGTACACCTTTTGTAATGCCCACTAATTTTACTTTGGTTTACTTAAATATAATGTGATATTTTAACTCTAGATTTAATTAATCATTCAATTTTTCTAATTTTATATAGTGTGCAAATTGTTTTATACAAATAAAAGGTATATCTATTATGATTAATGCCAAGGTAAGCTTCATCAAAGGGGTTGTGGTCAAGTGGTAGGGCCACTTGGTTCTCATGTTGGAGACTAGGTTAAAATCTCCCCAAGTGACATCTTCCAATAGGTGTGTTGAAGTGTTTGTCCCACTTTAGTTGCAAGGTAGAGCTATAGTCCTACAACTAGCCTTGGTGGAGTATGCTGGAATTGGAGGAACATGGAAGAGAGATGTTGGAGAGGAGGAATGGTAGCCCTATAGGAGGATATGGAAGAGCATAGGTGGAGAAGGAGTTGGAGGAGTGGAGGAGAGCGATAGTTACACAAGTGAAGCTAGTGGAGTGGTAGTCTTGCAAGGAGGAGGAGCTAGAGATCAATAGTCTTATTGGAGGAGCTGGTGGAATGGAGGAGAGTGGAAGTCCCATAGGAAAAGATGGTACAGTGAAAGTCTTGCAAAGAGGAGCTAGAGAGTAGTAGTCCCATAGGAGGAGGATTTGGTAGAGATGCTAGAGAAGGTAGGAAGGAGAGTGGAGCAATATCCTCATGGGTTAAATTATAAGAAAGCGGAACCTCCATTGGTAGAAATGTAAGGCAAGCAAGGAGGAGAGCTAGAGCATAGTAGTCTCATAGGAGGAGTTGGTAGAGATGCTAGAGAAGGTAGGAAGGAGAGTAGAGCAATATCTTCATGGGTTAAATTATAAGAAAGAGGAACCTCCATTGGTAGAAATGTAAGGCAAGCAATATCCTCGTTGATAGAATGATAGTTAAAAAGCAATAACTCCATTACTATAAAGGGTGAGGGCTGTGTTACCAACCATCGCTAAATAGTCTAAAAAATGCTAAGATTAACTTGAGATAGTGTTTTTCCCTTTCTATAGTCAAGATTTATTCACAATAGTGCATGAAAAGTGTTTTTCTTTTGAGGCATGAGTTAAAATAAGTGTTTTGAAGTAGGAAAGCTATGTGATTAAAATAAATAGTAAATGAACTTATTTTTGCCTAAAAACTTATTAGGAAACTCGATTAAAACTTCTTAAAGTTTCTAATTTGTTTGGATGGGTTAATCTTTTAGCTTTAATTTAATGGGTAGATTATCGTGTTAATTTTGGCTTTTGGACATCATTTGACCACTGCCCTTTATAAATAGTTGTCAGGCATGAAAATGGTAAATTTAGGTGGTTTAAATTTGGAAAAGCTTGTTTATTCATATTTAGCTTGTCAAATCCTAATTTAGGAAAGTGTAACTCACCTCTGTAATTGCAGATAAATCCTCTATAAAATCTGCATATATACTTCTTAAAATCTTCTCTTCATATGCTTGGATCTGCTTGTGTATAAATTATATAACTCTTGTTCAACACACACTCACTAATCACTCCTTCATAAGCTTTATTTAAATCTTCATATCTTTATGAAGAAATACATCCCATAAAATAGTGATGACTATTTAAAAGGACATCACCTTTAGTAAAAAACTAATCACTGCTCTTCATAATAAATATTAATTTCTCCCTAGATAATCGCTGATACATGTTTCCAGCGATGCCTTCCTTATTAATCCTAGTTCACTACCTTTTGAGACTAATTCACAATCTCTTAAACTAATCTCGAGCGCTCCTCCTTATAAAGTAATTACTTTTGTGAATCTCTGTCTTCTAATTGTGAATCGCTGTATTCTAAACACTTTTATCTCATCGCTTCTTTTATGCTTGGCTTGTTTTGTCTTATATGTCTTTTTCTTATTTTGTCTTATTCTTCCGTTTTGTCTCTTTCGTTCTTTTAAGAAACAAACTCATTTAAACTTTGATTTTATTTAATACTCCTAGTGAGCGCTCATTCAAGAATGGTGATACTTTCAAGGGTTAGCCATAAATATTAATTTAATACTCCTCCTAGTTAGTGCTTATTTAAGAATGGTGATACCTTCAAGGGTTGACTGTTACATAGGAGCAATCCTAAATGATAAAGGAATTAGATTATGACAAGTGCCAACATCACATGCGATGAGACAGAATGATTTAATAATAGCTCTTTAGTTAACGTAGAAAAACACTCTTAAGTTTAGTTTAAGTGCATGAAATAAATTAGACTAATAGTTAATTAATTATTAGTTAATGCATGATTACTCTTAACATTTCCATCCCTGAATTTAGTAATGGAAATCAAAGAGGGTTTTTGTCCTCCAAGATTTCCAAACAGCCAGGGGTTTTTGTCCTTGGATGTGGAAATTGAACACAGCATAGAAGTTGAATTGCAAAGTGACGACAAGATGATGCACAATGAATCCAAGCGCCTCTTTTTAAAGCTCTTGAATTTGGGGTATGAATTAAAATTCCCCCCAAAAAAGTATTCAAAAATACTTTTTATTATTAAGTGTTTAAAAACACTTTTTAAATAATTAAAAAATATTATTAACTTGCTCTTTAAATATAAAATTACTTGGCCCAACTTAAAATAATAATACTAATCATTTTCTTTTCTTTATCCTGAAATGAGGATGGGCTAGAGGTCTTCTCCATGGCTCCAATTGGAAAAAGGGGATGTGACAGGAGGACAATTTTCTTTCTGTGAAATTTATGATATTTGTAATTTACTTTCACTTTCTAAGAGGGACATTGCAGTAAAAAATGTAATATTTACTCAAATTGATTTAATGTTTGAGGATTCTTGATATAATGAGAATGGTTTGCAGCTTTCTTATAACCATATTGTATAGGAGCAATTGATCATGATTTAGTGGGCAATCCAGTGGAAAAGGAAAATGAACCAATAAATAATGATGATACTGCACTATAAATGAAAGCTATATTGACATAATACTAAAACATACCAATCTTTGATTGAGGAAATCAGTACCAAAATAAGCCATAAAGAAATCAACCTCAAAAACTACAAGTGTCAGTATCTCTACATGGTATAGTTTCCTGTTGTACCAAAGCTTTTGAAGGTATCAAAATAACATCGAGCTCTTCAATGATGATCACAGATCATCAACAAATAGATTTGGAGCATACAAAAACTACATATTGAAATTGGTTTAACAAATACATATTTTAATATATACAATGGGATTCTCTACCGGATTCAAATAACCATCTATAACAGACAACTAATCAGCACAACTATCTCTTACAAACAACTAACCTACTAACAATGTTCATTAAAAATTAATTGCTGTGAGCATTTTTTTGGACAAGTTCTCGGTGAATCTAAACAAGCATTATCATCTGTTTGTCTCTAGAAGAGAGAAATTTGTTTTTTCCTTGTATAACCCGGCCTTGTCAAAGAGCAGGAAAATGTAGCAACTGACTTAGGTTACCAAGAAGCTCTCCAGAATTTGTATTGATCAAATGAGATCCAGGGATTTTCTTATGTACACATTGTGTCTGCACTAACAAACTCTTTCCCAGGCTCTGTGAAAATCAAATCTAGGATGTTTGTTGAAGAAAAAATCAATTGGTAGTGTGATATCATTATATGCTTTTAGTTTTATCGACCATCAAATTTACTGATGATTGCTGTTTGATACATAATCTGCTGATATGTTCTTTAAACCTGTAGCACAGGACACTCAAACGTGTGTTAAGAATACTAACACATTTTGATGACCGTAAATAATTCATAGTAATTTCATATATTTTATTTCAGATGGCTTTTGCTGCAGTGGCCCATATCTTTGTCTTTACTGTAGCACCATACTGTCATACAGACGAGAACAACCACAGAAGTTTAACACTTCAATCCACCTCAACGACTGTGGAAACTCGAAAAGGCTCTGATAAAACTAGTGATATGGGAGGGCATGATGTTGTACAAGTGTCGCAGACTGATGTTGAGGGTCACGGAACAAGTTTGAAAGAAAGTGTCCAAGATATTGTTTTTCGAGGTGGTGAACATGTAAGCTCGGTTAAAGAATCCTTTTAGTTGAATACCCCAAATTTCTGTTTCAAAAACTGGTATAAATGTCAATTCTCCTTCAAACTGAGAGACAAAACTTGAACATTTTTAATTCATTTCATTTTCTTTTGCAGGTGGTGCATGATGTACTAGTAACTGTATCACAAGCTGTCGAACCCATGGAAAAGGGTGTTACCAAGATAAATGAGACTTTTCATCATCTTTCATGTGGTGGAAAGCTCGAAGACAATGAACCAAAGCTAGAGATTGATGAAATAATATCAGTATCTAAAGATAATAAAAACGATGAAGTCACTTTTAAAAGACACATGGTTGAGACACCCCTTGGTGCCAATGATTTTGTACAATTGGATACAGAAGTGTGAGTCCACAAATGTGCCAGATTTAAGCTTCGCTGATATGAGATATCATTTTATCAATTCTTTGGTTCTAGTCATTTGATATGGCTTCCCACTGCACACCGATTATTAATAGCCTATCTTTGTAATATAAAGCTCATAACACAATTGCAAATAATAGAATAGAAGACTTTTAACGTCCACGAGACCAAAAGAAGGCCTATGGGACAGTGACCCCAACAATTTTAGCATTTCAAAGTGCCGTTCTCCTGCCGTTTAATTTGATAATGAGCTCTCCCATTCTGCCCACCCATTCCATGCTCAATAAATCTTGAAAATTTGTCACTGTTAACCCACTTATGTAGCTTCCTTTGATGTCAAAGTAAGCTTTACAATCTAGGGTAAAATGCTTTTCTATTTCCACCTGCCCTGCTGCACAGAAGATGCAAACCCTCTCTTTCCAAACTTCTTTTGGCCTTTTCCATCTCCCCATTTCACACTGAAGATGATGCGAGTTAGTCCTCATCGTATAGACAACATGTTTTATGGGTAACCATTATACAATTAAAAATGGGATTGGTCAACATTTATTTTCAGTTCTAATGATGTGAATGCCAGCTATTTTTTTAATAATTTTCACTTTATAGCTACTTTTTAAATAATTTTTCACTTGTATAGGTCAATAACATACCGTATTTGGAAAGTTTAGATTGATTAATTATCTAATGTCCTTTCTATATTTCAATCCGTCTTATTGTAACCAAATGGTACGTTTAGGTTTGAGAAACAAATATTGCAGGTTAAAAGAGTGTTGCGTGGTCCAGTGGACTGAACCTATTTGGACATGGTCTAAAATATCACACCATGTGTTTGCTATAGCAAATGGAATAACTTTCCTTGATACACAAAACCGATGATATATTTTTAGGTCCACGTCTAAGCCCAAAATGGATCCATGTCTAAGCATGTGTGCTCGGTTCCCCAATATCTAGGTTTAAGAAATGAACCAAAAATCAGCATTTGACTACTTCATTTTGCTCCCCTTGTTTGAAGAAACTTCCTATGGAGGAATATTCTGAAATCCGTCTTACCATAAGCTTCTACCAATGTTTCCCGTTATTCAGTGTAAGATATCTTTGAATCACGAGAATATAAAACACAGCTAGTTAACTTACACTCCTACTTTCACTGAATCAGCACAGAGAAAAATCGCCGACTTTGCTATATTATTCATATGCAGTATTCTTAAGGCAACTCTCTATTCAACAACAAAACTGAAAAGTAGACAATAACACCAATTATTAACTTCACAAACGACTAGCAAATGAAATCAAGCACTCCCTTCATTTTCTTATATTAAAAGAGCATAAACAGTAGAATCAGCTTAATATCTTTATATCATCATCGTAACATTGTACGAGAATTGGGCAATTTAATATCTGCAAGATAAAACAAGAAAACTCTGCTTAAAATACAGGATTCTTTCATTTAATAGAAAAGTTTTTGTTACGACCAGCTATGTGACTAGGTTGATTTTATCCCTTGTCAATGTATGTTTTATTCCGGTGTAAAAGCTAAAATCCATCTCATCCAGAACTCTCTCTTGCTCCATCCGTTGGCAAGATAAAACAAGAAAACTCTGCTAAAAATACAGGATTCTTTCATTTAATAGAAAAGTTTTTGTTTCGACCAGCTATGTGACTAGGTTGATTTTATCCCTTGTCAATGTATGTTTTATTCCGGTGTAAAAGCTAAAATCTATCTCATCCAGAACTCTCTTGCTTGCTCCATCCGTTAGCAAGTTCTAACTCACGCTCCTAACTACTGTTGAAATTCTTGTGAATTAGGCTAGATATAATATATTTGTAATCGTGAAATTTGCATATTAGGTGCCATTTGACATTTAGTTTTGTGTCCATTTTGGCAATCTTGTGTAAAGTGGCACTCCTTGCATGCTCTTACACATCCTCGTATGCACACATTCCTATACATTTATTTCCCACATTATGTATATACACATGTATTTTGGTACATTCATTATTGACCTTGATTTTACCATTCCCATATCTTGGGTCACTTATGTGATCTTACCATCTCCATTCTTGAATTATTTTTGTGGGCAAGATTTATCCCACTCATGGATTTGACCCTTGAAGTTTTTAAAATTTAAATTCATTTTTTCTTTTTCAATTCCCACCTATTCATGACTCACCTATAGCCAACTAAATTATCTCCTCATTATTCTAGGAACACACTAGTTGGAGAACCTAAAAAAGGACGAGAATTTGCCTAATAATCTCGGGACATTTGAATGCTTGAGGAGTGTTCCCTTCATTGCATATACAATAGACCTCTGTAGGGTCAATAAATATTATTAGTCTAGATAGCATACTAGAGAACAATGAATTCAATGAAATAGAAAATTAGGAGCACATAGACAACTAGATCATTTCCATGGTGGAGATCAAATCCATGCCATGGAAGTGAATCATACCCACAAATTTGAACCCTCGAAGAGTTACTAAGGCATACTAAGACAAAAATCTTCCATTTTTAATCTTAAGACATCTAGATTTTAGTGCATTAGCAGATACATTGAATGTTCACCTTTCTTAGAGCTAAGTGCAAATAATTTTCTTTGTATATATATTTTTTAATTTAAAATTTAACGTTCCAATTTTTTGATATATATTCTTGCAACTCTATTAGCTACTTTAGTCTATGCATTTATGTGTTTACATTAATTGATTAGTCTAAATAACAAATTTAGTTTTGAAAAAAAAAAGTTTTTCCTTTACATTTTTGGTGAACCTACTTGCTCTTACACAACCTAGTTTCTTTTGAGGGTTTCTCATTAATAATAAGGTTTTTGTATTTAAAATAATTATGATTCAATCATCTATTTGTGAATTTCTTAGGGTTTTCATTTTCTTTTTCTTATTCATTTCAATTAGGGTTTACATAATGATATCTCTTCATATATTCCCACCCTATGATATTCTACCATCATGGCTTCACTAAGATCTTGCTCCTTAGTTGAGTTGCATGCACTTGTTTCATATTTTGACATTTTCCTATCTTTTATAGCACATTACACATTTTTTCTGTTGAACACACTTGGATACTAAGAGGGGGGTGAATCAGTATCTACAAAAACTTAAACCCTTCAACATGCAAATTTAGACTTTCAATAGGATCAACATGTAAACAGATTAGCATCACTTAATCAAATCAGCAACAATGAAAGATAGGACAATGAACACACATGCACAAGATAACACTAGATTTATGTGGAAAACCACAGTGATAAATCTCACAATATAGGAAGATCACTGCTTACAAAGATTACAATTTGTTTTAAGGTTCACTGCTTACAAAGATTACAATTTGTTTTAAGGTTCACTGCCTATGGACTTGTAGGCTAAGGTGCACAACCTTTGGGAAAGATACAAAGGACTTGCAATATTGAGGCGCACAACCCCAAGGCAAGATACAAATTACAAGGATTTATTGAAGAGACTCATTGTTTGATAGTAGGATACATGAATATTTTGAATTACATGTCAACAATACATTCTATTGAATGAGGCATTAAAGCTCATCTGACTCTTCTTTTTCACAACTAACTTCACCAATCCATACTTGCACACCACCACTCACTTCCTCAATTTTGAAACTAATTTGTTTCTTCAATAAAATCCTATACAAGATCAAAAAACGTCAATTAGGTCAACCAAAATAGAAGATAAACAATAACCTCAACAAGTTGGCCACAAAAACATAATGCGGTCCTATCCAAGAGATAGAGAGGACCAAATAACAACTTATTACATCTTTCAATGTGATCCCAAACAACACATATGCTAGCACACATCAACCCAAGTCGGCAACAAGGAACCATGTAGATGAAATGTGTAGCACAATACCAGTCGGCCCAAAAGCACATCTTCAACTAAAATTACTCAATGCAATTCTCAAAACGATAGGTCGGGACCCAAGTACATCTTAACACAAACTCAAATGTTGGCAGACCCCCAAGCACATAGTGCAAGCAAGAAAACAAGCTCGGTTGACTAGACATTCACAAATTTCTAGAAAACCAATTCAAAACAATATGCGGCACCAAAGAGATCAATCATTGATGTGCATACCACAAGGATATGTTCTATGAACATTCAACAACACTTCCAAACACTTCTTTCACATTGTCATGCCACAAACAACCATCTTAAACTAAACAGAAACCAAACACTTTATCCTAGAAGAACAAAATACACAACCACGAGATAGAACATTAACATATCAACTTGTGGAACATTTCATTACATGAAAATTGAATTGAGACACTACACAAACATTGAGAGCACATCCGCCAAGCTATAGGAGCATAAACATCAGTGCGGAGAAATGCAGAGCATTTTTCAGACCAGTCCAAACAACCAAAAAAACTAGCAACCTTTTACAATTACCAAAAACTTCCTTGACAACACTAGTGAGCTAAAAAGAGAGGAGTGCAACATCCACATAACACAAACACTAAATCCCAAACTGCAAGACCAAATTTTTAAAGGTGGAGGAACGTAGAGCATTCTCCCAAACATTCTTCAAGACAACTTCCTAAAGAAAAAACTTTCACCAACTTGTAGAGACCATAACTTCCTTGCAGCAACACATGTTTCCATAAGAACAATAAGAGAGAGCATACAACATACTAGAGACCATCAGCAACATCTTTCCAACATCAACATTACTTCTAATCCTCATTTTAATATATCATCATGATATCATCTCTTCTGTCAGTTACCATACACAATACAATTCTAATTGTCATCAAACAAGGCATGACATCCAACCATGAACATTAGCAACTCCATTGTTAGCACAACATCAATGACAACCCTAATTGAGTGTTGACAAAAACATCAATGACAACCAAAACTGAGTGTTGATATCAATGGTAACCAATCAAGTGTTGACATCAATGATAACCAATACTAACAATCTCCCCCTTTGGCATTGATGGAAACACACACCTACACATTCTCCCCCTTTGACATCAAGGACAAAGGGAAAAAGGATCTTCATTTGAATCATCAACACATTCTCCCCCTTTGACCAACATCACTTCTTCAAACAACTATACATGTTGTTAGTAATGTTGTTGATGAAGTTGGTTCACTTGGTTTCCAAGTGTTTTTGAGAAAATTTGAATAAAGGAGATTTCAATGTGACAAAGTGGTGTTCAATGTTTTACTCATTTCTTCATGCTTGTTGGACATAATGATCAGAGGTGTTCAAAGGTGTCATATCTAGAGTTTTTGGTTTTGGATCATTCTATAGTGGAATATGTGTTTGACAGTATGTTTATCTAGTGAAACAAGGTGTCTAGGAGAAATGAGATTACTCCACATTTCTCCATAGTGAAGGTTCTGCAATCTAGGAACGTGCTTATAATGTTTGTATTTTCTTTCTCTTGAAGTTTCAGGTGTTGTGTTGCTCTGCAAAGTTGTCTGGTGTGTTGGATGTTTGTACCAGTATGTCTGGTTGCACAAAAAAAAAGGTAAGTTGTTCTTGAGTTTTAGGTAGTTGCAGTAATTATGCAGAATATTCTAATGGTGCTAGAATATTTTGAGATATTGTATGGATATTGTGGAATGTTTTTGTGTGGCTTGTGAGATGTTTTTTTAACCTTGAGAGGTGTTTGGAGTCGCTTGTTAGTGTTAGTATAGATTTGGCCAACCTAATGTGCTAGGGCTAATTATAGAAGATAATTGTTGTTTGAGGAAATGTTGAGAAGCATGTTGATGTAGATTTGGGTCCCAATTAATTAGTGGTGTGGTTTGGTTTCACTTCTTTCTATTGTGGAAGTGTTTGGTGCCGACCTATTTGATGATGCACGATTGAGGTGCATATGTTTCCTTAAGGTCGACCTAATTGAGATTGTTTTAGATCATACAGGGTATAAATGCAAAGATAATTGTTGTGTGGATTAAGAGTAGAGTGCGTGATGTGAAAGATGTGAATGTGATCAAGTGTGATGATCTAAGTTCAAGCCTTAATGCCTATGACTTCCTGATGCAGTGAGAAAAAGGTGTCTACATTTCAGTCTGTTTGATGAGTTATTTGTGCTTTAGTGGAACTAAACATTTATCATATGAGAGATGCACTGTTAGTAGTTCAAATTGGCAGTGAGAGACCCCTTCTTCTATTCTTCTTTCTTCTAGACAATGAGTCCTTTTGTAGTGAGCCTTTCTTTATCTTTCTGGGTAGTGAGCCCTTGGTAGTGAGCCTTATTGTATTCAATGTTACAATTCATATATTAGTGAGCTAATCCTCACCATGGTTTTTCCCTTGTGTTTTTCGCGTAAATCTAGTGTTCTTATCTTAGATGTGTTTGCATTTCTTCTTTACATGTTTACATTCTATTAATGCATGATAAGGTTTTAATGATTGTTAAGGGTTTAAGGGCTAATACAGATCTAAATGTTGATAAAGGCTTTTGATGTTTTAAAGTATACAAAATAGATTCACCCCTCTCTCAGTTGTCCTGTGCATCTAACAAATAGATGCACCATCTATGAATCTAGCAAGAAAAAGGAGGGGCATTGACCCCTAACTTTTTCCAGAGATACTCAAAAGTATCCTTTGAAAGTGCCTTAGTGAAGATGTTTGCAATTTGATCCTTAGTAGGCACATACTCCAATTTGACTTCTTACTCTACAGTCTTCTCCCTTAGAAAGTGATACTAGATAAAAATTTGTTTGGTCCTTGAATGCATCATTGGATTCTTGGAAATGTTAATTGCACTGGTATTATCACATAATATGGGAATGGGTTCATCATACACCACCTTTATATCCTTCGAATTTTGCTTCATCCAAAGCACTCGGGTGCAACAAGATATTGCAGCAAGATACTCAACTTTTGTTGTGAATAAGGACACTGAGTTCTACTTCTTACTAAACCAAGACACTAATCTATCTCCTAAAAAAATGCACTTCCATTGGTGCTTCTCTGATCATCCACATATCCTACCCAATTAGCATCAGTATAAGAACTCAGAAAAATTATCATCCTTTTTATACCATAAGCCATAATCCAGAGTTCTCTTCAGATATCTAAATATTCTTTTTACTTCCTTCTCATGATTTTTCTTAGGATTAGCTTGATATATGGCAACCAAACACACATGCATAATATTAGGTCCAGAGGCGATCAATTACAATAAACCTCCAATCATAGACCTATAAAGAGTTTGATCAACCTCAGGAGACTCATCACTCTTTCTCAAGTGACAACCAGTAACCATAGGAGTAGTTACTAGTTTGGAATCCTTAATGCTAAATTTCTTCAATATCTCTTTGACATAATTAGCCTAAGAAATAAAGATACCATCATCTAGTTGAACAATTTGAAGCCCAAGGAATAAAGACAACTCACCAATCATAGACATCTCAAACTCTTTTTGCATCTCTTCTGCAAAATTTTTGCACATATCATCATCTCCGCCAAAGATGATGCCATCAACATATACAACCACAATCAAAATCTTGTCTTCTTGTACCTTAATGTAAATATTACTATCTGCAATAGCTTTCTTGAAACCTTGTTGAAGTAAGTACTTATCCAACGAAGCACCATACAATCCTTTCTTGATTCTACACACCATATCTGAATCTTTTGATAGTTGGAAACCATCTGGGTTTTCAATATATACTTCTTCCTCTAAATCACCATTCAAGAAGGCTGACTTGACATTCATTTGATAAACTTTGAAATTCTTGTGAGCAACAAAAGCAAGAAACATCTGGATTGCCTCCATTCTAGCTACCAGAGCAAAAGTCTCCTCAAAATCAATACATTCAACTTGTGAATAACCCTTGCATACTAATCTGGCTTTGTTCTTCACAACTTCACCATCTTTATTCAATTTTTTTTGGATCACCCACTTAGTTCCAATAACATTCTTATCAGCTGGTCTAGGAACCAATTCACATGTCTGATTATTTTCTGACTCAATTCCTCTTCCATTGCCTTTATCCAACCATCATCTTTGCTAGCATCAACAAAGTTCTTGGCCTCTACCTTTGACAATAAACACAAATTTACTTGCTCATTTTCTTTTGCAAGCCTTCTCCTGGTTAGCACACCTACATTCTTATCTCCAATTATTTGATTTGCAGAATGATTCTTCTAAACATACTTTGTTTGATTTTTAGGAACCTTTTTTTATTCTTGTCTCCTCTCTTCTTTCTCTTCTTCTTCTTTTTCAAAGTATGGAGGTATATCAGATATACAAACCTCTAGTTCTTGTGATATCTAACGCAAATCTTCATCTACCTTAACATTTTTGCTTTCAATCATCTTTCCCAATATTTTTTTGTAGCATTTATAGGTCTTACTCCTGGTTGAGTAACCAAGAAAGATCCCTTCATCACACCTTGAATCAAACTTTCCAAGATCTTCTTCATCTCTTCTAATGTAACATTTTCCGCTAAAGATACTGAAGAATCTAACAGTAGGAGGCCTTCCATACCATAGCTCATAAGGGGTCTTAGTGTTATTAACCCTCAATTGTACTCTATTAAGCAAATAGATAACAATGTGAACTGCTTCCTTCCAATACATATTAGACATATCAACATCTTTCAACATAGCCCTAGCCATGTCTTGCATAGTCCTATTTTGTTGAATGAACAAAAAAATTGAGAGGGGGGTGAATCAATCATGTCTTATCAAAACATCAAAACCCTTATTAACATTCAAATCCGCATGCATTCATTAAACCCTTAATTTGATATGAAGATTTAACATGAAAAACAAATAATAGAAACTAAAACAACTTTAACACCATGCAAAAGAGAACACCAGATTTAGATGGAAAACTCAAGAAGGGAAAATCCATGGTGAGGATTAGCTCAATATATAAGTAATTGCAAAATTGGTTACAAAGGCTCACTGCAAAAAGGGGCACACTGCCCTGAAAGGCTGACAACTAAGGCTCATTTCCAGAGTAGAAAAAGAAGATAGAGAAGAAATGTTACACAAAGAGCATGATCTCAATGCAATAGAAAATCCACCCCAACATCTTCACAACCTATTTGAATGATTGCAAACACCTTTTTCTCATTGCATCTAGTAGTCCAACACTTGAAATATCGCACTTCTCTGCTCAATTTCACACCTTACAACTGCTATTTGCATCAATCACATCACACACTTCACAGTTTCATCTATCTTAAACTCCTTCAACAATTCAACTCATACTTATACCATCCTCAACCTCAAAACCCTTTCCAAGGTCGACTATGCACCTTAAACATGCAAATTCAAATTAGGTCGGTGCCAAAACACTTTCGTGGTAGATAGAAGTGAATGTGGACCACATCAAAACTTAATTGGGACCCCTATCAACAACACAACTTAGCCACACGCTACCACAAACAATATTTATCCTTCGCATGTAGTTTAAACACTAGGTTAATTGTTACCCAAGCAAACACCATTAAAATTTGAAGTACATGCTTCCTCAAACCCAAAGACGACTTGAAAACCACACACCATGCCTCTAGATAAGCTAGAACAAACCACGAACCACCTGAGATCCAACAAACTCCTTCGCAACAACTTTCACTTGAAGAATGTAAAAACCTAGTACATTCAAATAGCTCTGCCATACACTATTACTTGAAAACTTATCTTCCAACGCACCAAATCTCAAGTCCTCTTTATTGAAGTAAACTACCAACACCATCAACACTCCTTCAGAATCACAAGACCTAAAGAATAACTACGGAGAAATGCAGAGTAGAAAAATTTATCGCAGACATCTTTACAATGCACAGTTAGACACTGGTGAACACAACTTCTATTGTACGAAGATCCAACATACCATCTCTTGAATATAACACCTCTCATCAATATATCTAAATCGCAAGAAAATCTTCAACCTAGAAGAAATGTGAAGCAAAAATAGAACATCTCTTTGTAACCCATAACAACACTACAACACTATGTTTCCCCTTTCTATCAAATTTTCTCAAAAGCACTTGGAAACAAAGCATCAAAGGCACATCCACAACATCTTCATCACTACTACATCCACAGATAGAATCTTATCAAAGTAGCACCAAAGGTTAACACCAGTAGCTTAACTAATGACAACATTATGCAACAAATCAAAGCATAGACACCACCAATTGTTCACCTTCAACACCTATCTCCTTCAACACATACAGTTGACATCACAAGCTTGTTGACATCAATGACAACACCAATATGCACATATGTGCAACAATCTCCCCCTTTTTCATTGATGGAAACACATGACATGAAAAACCATCAAAGACACAACTTTAAACATGCATGTTTCCTTTTCTCTTTTATCTCTACTCACTTTCCCCCTTACATATTTTTTTCTTCAACTAATTTTCTCTTTCACATGTTTCTCTCTCCCTTAGATCTTCTTCTCTCCTCTCGTGTTTATGACTTTTTCACATGAGTATCTCTCCCCCTTTGAGATCAATGGAAAATGACATAATGTTTGCATTATTCTCCACCTTGGAGATTACACAACCTACTCATAATTACTCTGCAACACTTGTCCATTACTATTCTAAATACTCCCCCTTATTAGCACACACCAATCTGCAACAGTTTGTAATACTACTGCCTACTCCCCTTGAGAAGTAGCCACCAAAGCCACCAACATCAATCTAAAATAAGGGATAGATCTTGAGATCCACTAAACTGATGTATATCCTTATGCATCTTGTTCAAAGGAGGGGAAATGACCTCCAACTTCTCCTGAAGATACTCAAAAGTATCCTTAGGAAGGTCCTTAGTGAATATGTCAGCAATCTGATCCTTTGTGGATACATATTCAAGCTTCACTTCATTCTCCACAACTTTCTCTCTTAGAAAGTGATATTTGATTGAAATATGTTTTGTCCTTGAATGCATCACTAGATTCTTTGAAATTTCTATTGCACTTGTATTTTCACAAGAGATAGAAATATGCTCGTCATACACCACTCTAATATCCTTCAATATTTGCCTCATCCACAACACTTGTGTGTAGCAAGATGTTAATGCAATGTACTCAACCTTTGCAGTAGATAAAGAAACTAAATCTTGATTCTTACTTAGCCATGATACCAATCTACATCCAAGAAATAATTTACCACCACTTGTAATTTTTCTGTCATCCACACGATCGACCCAATCTGCATTTGTGTAAGAACCCAATGTGAAATTAGTATCCTTTGGATACCAAAATCCATGACCTAGAGTTCCTTTTAGGTATTTGAATATCCTCTTCACTACTGCAACATGTGACTCTCTAGGATCTTCTTGAAATCTATCCACAAGACAAACTGCATGCATGATATCTGGTCTAGTAGTAGTTAGATATAAAAATCCACCAATCATTAATTTGTACTTGCTTTGATCAACCTCAGGGGATTCATCATTATTGCTTAGTTTGCAACCAGTGACCATAGGAGTGCATACCGGTTTGGAGTCTTGCATTCCAAACTTCTTCAACATTTCCTTGGCATACTTTGACTGTGAAATGAATATGACTTTACCTGTTTTATTGATTTGTAGCCCAAGGAAGAAATTCATCTCCCCAGACATGGAAATTTCAAAATATTTTTACATCTCTTCTATAAAATTCTTACACATAGCTTCTTTGCCTTTAAAAATTATTTTATCAACATACATAACTTAAATCAATATTTGATCTTTTTCAACTTTAAAGTAAAGATTACTATCTGTGGTACCTTTATTGAATCCTTGTTGTATCAAATATTTTGAACACCCAAAATACTGAGAGAGAGGGTGAATCAATATTCTATTAAACCATTCATAAATTATCCATCCAATTCCCAAAATATATTTAACTACAATAATGGATGAAAGCATGAGACATCCACAATATCACACAATGCATGAACACCAAGATTTTTACGTGGAAAACCCAAAATGGGAAAAACCACAGTGAGTGTTAGCTCATATTATATTATATCCGGATATAGTATATTACAAAAATGCTCACTATCTAGTGGACTTACTACCCATAGAGAATAAGATAGAAGATAGTAGGGGTGGATCATAGCCTATTGAGCTATTACAATTGCATCTACAATATGCTGGATTGCAGTTCCAATGAAGTACACAAATAATCTTTGTAGTGATCTGGATCAATGCATTACTCTGCTCTATTAAATCACACAATTCACACAACTCTGATCACATTTGCATCACACATGTAGGTGGAACAACATACATGTCATCTATCACTTATCACTCACATCTCATCACAAAACATCAAAATCAAACTCCTATATATATATCCATAGCAAGTGTAACATCAATTAGGTCGGCCTAATTTGATGTAACACAAAATTTGAACTTGACATCCTCAAAAATTTCATCCACATCTCACACCTTAATTCAAAATTCAATTCACCTCAAGAAAGGTCAGGATGGACCTAATATAGGTCCTACACAAGATTTCAACACATATTAATCCTTCACAAAACATGAAACGTGTTAGGTTGGCCCCATATAAGACCTAAACACAAAAACCTTCATTTGTTTACTCATTTTTCCACACTTGGAACTCAATAAACAATCTCATATGGAATTCCTCTACAATTGACATATGGAAGCTTACCATTAACATTGAAACTCAAAATGTTCATCTGTGGTGGAACATGCAATCTTCTATGCAAACACTTTGAATAGAAAAACACTGCAATACACTATGTCGAACTCTGTCATTCATAATTTCTAGGATACTTTACCAAACAACAAAGCCTCTTGTATTTAGATGCAACTAATTTTCACTAGATTAATGTTAGAATCATAGAGTGGTATCTCTATTTGCGATGGAGTGTGGATTCTTTGAACCACTGTACAGACAAATTTGATACTTAGGTGAATTTGAGTAGTTGTACTTTTTGGACCAACTTATCCTGTACAAATGTCTTCAAAAACATTCTAAATCATGATAGGATGATCCACAAAAATGTTGACATCAATGAAAACATTGGATCATGCATTAAGTACATACCATGCTCATGTTTTCAGACTAAATCATCTTTCAACAATCTCCCCCTTTGTCATTGATGGCAACATGCTTTCCAAAAGAATTCTCCAAAAACTTTATCTCCCTCTTATACATATATTTCTTTCCCAAATATCTATCCAAGTATCTCTCCCCCTTTGACATCAATGAAAAAGGATGTGCCGGTAGCAACACTTGTATAATCCCCCTTAGATCTATGTACACATAGAAATAACTGAAAGAATATACTAACTCCCCCTTGGAAAGTTAGCCCAAAACTTCTATATCATTAGCATATTTACAGGAGAATCTAAAAATACTTGAAAAAATTGAAAGATGCATAGGAATAGAAACTATCAACTCGAAGATGTTGACCCTTGAAGATTTTGTAAAATGACTTGCCAAGTAGATTTACCTTCTTCCCAAGTTTTCTTTGGTGTTGCAAGCATTTTGTATATAGACTCAAGCTCAACCAAGGTTTCATCTTCTTCTTCTAGAGATTTGGGAGTTAGATTTAGCTTTGAAATCTTATTTGTACTGGCAAGGGCACTTGAGACAGGTATACACTTCATCTTCACCAAGTCCCTTAGCTTCTCAAACTGCTTGATTATGTCTTCCTTCTAGCTCGGCAGTGTAAATAGTTTGTCATGTAAGTCCACTATAACAGTCCAAGTCTAATCATCTCTATCCTATACTGGATCATAAGCATTTGATGCACTACTTATTTGTGTCTCAATTGCATCCATGGAATCCTTTATGCTTTGTGTGACATCCGACCACTTCATACAATACAAAAAAAAAGTTGCTTTGCGTCTTCCTCACATGCTTCCACATCCTTCAAAATTTCTTCAACTTTGTTGTGTGTATATGTACACTTTTTTTGTGATATCCAGCATTTTCTTTTTTGCAAGCCTCAGCTCAACTTCTATTTCAACTTGTCCTTTAAGTTGAGAGGCATATTCCTTGAATGAATCAATCAAGAACTTGAAGTTCTCCATTGTAGATAATGATGCATCAATGCTTGTTCTAGGGGTTATCTCTTGCAATGCCTTTATAGCTTCAACCATCAATTCGACACTCTTTTCATGTGTTTCAATGATCTCTTTTCTTTCTAATGGGTGAAACACATCTTCTAGTTGTAACTTGTCAATGGGAGAAATTGTGTCTAAGACTACATTTCCTTGTTACATGGGCAACTGCAACAATTGAGATGAGACAACTAGTTGAAATCTTTCTTGCTTAGACAAGAGATTTTTTAAGGGATTACTAGAGGAAGATTCACTAGAAGGCTTAGGTAACTGCAAGTTTTCTTGTTTCTTCATCCTTCTCGAACTCAATGTTCTCCTCTTCCTCTTCCTTATCTTCTTTGTGGGGGCCTTATCCTTCTCTATGTCATCCTTTTTATCTTCATCTCCTTTAACTTTATCCTTCTTTCCTTGCTCATTCTTCTCATTCTTTTCTTCTTCATTTTTTTTTGCATCTCCTTCCTTCTCACCTACATCTTCTCTTTCCTTTTCTTGTTCTTCATCATCAACATGCTTTTCACCTTCACTGGTGGCAGGTTTTGTTTTTTTCAGAGGAACATATATCTCCAGGTTGCCTTGATCATTACTTACTGGTGGGAGAGTGGACCTATCCTTTGTAGTATCTTCTCCAATTACCATCTCTTCTTCTATAACCTTTTTAGCTTCATCATTTCCCTACACTAGTTCTTCTCTATCCAGAGGAGCATTATCCAGATTTTCCTCTACATCAGTAACTCCATCATTGATCTCATGCTCATGTTAAGCATCATTGGTGTTCATACCTCCTTCTACATTAAGTTTTGGGGCATTTAGGAATCATCATTTAAACCTTTTTCAGTTGTTGAGAGCAAACCCAACTTTTGTACAAGTTCCTCAACCTTGTCATTGCATTCTTTCTGGATCATATCATGATCATTTTGATCCATTCCCATAAGAATGTTTACCTTCTATTTTTTTCGTAACTCCTTGTTGTAGATGGTAGCCAATGTGGCTTGGTCTACTTTTGTTAAGGGAGCACCAACTCTCTCTAGGGATTCATCTTTCATCTTTTCATATTCCATAATTGCAACCTCTTCTTTTCAATAAAACAAACCAAACATCATCTAGTATATCCTTTCGGATATTGTGCATATCAACTTCAAATACAACAATGTATTTGACTATAGCTTCAATTATTGTAGCTTTATCTACCTCATCCACTTCTTTATACATTTTTTTTGTCTCCTTTAACATCTCATTTTGCAATATATTGTTAAATAGTTCCTCAAGCTTTATAGGGGTGTGAGGTATCTCAGTTTTCTTTTTTTTCTTTTCTTTTATTGAAGGCTTCTTTGTTTCTTTTTGCTTCTTCTCTAGAGGAGACTTCTTGGATTCCTTCTTTTCTGTCTTCTAAATTATGAATCCTTGTTTCTCTTTCTCATCTTCCTCCTCATTCTCTATATATACAATATGAATTCTCTTTCTTTTCTTGATCAGAGGGGTCTCATCCTCTTCCAACTCTTTTTCATCGATGACATTGATGCCAATTTCCTTATGTCTTGTAGCTTCCTACTTCACTTTCCTTGTAGTAGCAATAGGGGGCACTATGGTAGCGGTTTTCTTTGCTTCTACCCTAGTGACATGAACTATTGGAGGGGATTTATCCCTTACCAGAGGACTATCTATGGATTTCCTTTTCTCACCAACTACAAGTAGAGATGTGGTAGAAGATCTTACTAATCTTCTTGAGCTACCAGAGGCTTCTACTGCACTCATGTCAGCTCTACCTCTATCTCTGGCATACCTAATTATTTCCATTGAAAGACCACTCTCTTGTGCATATATGCCAAGCATCTTGTCAACATTCTTTCTCATCATTGGTTTCTTGAATTCCAGGTGAACTTCTATTGGCTTTTCTTCATATGTCCCATATCTTCGTCTATTAGGATCTTTAGGACTATTCAACAATACCTCTACACAACCAACAATTTTTGCCTCTTAGAGTTCATAACCTAGTTCCAAAGCCCAAATGGTCCTAGGTTCTATTGCTTCCTATTGAAATGCACACAAGACAACTGAGAGGGGGGGTGAATCAATTGTATCAAAACCTTTACTTATAAACTTGATCAATTCCTCTTTATCTTTAATCTGTTATTAAGTATGAACATGAAATGCAAATAACAGAAACACAATACCAAAGACACCAAATTTACGTGGAAAACCCAATGAGGGAAAAACCATAGTGAGGATTAACTCACAATATAGTAGTAATGCAATACGAGATACACAGGCTCATTTCCTAAGGGCTCACTGCCCAAATACAAAGGCTCACTACCCAAATCAAGGGATCACTATCTTAGGACCCACTGTTTAGAAAAGGGAGGCTCACTACCTACAAAAGATACAAAGAAATAGATAATGATCCACCACTAGAAGTTACACACACTTCACAACTTGATCAGAATACAATGAAGTATTGTTGCCTCAATTTTCTCTTCCACACTCTGCTTTTCACACTTGTTCGCATACTCTTCTCTTGCTCAAATCGAATAATGGATGGATATGAAATTTGCTACAACTCAACTTTATTTTATACCATATTCAACCTTAGAAACATTCTCCAAGGTCGGCTTATACAATTTCATTTTACAAATTCAAACTAGGTTGGCTACTCAACATTCTCGCAGTGGATAAGAATGTGAGAGGACCAAATACATATTTAATTTAGGACCCAAACAAAATCTTGGATCACGCACACGCTTCCTCAAGTTGATGCAAAAATCAAATGTAACGTGTAGACACCAGGTCGACAAAGCGTAATGAAAACACAAATGAACTTTGAAGTACATGCATCACTAGCAAGGTAAACAGATGTGGATTGCTCAACACGCTTCACTAGTATTTTTACCATCTCTGAGAACAACTCAGATACATTCGTAACAACTTCAACAAACTTCATTTGTAGAGAACACTTCACCAGTTCAACCAAGACAACCAACAAAACACAAAGACTTCAGAGCAGGTCTTCCAAAACTCCAAACCACAAGAAACTTTGTCAAAACACAAAATCTATCATAAAGAATAATCTCCCAGATCTGCAAGATTTGAGGCCTGATAACAGAAGACCATGGAGCCAAAAGATTTCTCCTAGTCAATAACCAAATAACTCTGACAAACCAGTTCACACACCGGTGAACATAATTTTTACTTTCCATCACACCATAAGCTGAAAATCGGAATATAGAATCCATTTAAGCTCATGAACACACCATCAGATCCCCAAGGTCATTGGATCAATATAGAAGAAATGCGGACCACAATACCAGAGCACGCTTAGAACACACTTCAACACAACTTTCATTATTTCTCAATTTTTCTCAAAATCACTTGGCAAATAACTTACTCAACTTGTAAAGTGTTGACATCAATGACAACATTAATGAAAACACCACCGAACACATCCATACTTGCAACAATCTCCCCCTTTGTCATTGATGGAAACACATGATGTTAAAAAACATCAAAGACAACATACCTAATTCTCATAAGCGACAACCTGCCAAGCATAGAAAATACATGATCTCTCTCCCATATTCTACATGATTTTTAGAAGTGACAACCTGCCAAGCATACAATTTTCACATGTGATGGCACTCTCAAATTTTGCAAATTTGAGATGCCCATTTCAAAATTTTGCTTTTGCACTTTCATAAGTGCACCTGAAGAATAAGTCCTGATTGACCCACTTTGGGGGCTTGTAATTTAAAGTCTGTAGATTGTCGTGCAAAACCCATTTGTAGAAATACTCAATTGACCTATGTGAGCAGGCATGTCAATTTTCAGCTTCCAATGATAAGTTTTAACAGAGTTTTGAAAAGTGAAGCTGGAGGGTTTTGACACTGTTTTGTTGTTTGCAGAGTGTTCATTTTGGGAAAAAGCTTCATGTTTGAGCTTGGTTCTCGCAACCAGTTCACTATCATGTCAGAACGAATTTTATTCCATATTCTCCATATCAAAATGATCTCGAGTGTCAATTTTAAAAACCTCATGATCTGATTTTCTATTTTTAGCAGATCGAAACCAAATGTAGTTTGTTCTGTTTTGCAGCTGCATTCCTGACAGTCTTTCTGAATGGTCAACTTTGATCGTTAATAACTTTTGATCAGTGATGTTTCAAGAAAATTAATTTTGCACATGTTTTCAAGGTACCTAAATGATTTATTGTGTCTGATGGCAGCTCGCTAGGAGTTGATTCGCTATTTTTACAAATTGGCAGTTAGATCAGTTTTAATTGGTGCGGAACAGCTGTTGATTCAGGAAGGTTCAGTTGGGAAAATTTGATGGTTAATATTTTCCACCTCGTGATACATTTTTCTGAGCCATCTTTTGAACTATACTTTTGGGTCAAATGACTATATGATTGCAAGTTTTGATGTTTCCAGGAGGTCGTTTGACCAGCTTCCAAAATTGATTCTTGAGCCAAATGGGTCAGTTTTGGCCATTTTCCAAAAGTGTTAGAAAACATTTTCTAATTGCAACCCAGTTCATTTTTCAACTCCAAAATTCATCTGGATGCTATGTCTAATTGATTTGAGCATAAAATTGTTTGAAAACGAATTTTTTTTTTAGCCGAACCCACAAGTGGACCCGACATGTATTACACCAATGTTGAATGGAACACCCATGTGATTAAGACAGTTTGCCTCCATGTTGAAATATAATCTCACCAGAGTAGATAAGTAATGGGTTGGCATGTTCCAAATACCGTATTCAAATTTATATATAGCTTAACCATGATGGAGTTGTGGGTGGTATGAAGAGATTATCTTAAGCTGAGTATTATGGCATTGTGAGAGGGTCTTCAATATTGTCAAGTTGGGCAAGGGTAAATGAAGACCTTAATGTGATTCTCCGGAGCTTTGCAATTAAGCAAAGGCAACATGTGCAAGTGCATCTTGCTATCATAACTCAGACTTGGAATTAATTATGGATGCACTTGGGATAAATGAGTAACTCATAAAGTATCAAAATAATGATGGTGATGCACACACAAGAGAGCCTTCTTAATAAGGTTTCTATTTGGACGCATCTATTTCCAAATATTCTGATATTGTGAGGTATTCGACATTCTTAGTCAGGGAATCCAATGAGAAGGGATCAATGGTAAACTTAGCTCTCTAGGAGCTTACCAAACAAAAAAGTGGACACTTAGAAAGGAAAAATGAGGAAACAGGGCTGATTCAACATTGAAAGGAATCTTTGACACACAGTGACTCGAACCTACAATGACAATTTATCAAAAATATTTGGGGAAGTTCTATTTTGTAATTATGGGCACAAATGTTGTCATATTCAACTCAAATAAAGTATGAGGTTGAACAAAGGATGATTAAAATAAACCATTGAGCATGCACAATGTAAGTCGGGTTTGTGAGGCTGGGTGTTGTTTGTTCTTGGCATTAAAAGCCACCGCAACTAGCAAGAGAGGATCCCAACACTGTCAAACATAAGAGAAGTATGGGGTGCCATCAACAATAAAGTGGAACACCATTATGACTTAGGCATAAAATGGATTTGTTGAATAGGCTTTAGTAACTCTCAAGAAAAGTTGGAAGCATAGACAAAGGTGTGCAAGCTTGGGAGAAGGTTTGTGCAGTTGTGGAGGAGCTAATGCAGAGGTAGGGCAGATGAACTGTTTAACAAATCGCACAATGAATATGATGAGAGGCGCGCATGGTGGAACATAGCAAGCAATATGGAAGCCCACGTAGCACAAGGAAGAGGGTGCCAACAAGAGGCCCGTAGCTAGAGCCAAAGAAATGCCCACGACCACCATGAAGGGAGCACCAGACAGTAAAGCTTGCGCCCGGAGGGAGGTGAGGTAGGCGCGGTTGGAAGTAAGGAGGTGCGTTGGCTAGGAAGGCTCACACCAAACAAAGCAGAGAAGGAAGTGAATGGCCTGCACCATGAAAGTAGTAGAATGTCTCCAGAATGAGAAGAGGCTCACGTGGAAGGAAGAACGAGGAGCAAGGCCTGCGCCATATAAGAGGGGCACCAGGAATGTGAAAGGGGATGCGCTGGAGACCAAGGAAAAGGTGTGCAGCCAACAAGTATGCCATGAGAGCAGGGAGGAGCTCAATAGAGATTCCATGAATAGAAGATGCTCGAGCACGGGAATACACATGAAAGCAAAAATTAGGGCAGTCTCACCCTTGCTCGCACACCTCACACGATGAAGATGACATCATGGAAAAAGGTGTGAGGTTGGTGAGAATGTATGGGAGGAGATTTTATTAAATTTTTGCATAGTTTTGAAAATTGAGGTGGGCCCCGTAAAAATTTCCAAAGAGGCAATTTCAACCTTTGCTCGCACACCTTGCAAAACCAATGGCGACATCATGGAAAATGTACGAGGTGGGCGAGATTGATCCTGGAGGGAAAAATATATTTAAAATGTGGTGTTTGATTAAATAAACGGGGTGGGCCCATTGTAATGTTTATTTAGAGGTTAAATATTTTGCCCGAGGAGGTAAAATTTTAAATATTTGTCCAATGGTGCAATCGGGTGAATAAAATATTCATGGGGAAATATTACAAAATTATTTTATAGATCATTTTATTTGAAAAATGAGTAAAATAAAATGGCACGGGTATTTTATTTTATCTGGTGGGGTGAATAAAGTTATTCACTGTGTAAGTGAGTATTATTTTGCTGAAGAGGGTAAATGGTAAATGGTCTGGGCATGTGGAGAACTTATAAAATGGATTCTTTATTCATTTTATGCAAAAGACTTTGAGCTGGGAAATAAGATAAAATCAAAGCAGAAATATTAAAGTTATGAAACTTTAATATTTGGATTAAAATAAACTGTAGCAAATGAAAAGCAAAAAACATAAATAATATTTGAACGGGAAAGGAGATATTTTGCAGCTAGGGAAAATGATTGAGATTCTCCACATGGGCTGATTTTCTGTTTCAAGGCAATGATGAGCAAATGTTGTTTTTGAGAGAATAAGTTTGTTGCTGCAGAGGAAGAGGAGAATATATTCTTTTTTGATTGATCAACGGGAATGGAGTTGCCATGTGCCTAGATATTAGTTTTAGGGCTTCTTTTGTTTCCTCCATTCTTCTTTTTCTTCTCTTCTCTTCTCATTGTAAGGGGTTCGAATTTCTGAAAGCTCTGCAAGTTAGGCAGAAGCTATGGGTAGATTGTAAAGCTAGGGGGAAATATGACTGTTAGTCATTTTAATTCAAAAGTGTAGGTTCTAAATTGTTCTGTTATGTTTATTTTAGCTGATAATTGTCTCCATGGCTAAATTCTAATGCTATTTTGGATTCAATAATAAAATTGTCTGAATCTGTTCATGCACATTTTCTGCATTTGAGTTAGATCTGTTGTTGCCTTTTGTTCTATGAATGGTGTAATTGCTTTAATAAAGCACAAGTTGCTTTTATTATTGCCTATTGTTCAGGGAAAGTGTAATTGCTTTGACAAATGTGACAGGAGTGTTATGTTTCAGGTGGATTCATAAGAAGAATTATCAGAGAAAGCTTCAGTGGTCTGGTTGTCATAATGTGACAACATTTGCAAGACCTTAAGAGCATGTTCAACACTGAAAGATGAATGCTAGTTATATGACTCCATAGCCCATTTTTATGGCACTTGTCCATTATCATGTTTTTTGTTGTTTTCAGTTTGGTCCCAACTCTTTAAATCAAAAAACCATTTCAAATCTGTTTTGTTGAGTTGTGTTTGTCATGTTCTCCATGTTGATTGATGAAATTCATTCAATATCTTGCCAATGTTAAGTGATATTTTAGGTTTCTCAACATATTTCTATGAGAGCATCATCTATTAAGCAATATCCTATTACTTGTGTGTCTAGATTGTTTGATGTTGCTGAAGGGTTACCCCCCTAGGTCTTACAGAGCCTAAAGTGCAGGGGAAATGTGTATCCATTCCATTTCCTATCAGTTGGCCACTAGCCTTTGTGGTTCTTTAATATAGAGGTTGGCTACCTCTTAGAGAATTGCAAAGCCTAGCTGGGTTGCATTTTTAAACACCAACAACATGATTCTCTCTCCCCCTTTGACATCAATGGAAAAGGATATTCTTACCATATAAAGCTCTGTTCAGTCCCCCTAAGGAGTACATCCACATAACATACTGCAACAATGCACCTCTCTACTCCTCCTAAGGAGTAGACCTTAATCATTAGTCCCGAACAAAATATTATATGAATCCACTAGACTAATGCACCTCCATGTGCACTTAGTTCAAAGAAGGGGCATACACCCCTAGCTTCCTTCTGAGATACTCAAAATTATCCTTTGGAATGGCCTTAGGGAATATGTTTGCAACTTGTTCTTTGGTAGATATATATTCAAGTCTTACTTCATTCCTCAATAATTTCTCCCTCAAGAAGTAATACTTGATAGATATATGCTTTGTTCTAGAATGCATCACTGGATTCTTTGAACTGTTTATAACACTTATATTGTCACAAAAGATAGAAATAGGTTGATCACTCACCATTTCTATGTCCATCAAAGTTTGCTTCATCCAAAGTACCTGTGTACAACAAGATGATGTTGCAATATACTCTACTTCAATAGTGGATAGAGAAACTAAATCTTGCTTCTTGTTCAACCAAGAAACTAATCTTTCTCCAAGAAATAATGCTCCTCCACTTGTACTCTTTTGTCATCTACACATCCAGCCCAATCAACATCAGTGTAGGCACTCAAGGTGAAATCATTGTTCTTTGGATACCATAGCCCATAATCTATAGTTCCTTTAAGATATCTGAATATCCTCTTCACAACTTTAACATGTGTTTCCTTTGGTTCTGCTTGGAATCTTGCAACTAAGCATATTGCATGCATAATGTTAGGTCTAGTAGCAGTAAGATACAACAATACTCCAATCATGGATCTGTACATGCTCTGATCAACTTTATCAGATCCATCATCCTTACTCAACTTGTATCTAGTTACCATATGGGTACATACCGGTTTAGAATCATCCATTCCAAACCTCTTTAACAATTACTTAACATACTTAGATTGTGAAATGAATATCCCTTTGTCAGTTTGATTAACTTGAAGCCCAAGGAAGAAATTTAGTTCACCAATCATAGAAATTTCAAATTCTTTTTGCATCTCTTTAGAAAACTTCTTACACATACTTTCATTTCCACCAAAAATGATATCATCAACATAGACAACAACTATCAGTATTTTGTCTCTCTCAACTTTGAAGTAAAGATTGTTGTCTACAGACCCTTTACTGAATCCATGTCTTGTCAAGTATTTATCCAATCTAGCATACCAAACTCTGGGAGCTTGCTTCAGTCCATATAATGCTTTCTTTAGCTCACAAACCATGTTTGGTTTGTCTGACAGTGAAAATCCTCCTGGTTTCTCCATATATACTCCCTCTTCTAGTTCCCCATTCAAAAATGCAGATTTGACATCCATCTGATATACTTTGAAGTCTTTATGAGTTGCAAATGCCAAGAACATTTGAATGGATTCCATTCTTGCTACAGGTGCAAAAGTTTCTTCAAAATATATTCCTTCAACCTATGAGTATCCTTTACATACAAGTCTTGCTTTATTTCTGACCACTTCACCATCTTCATTCAACTTGTTTATGAATACCCATTTTGAACCAATTACATTCTTGTTTGGGGGTCTAGGGACTAGCTCCCATGTCTCATTCTTCTCTATATGTTGTAATTCCTCTTTCATTGCTCTAACCAAAATTTCATCATCACATGCTTCATTCATAGTCTTAGGTTCTATTTTAGAAAGTAAACACAAGTTTACCTCAACCACTTTGCTTCTTGTCTTCACTCCTTCACTTTTGTCTCCAATTATCTATTCCTCCGGATGATTTTTCTAAACATATTTAGGAGTCTTAGGTGCAGGTTACAGATTTTCTTCTTCTTCTTCACTTTGCTCTTTTTCTTCTTTTTCTTCTTCGTGTATTTGCACATAGATAGGCTCATCAGGTTGAACTTTAGTTATCTCCACTGGTCTATACATAGCTTCATCAAATTTCACATTAGTACTTTCAATGATTTTTCATAGTCTCTTATTAAAGCATCTGTAAGCCTTACTATTATTTGAGTATCCAAGGAAAATTCCTTCATCACATCTAGCATCAAACTTTTCAAGATATTATTCATCTCTTAATGTAGCATCTACTACCAAAGACCTTAAAGTATTTCACAGTAGGATCCTTACAAGTCCATAACTCATAAGGAGTTTTAGTGTTGTTACCTCTGACTTGAACTCTGTTAAGAATGTAAACAATAGTGTGAATGGCTTCTTTCCAATACACATGAGGAACATTTTCTTCTTTCATCATAGTTTTGTCTGCCTCTTGCATAGTTTGGTTCTTTCTCTCAACAACTCCATTCTGTTGCGGGGTTCTAGGAGTAGAAAAATGTCTTTTTATGCCATGCTCTTCACCAAATGCATTGAACTCTTTGGATGTAAACTCTCCACCTCTATCAAATATTAAGCATTTGATTCTCAAGTTTACTTCATTTTCTACTCTTTCCTTAAACACTTTGAATCTGTCAAGAGCCTAAGACTTTTCTCTAAGAAATGTAACCCATGTCATCCTAGAGTAATCATCAATTAAAAACATAAAATACTTGTCACCATTTAGGCTTCCTGTTCTTGTAGGACCACAAAGGTCTATGTGGATTAACTCAAGCATTTTGATAGATGATTGATCCTTTTTTTAAAAACTGTTCCTTGTTTGTTTTCCCATATGACAACTTCTACAGATTGAATTTGAAGGTTTTGTGATTCTAGGTAGATATCTCACAACTTCTCTAGAACTAATCCTAACAAGTTTATCAAAATTCACATGTCCCATCCTCCAGTGCTAGAGCCAACTCTCACTGATCTGAGAAAAAAAACATTGACCGTCATCACTTTTGAGTTGATAGATGTTTCCATGAGTTTTTCTTCCAGCTATAACCATAGTTCCAAATCCTTTTTTGATCTCACAAGTGTTACCCTGAAACACAAGCTTAAAAATTTTGCTGCACATTTGTCCAACACTTTTAAGATTATGCCTTAAACCCTTTACATAGTAGACATCATCAGTTTTATGTTTTCCATCAAAGGTAATTGTTCCTTTACCAACAATCTTAGCACAAGAATCATCTCCAAACATGACTATACCTCCATCATACTTTTCAATTTTAGTAAACTTACTCTTATCTCCAGTCATATGATTTGAACATCCACTGTCAATTACCCAAAAGTTTTCATCCTATCTGGCATGAAAAGCAGTTACCAGAGTACCTTCTGATTCATTCTTTTTACACTCCGGACTAGGTTCTTTTGCACATTTCCTTTCCAAGGCTAGAAACAGACATTCATCTTTGTCTTCCTCAAGGTCTGATTCATCATCATAAATTCCTACATCTTCTTTAACATAATACAATTTCTTGAATTTCCTATCCTTCTTATCCTTGAAATTATTGTTATTATCCTTGTTCTTCTTTTGTGTAGCTCTATTTAGACATCTTGATGCATAATGACCAATATTTCCACAACTGAAACATTTAAAGGGAAACTTACCTTTGTATTTACCAGTACCTTTCTTCAATCTCCTTGTGAAATTTTCTTCCAAATCTTCTGCATCTTCATCTTCATCATCATCTTCTATCTTCATGGCTTTAAAGGTTATTTCAGTCTTCTCCTTATCTCTTACAAATTTTCTCATCTCAAATGAATAAAGACACCAAATAGATGTTCCTTAGTAAATGTCATCAGATCATACTATTATTCTAGTGTAGATACTTTGTCACTGTAGTTGTCCAGTAAGGTCATCAAGATCTTCTCAATTATATCGTCATCTTTCATGGTACCTCCTTGATTCTTGATTTCAGTTGCTATAGTTTCAACTCTCTGATAATAGATTGCAATGTCTTAGATCCATCTTCCATTCTTAGATTCTCAAATTTTCGCTTAGCAGTTAGTTTCCTTGATAACTTCACTCTCTCATTCCCTCCATAAATATCTTTCAATTTTGTCCACATTTCATTAGCAGTAGCTAAAGAAATAACTTTTGATCTTTTAGTTTTAGATAATGCACTAAAGATAGAAAACCTTGCTTTTTCATTTTCTTGAAAGGTTGCAAATTCATCAGCAGTGGAAGGTCCAACTGCTGGAATCACATACTTTGTCTCCATAGCTTTCCAGGTATTAAAACTAATTGAAATCAAATAACTTCTCATCTGTTCCTTCAAGTCACTATAATCAGCTCCATAAAACATTGGAAGCTACAAATTGTGCACCATATGATCTACCTCAAGCAGTTAAGCTTTTCACCGAGGAACCAAAGCTCTAATACCAATTGTTGAAATGCACACAAGACAACTAAGAGAGGGGACTGAATCAGTTATATCAAAACCTTTACTTATAAACTTGATGAATTCCTCTTTATCTTTAATCTGTTATTAAGTATGAACATGAAATGCAAATAACAAAAAAACAATACCAGAGACACCAAATTTACATGGAAAACCTAATGAGGGAAAAAACTTGGTGAGGATTAACTCACAATATAGTAGTAATGCAATACCGGATACACATGCTCATTGCTTGAGGGCTCACTACCCAAATACAAAGGCTCACTACCCAGATCAAGGGCTCACTGCCTTAAGACTCACTGTCTAGATTAGGGAGGCTCACTGCCTACAGAAGATACAAAGAAATAGATAATGATCCACCACTAGAAGTTACACACACTTCATAACTTGATCAAAATACAATGAAGTATTGTTGCCTCAATTTTATCTTCCACACTTTGCTTTTCACACTTGTTCACACAGTCTTCTCTTTCTCGAATTGAATAATGGATGGATATGAAATTCACTACAACTCAACTTGATTTTATACCATCTTCAACCTTAGAAACATTCTCCAAGGTTGGCTTATACAATTTCATTTTACAAATTCAAACTAGGTCAGCTACTCAACATTCCCGTGGTGGATAAGAATGTGAGAGGACCAAATACATATTTAATTTAGGACCCAAACAACATTTTGGATCACACACACACTTCCTCAAGTCAATGCAAAAATCAAATGTAACATGTAGACACCAGGTCGGCCAAACCTAATGAAAGCAAAAATGAACTTTGAAGTACACGCATCACCAACAAGGTAAACACACACGGATTGATCAATACACTTCACCAATATTTTTACCATCTTTGAGAACAACTCAGATACATTCGTAACAACTTCAACAAACTTCATTTGCAAAGAACACTGCACTAGTTCAACTAGGACAACCAACAAAACACAAAGACTCTGGAGTAGGTCTTCCAGAGCTCCAAACCACAAGAAACTATGTCAGAACACATAATCCATCATAGAGAGTAATCTCCCAGATCCGTAAGATCTGAGGCCTAATAACAGAAGACTGTGGAGCCAAAAAAATTCTCCCAATCAATAACTAGATAACTCTGACAAACCAGTTCACACACCAGTGAACATAATTTTTACTTTCCATCACACCAGAAGCTGAAACTCGAAATATAGAATCCATTTAAGCTCATGAACACACCATCAGATCCACAAGGTCATTGGATCAATATAGAAGAAACATAGACCACAATACCGGAGCACGCTTAGAACACACTTCAACACAGTTTTCATTATTTCTCAAATTTTCTCAAAAGAACTTGGAAAATAACTTACTCAACCTATAAAGTGTTGACATCAATGAAAACATTAATGACAACACCACCGAACACATCCATACTTGCAACATTTCCATCATATAAAAGTCCATGGAGACTAGGAAAGTGATGTCATTTTTGTATCTTTCCACTACACTTCTTGGAATCCTTTGTCTCTCATTCATTCTTCTTTGAAATATTGCAAATAAGGTTGCAAGCACAACATCTTGAGCATTCTTTCTACTTAGTGCCATCCTAATTCATTTGTTGTCAAAGAAAAAGTTTAGAAACAACTGACACACATCTAATTTATTTTTAGGTAGGGATTTTTACTCTGGTTTCAGTGTGAAATCATCTCTAGTTAAATCATTTTCCCATAATTCCCCATGCTATTGTGAATATATGCTCGAATGTCTTCGGTTGGTAAAACCCCATAAGGTATATGTGAGAATGCACCTAAAGGATATTCTTCTATGGATTTGGTGGGGTATCTTTTGAACTTAGGTTGTGGCTTTTGTGAAAAATCTACAACTCTCGGTGTCGCGATTGTATTCAAACTGATTTCAAACAACAATTCCAAAAAATTAGGGTCTGTAGGAATCACTAAATACCTTTTCCTTTGTTTCGTCGAAATAGGGTTTTGATTCTTTGAGCTTTGAATCACCTTTGTACTTCAAATACATTTCTCAATACTCTATTCTCCTTTGATTACTATTACCAATTTTCACTACAACTCAATTGGCAAAGCTGATTAGTTTTGATTCATTTTAAAAGTGAAAGTTTCAATTTAATTTATGTATTGCTTAAGCTATTGTTCGTACCAATTTTATCAGGGTTCAGTTTTGGATTGCAATTTTTTTAAGTAGGTTGAATTTTAGAGTTATTATTCAATGCCTTCCAGCATAAATGGAGTACAAAATAGAATGCTTCAATGATTAAGCATATTGCTTTCATTTACTTTACAAAGTTAATTCATATTACAGTATTTAATTTGTTTTGCAAATACAAATGAATTGCACAAATTACAATTGCTACATTTATTTTCAATAGAAGTGGAAAAGAGAAGCTAAATGTCCCACACAAGGTGTGGAGATAGCCAAAACAATACATTATAAGAAATGAATTATACAACTGAAGGTAAAAGAAAAGAAGCAGATAACATAGGGCATATCCATCATTACCTATTTGTCGGTCTTCAGTTAGCCTCCTTGTAGTTGTCCCGTCTTTGCTACCACTTTGGAGTGAACCTGCATCATGGGAAATGACCGTTAGAGATCTGGATATGGACTAAACTATACGCTCTACTAGCACAGATATAATCCATTGCTTACAATGCATTGAATCAGCTAAAAAATGAAGAGTACAATAATGAGAGACAAAAAATGAAATGTCACAGAGGTACTTAAGCTTCATTGTTTTTATGCTAACATTGTTTACTTCATGTGTAGGTATAGGAAAATCCATGTTGTTATACTTTGGAGATTTAAAGCATGTGGTGTAAAATAGGCTCCCACAAGGGTTGAGCTCGGCATGTTGTCCTTTAGCAATCAATAAGGGTTTTTGTGAAAGGAAACAATTCAAAATTGCTCAAAAGGAAGATACACCTGAAGGAGTATATCATAGCTACTGTAAATGCTTAAGTAATATATCATCTAGGAATGTCAAGACAAGAAGTGCAATGAATTGAAAATCATAAATGATCAATTGCTTATACAAATACAAGGAGTGCATATGGTTGTCATAAGGGTGTTTATCCATGCTAACAGTGTTATTTTAAAAGTTCGCATTGAATGGAACAACAATTATTTCATTGCCATGAGGAGTGATAGTGAACATGCATACATAGTTCCTTGTTTACAAACTATCAATAAGCAACTGAGGCAATTCGAGAGAGTTTCAGAACACTTTCATCATGGTATGTTTTTGAATTTTCTATGCAGAAAAACCAGAATTTGATGCTTAACATTTTCTCTCATAAAGATTATAAAAATTCATGAAGAGTAGCATAAAGCTATGGTCTCTATCAATTATGGAGCTATAGGATGCAAATTTTTTCTATAGGAATAGTTTCAAGCAAGCAATGCAATAGTATACAGAGTGACACTTGAATACATAATCGACTTGTATCTTTAAAGAGGCTTCAAGTTGGGGTAAAGATGTATATTCTAATGAAGCTACAAAGTAACATGAGTGTGAGGTGAAGTCATGTATCTATGCCATGTGAATTAATGCCATGTAAAATCAAGGTTTTCATGTGAATGAAAACATATTGTGTCTAATGTTATTTCCAAAAATGCATATAACCAAGGGAAAAATGGTGAAATCAATGCTATAGGTCACGACCTGGAGGGGTTCTTAAAACCCAGGTAATGGAGAGCTCACAAATTTTTTCCATTCAACAATAATGTCATAAGTTTTCATTCAACAAAAAGATAAAGAATGTATAGTGGATGTGGCCAATACAAATTTCCAAGTGGTAGACTCATGTAAAGTTCACATTTCTCTAAAGGAAGAAGCTTATTAAAGCTTTATATTGAAACAATGTTTAAGAGAAACAAAAACGTAGCAAGATTTCTTCATGAAGCTCGAAACCCATTTAGGGTTTTAAATACAAAATAGATATCAAGAGAAATGACCAGGGTTCGAGCCTCTTTACAACACAAAATGGCATCTTCAAAGCAAGTGAACCCGTGGCCTATACAATGGCCTTCCACATTTTTCACAATGTTCATATCTTTCTTGCAAAAGAAAAGCTTTTATAAGCTTTATTTAAGTGGAAAATGCAAGGAAAATAAAAGAGAAATGGAAAATTACTATCATGTATCTATAGAAGAGCCTCACAAACCTGCGGTTGAGCCATCACAGATAGCTCCAAAAGAGCCTCTACAAATGCCTCAAACAAGTCTCATACGGTGGCCACAGGGAGTAGTAGAGAATGGAGACACAACAATACACAAAAGGCCATCAAAACTAGTCTTAGCCGCAACCTGTAGGCCCTTTATGCTCCATCAAATGAAGTGAAAATGCATCAAAATGCAGAGGAGAATAACTTACCAACAGGTTGCAAAGTGAATCAACGAGACTGGCCAAGCAAAGAGCTCGAATGGTGGCCTCAAAGATCAAACCTTAATCTCCCCATGGTGGTGGTTGCAAAACCATATTTCCTCCAGAATCAACATTGCAAATGGAATGCTATTGTTTAGGGATTCAACACTTTTGTTGTTAGGGTTTCATTTACCCTAAGTCACCTTTGGCATTTTTACCACATTCGTTTAACATATGCCTCGACTAATGCTTTGGTGTTTTCCACGACTTAGTCTTAGGTTTATTAATTCCTTAATATCTTTTCATTATTTAAGTCTAGGTTGGCCTTAGGAGTTTGATAATATTAATTTAAAAATATGCCTTAGGTTTTTTGGAGAATGATCAAACATTTTAATGCCTTAGGTTTATCATTTTCATTGATTTTATAGAAACCAATTAAGGGTCTTGGGTAAATATTGGTCCAATGTTTTTATGATTTTTTAAAAATTAATCAAATGTAATAGAGATATTTAAAAGAGTTTATTTTTGCAAAGATTTTCTAAAAATCTTAATTGCAAAAAATTAGGGCAAATTGAGAGGTTAAGCATATAAGCTTTATCTTGTAATAAAGCTGCAAATTGTAAAGAAAAATAAATTAAAGAAATATTTTATAAATTGCTTTTTTTTTTGTTATTTTTAGCAGTTTAATGAAAGCAAAGAAAGGTGGGCAATATCTTGATGTTGTCTTTTCCTCAGTGAGTTCCAAAAGATGACAACAAACTGGGTTTGTTTTTTCCAATTTTAAAGTAGATTGAGCCTAATTTTGGAAGCTTTTTGGATGAACATGCAAAAAGTGGGAAATTTATACTTTTTTAACTCAATATGGAGCAGTTTTGGAGGATTTTTTCTCAGCTTTTCTCTTGAGCTCGAAAATCGAGTTTCAGAGAGTTATATTTTGGAGAAAAACTTAGTTTTTCCTCAATTTAGATTATTGCTTCTTCCTCTCTTGTTCATGCAGAGAGTTTTGTAAGCTTAATATTTTGTGCTCAGACTTTGGCATACTCCTCCAATTTAATAAAAGAAGCATTCTTATCTCTAATTTCCGTCTCTTTTTCAATCTTAGTATGATGTTTCCATTGTGATTCTGTTTACAGATCCTTTTTTATGTCCTATTATTGTAGATTATTGGTACAAAAAGTTCATACAATGTAGGTTGTATGTTGTGTTTGAATCTAGACCTTCATGCAAATCAATTATGTGTTGTGTGTTCATGAGAGATTGTGAAGTTATGGTTTTTTTTTTTAGAACTGTTTGTGGGTAGAATATCAAAGTCATCATTAAGTTTTGGTGAATCATCTCGGTTTAGAGTTTTCATATTTCAGTCATATCTTTCTATCCCTTTTCCTAGAAAGTCATTTAGAGTAGGAAGTTTCATTCAGAGAACCAGCTCAGTCTGGAGATTCTTTCTTCACACAAATCACCCACATCTGAGGAGGGTTTCCATGTTTCAACAGATAGTTAAGTCTTCTATAAGCTTAGCATAGGGTACATATCTAATTGATAACAATTACCTTTGATGAAATTAATTTACCTTAGAAATTTTTCTTTTAACTCTTCGATTTGACCTGATTCTATAATAAATGCTTCATTTCATAAAACTAGTAAACCTAAAAATTGTATGAACAGTCACCTTCTCAAGCTCTACAAATCTCCACATTAGCATATTTCATTTTGCAATCTTCTCCAATAGATCAAGCATTCCATTCTACATGACATATCTTTGTGTTGTGGGTTCAACACCTTTTCTCTGGTGGGGGACATAAGATATCCATTAAAACTCCCCCTAAGCCATAGCTCTAGGCTTAGTTACCAAAGGAAACATATGCACCATAGGATGGTATGGATTCTCCCTTATCCTCAATCTCCTATTTCTTTCTCTAGATCTTTTCCATTTCCTTCTTCACTTCATCTGAATCAATCTTTTTGATTGGTTCATTCTTCTTTATTGGATTATCCTTCCTTGTATTTTTTCTTCTGCAAAATTTAGCAATATGTCCAGGCCTACTAACATTGTTACATATGGCATTTCTCTGAGCATTATTCCTTCCATTCATTATGGATCTACATTGATTAGCTTTGTGTTCAAATCCATAATAGGTATAATAGTAACTATTGAAGGATTGAGTTAGTCTACCATTATTATATCCATTCATCTTTTGACTTCTACATTCATTTTCCTCATGTCCAGTTTTTTTGCATGTAAATCATTGACCAGTAAAGGATGGAAAATTTTGATTCATTTTGATTCTACATTCCATTACTCTATGTCCATATTTATTGCAAGAATAAGAAAAAGCATTGAAAGATAAGTACCTTTGAGCATTTGGTTCTTTGATCAAAAGTTTTCTAGCATTATTTCTTTGATTATAGATCTTTCCATTGTTCTTCTTGCTTCAGTATTCTTTGGTTCATTGATTTTATTTTATGCATTAGGTGTCTAAGCTTCTTTTGATATTTCACCTTTTTCAAGTCCTAATCCACCTTTGTCTTTGATTCTTTCTAAACTACAATCAAATCATCAAGCATTGCAGAGCTTGTCTTGAATTTTTCTTCATGACTTCTTTCTTTCTCTAGATCCGATCTCAGATTTACCACTTCTTATTCAAGCCTCTTGCATTCACCAATTTTTCATTTCACCATTGCATCCAAACATTCCTCAATTCTTTTATTTTCTTCCACTTGCACTTTCAGTCTAGTGATATCTTCATTTGCTTGTATCAATTATTTATTGACATCCTTATGCATTTCTCTAAATTTCTTGATCTTCTCTCTCAATTTTCTAATGCAATCATTTTCTTCTTTAAGATTTTCCTTCAGATCTATATTTTCACCTTCAACCTTTTCAAGATCTTCAAGAGCAACTTTGAGTTCTCCATATTTTTCAAGCATGAAATCTCCTTCTATGTATTCAATAGCACGAATCTCTTATGGAGGAATAAGAAAATTTTTATCAGCCATGTGTTCAATCTCTAAGATATTCCCAAAGCGGTCAATCTCCTTTCAGAGATCCAAGCTTTGATACCAATTTTTGAACAGTCAAAATACTAAGAGGGGGGTGAATTAGTATTCTATTAAACCATTCAAACATTAGCCATCCAATTACCAAAATATATTTAATTAAAATAATGAAAGCATGAAACATTCATAATATCTCACCACATGAACACCAGGATTTTTTAAATGGATAACCAAAAATAGGAAAAACCACGGTGAGTGTTAGCTCACAATATATTATATCCAAATATAGTATATTACAAAAAATATCATTGTCTAGTGGACTCACTACCAACAGAGAATAAGATATAAGATAGAAAGGGTGGCTCACAACCTATTGAACTGTTACAATTGCATCTATAGCATGTTGGATTATAGTTCCAATGAAGTACAAAAATAATCTTTGCACTGATTTGGATTAATGCACTGCTCTGCTCTAAATTCATACAATTTCTATAACTCTAATCACATTCACATAACACACATTTAGGTGTAACAACATACATGTAATCTATTTCTTCACTCACATTGAAATCAAACTCCTATTTATATATCCACATCAAGTGTAACATCAATTAGGTTGGCCTAATTGGATGTAACACACAAAATTTGAACTTGTCGTCCTCAAAATATTTCATCCACATATCATGCCTTAATTTAAAATTTAATTCACCTCAAGATAGGTCGGTATGGACCTAATATAGGTCCTACATAAGATTTCAACACATATTAATCCTTCACAAAACTTCAAACATGTTAAGTTGGCCCCAAATAATACCTAAACACAAAAACCTTCATATGTTTACTCAATTTTCCACATGTGGAACTCAAAACATAATATCATATGAAATTACTATACAACTAACATCTAGAATCTTACCTTCAACATCACAACTCAAAATTTTCATCCATGGAGGAACACAAAATCTCCCACACCAACAATCTGAATAGAAAAAGACTGCAATACACTAGGTCAAAATTTTTCATTCATGACTTCCAAGATACTTTACTAAATAATAAAGCCTCTTGGATTTAGATGCATCTAATGTTAACCAAATTACTATTATAATTGTAGAGTGGTATCTCTATTTGCGATGGAGTGCAGACCCAAAAATTGATGCTTTGAACCACTGTATAGGCAAGTTTGATACCTAGGAATTTTTTTGAGTAGTTTTAATTTTTAAACCAACTTATCCTATACAAATGTCTTCAAAAAAATCATACTAGGATGATCCACAACAATGTTTGCACCAATGAAAACACTTAATTATGCATTAAGTACATAACATGATCATGTTTCTAGACTACATCATCTTTCAACAAAATACTTATCCAACCTTGCATACCAAGCTCTAGGAGCTTTCTTTAATCCATACAATGCATTTTTCAATACAAAAACCATATTAGGTTTATCTGACAACTAAAATCCTTCTAGTTGTTCCATGTATACTTTGTCTTCCAATTATCCATTTAAGAAAGTAGACTTCACATCCATCTGATAAAATTTAAAGTCCTTATGAGCTACAAATACTAAAAACATCTTGATTTCTTCCATTATATCCACCGGAGAAAATTTCTCCTCAAACTCTATTCCTTCAACTTGTGAGCAACGCTTACTCACAAGCCTTGCCTTGTTTCTTACCACTTATCCATTCTCATTCAATTTTTTTTCAACACCCACTTAGATCCAATTATGTTTTCGTTTGTAGGTCTTGGGACAAGTTCCCAAGTCCGATTATCCTCAATCTACATAATTTCTTCTTCCATTGCTTTTATCCAATGTTCATATTTACATGCCTCAATCACTGTTTTAGGTTCAACATTAGGAAGTAGACACAAATATACCTCTTCTTCAATAGCTTTCTTTCTTGTCAATACACCTTTTCTTTTGTCTCCAATGATCTACCCTTCATAATGATTTCTCTACACATACTTAGGGGTTCTAGGGGTCTTTTTCAAAGGTCCTTCCTCTTCATCTTGTACTTCATATTCCTTATATTTTTCTTCTTCTTCTCTCCAAGATGGTTCATCTGATTCATATCCATCTATCATCATTGGATTCTACAAATCTTCATCAACTTTGAAACTTGCACTCTCAAAAATATTTCTCAATATTTTATCGTAGCACCAGTAGGCTTTGCTTTTAGTAGAATATCCAAGGAAGATACCTTTATTAGACATTGCATCAAACTTTCCTGAGTTTTCATCATCTCTCCTGATATAAAATTTGCTTCTAAACACTCTGAAGTACTTGACAGTAGGGATCCTTCCATACCACAACTCATAGGGATTCTTTGTGTTGTTTGTTCTTTCTTGAACTCTATTAAGTATATAAATAATAGTATGAATTTCTTCTCTCTAGAAGACTTTTGGTTGGTTTGCTTCTTTCATCATAGTCCTTGTAGCTTCTTGAACAATCCTATTTTTCCTTTCAATCACTCCATTTTTCTAAGGAGTCTTAAGGGCATACAAGTGCCTCTTTATGTCATGATTCTCACAAAACATGTTAAATTCATTGGAGGTGAATTCTCCACCTCTATCAAAACTCAAACATTTGACCTTCAAATCCATTTTGTTCTCAACCATAACCTTAATTGCTTTGAATCTATTTAGGGCTTTAGAATTTTCTCTAAGAAAGTAACCCATGTCATTCTAGAATAATAATCAATCAAAAACATGAAACACTTGTCACATTGAAGACTTCTCACTCTTGTAGGACCACAAAGGTCTATATGCACCAATTCCAACAATCTAGTAGAATATTGTTCTTTACCCTTGAAACTTCTTCTTGTTTGCTTTCCAAATTGACACTCCTTGCTGACAAAATTGATAGGCTTTGTAATCCTTGGAAGATCTCTCACTACTTGAACTAAATTGATTCTAACTAAGTTATCAAAATTGATGTGACACATCCTCCTATGCCATAACCAACTTTCATTAATCTATCATAAAATAATGACCATCAACACCCTTGAGATGATAAACATTTTTATTTGTCCTTTTTCTAGTAGCTATTATAGTTCCAAAGCCTTTTCCGATCTCACATCCATCATCCTAAAACATAAGATTATATCCTTCGCTACACATTTGTCCAACACTCAAAAAGTTATTCCTTAAAACTTTGACATAGTAAACATCATTAGTATTATGCTTTCCATCAAAATTGATTGAACCTATTCCATAAATCTTAGCACCTGAATCATCTTCAAATCTAACAAGTCCTCCATAATATTTTTCAAGTTTTAAAAAATTACTCTTATCTCCAACCATATGATTTGAGCAACCATTGTCAATGACCCAATTGTAATTATCCTGTCTAACATAAACAAGAGATACCAAAGTACCTTTATTCTTATCTTTTCTCTCTAGAGGGAATTTCTTCACACATTTTTCAAAAGTTAGTAGAAAAAAATTAATCTTTTAAAGACAAGAACAAGCATTCATCATCATCAACATCTCCATAATCAGATTCATCATAAAAAATACTTGCATCTTCTCTAACATAATATTTTTTCTTAACTTTCTTACGTTTGTTCTCCTTGTTTTTTTCATTCAAAACTCTGTTTGGACATCTTGAAGCATAGTGACCTATTTTTCCATAATTGAAACATTTGAAAGTTAATTTACCTTTGTACTTACTAGTACCTATTCTCATCTTTCTCACAAAGTTATCCTCCACATCATCAATATCTTCCTGATCTGGTTCTTTAGTCTTCTCTATTTTTGCAGCCTTAAAAGCAATCTCAACTTTTCTACCATTTTTAGTACCAAACTCGCTCATCTCAAATGTGGTTAAAGATCCATACAATTGATCTCTAGAATACTGATCTAGATCTTGAGATTCCTCAATAGCAGAAAATTTATAACTGTAAGCTTTAGTAAGGGTTTTCAAAATTTCCTTTACCACTTTAGGTTCTTTGACCTTTCCTCCAAGACCTCCAATGGATCTCACCACTTCATCTACCCTTTGCATGTAGCTTGTCAATATTTTCATTTTTAGACATACTCAAGTTCTCAAATGTGGTCTTCAAGTTTTTCATCTTAGATTTTTTCACCATAATATCTCCTTCATAAATACTTTCCAACTTATCACAAATTTCTTTAGCAGTTTTCAGATTGATAAGTTTCACTAATTCAAATCTTGCAAGACTACTCAAGAGAACAAACCTTACTTTACCATTTATTTCATAGGTCTTGATCTCATCACTTGTGCTTGGTCCATTTATAGGTATGGTATATTGAGTCTTCACTAACTTCTAGACATCATATAAAAGGTAAAACAAATATCCTTCCATCTTTGAATTCCAAAATACATAGTCTATGCCATCAACCATAGGGATCTCCTTTTTGTTTGCCATCCTAGATCTACCTCAAGTAGTTAAGATTTTATTCAAGGAACCTTGATCTGATACCAATTTTTGAATGAACAAGACAACTAAGATGGGGGTGAATTAGTTGTATCTTATCAAAGCATCAAAACCTTTATTAAAATATTCATTAAACTCTTAATCTATTATGAAGATTTAACATGAAAAGAAAATAATAGAAACTAAAACAACTTTAGCACCATGCACAAGAGAACACTAGATTTACGTGGAAAAACCAAGGATGGAAAAATCATGGTAAGGATGGAAAAATCATGGTGAGGATTAGCTCACAATATAAGTAATTGAAAAATTGGTTATAAAGGCTCACTGCCAGAAGGGGCACATTGCCCTGAAAGGCTCACAACCAAGGCTCACTATCAAAGTAGAAAAGAAGATAGAGAATAAATGTTACACAAAGAACATGATCTCAATGCAATAGAACATCCATCACAATAGCTTCAACACCTTCACAATCTATTTGAATGATTGCATACACCTTCTACTCACTGCATCCAATAGTTCAACACATGAAATATTGCACTGCTCTATTTAATTTTGTATCTTACAACTCTAATTCAAATCATTAACATCACACACTTCATATTTTCATCTATCTTAACCTCCTTCAATGATTTAACTCATACTTATACCATCCTCAACCTTGAAACCCTTTCCAAGATCGGCTATGCACCTCAAATGTACAAATTCAAATTAGGTCAGTGCCAAAACACTTTTATGGTGGATAGAAGTGAATGTGGACCATATAAAAACTTCTTTGCGACCTGAATCAATAACACTACTCAACCACATGCTACCATAAACAATATTTATCCTTCTCATGTAGTGTAAACAATAGGTCGATCGTTACCTGTGAAAACACCATTAAACTTTGAAGTACATGTTTCCTCAAACCCAAAGAAAACTTGTAAACCACACACCACACCCCTAGACAAGCTAGAACAAACCATGAACTACCTAAGATCCAACAAACTCCTTCGCAACAACTTTGACCTGAAGAATGTACAAAACTAGTATATTCAAATAGCTCTATCATACAATTTTACTTGAAAACTTATCTTCCAATGCACCAAACCTCAAATCTTGTTTACTAAGGTAAACTACCATCACCATCAACACTCCTTCAAAATCAAAAGACTTGAAGTATAACTGCAGAGATATGCAGAGTAGCGACATTTCTCTGAGACACCTCTATAATGTACAGTCACACACTAGTGAACACAAATTCTATTGTATGCCGATCCAAAATACCATCTCTTGAATATAACACGTCTGAAAAAATCTCATCAACATATAAAAATTGCATAGGTAGATATTCAACCCTAGAAGAAATGCGGAGAAAAAATTAGAACATCTCTTTGCAACCCATAACAACACTACAACACTACAACACTTTGTTTCCCCTTTTTATAAAATTTTCTCAAAAGAACTTGGAAACCAAGCACCAGAGACACATCCACAACATCTTCATCACTAGTACATTCATAGATATAAGCTTATCAAAGTAGAAATAGAGGTTAAGACCAATAGCTTAACTAATGACAACATAATGCAACAAATGAAAGCATAGACAACACCAACTATTCACCTTCAACGCCAATCTCCTTCAACACATATAATTGACATAAATGACAACAACAATCTGCATATACTTTAAACATATTCTTCCTTTCCACTACTCCATTTTATTGAGGGATTCTAGGAGTAGAAAGATGTCTCCTAATACCATGGTCTTCACAAAAAAAATCAAATTCATTTGAAGTAAATTCACCTCCTCTATCTGACCTTAAGCATTTGATCTTAGCATCTATTTCATTCTATTTTTTTAATTTTAAAATCTTAAACTTATCAAGGGATTTTGATTTATCTCATAAAAATGTATCCCAAGTCATTCTAGAGTAGTCATTAATAATCAACATGAAATACCTTTCACCTTGTTGAATTTTTGTTCTTGTAGGTTTGCATAGGTCAATGTGAATCAAACCTAATGGAATTGTAGAAGAACACTCCTTTCTCTTGAAATTTGTCTATCTACTTTCTCATTTGGCATTCCTTGCATAATGTGTTTGCAGGCTTAGTTATCTTAGGTATATCTCTCACTACATGAGTATAACCGATCTTTACCATATTGTCAAAGTTGATGTGTCCCATCCTCTTTTTCCATAGGAAACACTCATGAGATTGATACAATTAGTAGATTCTTCCATTTTCCTTCTTTATATGATATACATTTCAATTTGTCCTTGTATCTTTTGCAACTAGTATTTTGGACCCTACCTTCTTGATCTCACAACCTTTGGCATGAAATGTAAGGTTATATCCTTTGTTACATATTTGAGTGACACTAAGAATATTATTCTTTAGTCCTTTGACATAGAGAACATCCTCAATTCTATTCTTTCCATCAATTGTTATAGCACCCTTTCCAAAAATATATGTTGACTCATCACCTCCAAACTTAACAGCTCCACCATTACATTTCATAAGACTACTAAACCTTCCTTTGTCACCAATCATGTGGTTAGAGAAACCATTTTCAATCACCCAAGCATTTTCTTCTTCCTTTGCATGAAAGGTACTCCACACAACCATTGATCTTTCATTATTTTTATCAGCTTGTAAGGTACCAAACTTCTTACATTTTTCAATATCACCCTTTTTGGTTTACACATTCAAGGCCATGAATAGGGTTTCATCATTTGAATCATTGTCCTCATCTTCTAATGAAAAACTGCTCTCCTTGGAATAGAAACTCCTTTTGAACCTCTCTCTTTTTTTCCCATCTTCTGATTCTTTATAGGGACATTTAGAGGAAAAATGACCAATTCTCCCACAATTGAAACACTTGAAAGGTAACTTATATTTGTATTTTCCAATGCATTTCTTCATTCTACTCACAAAGTTTTCTTCTACCTCATCAAATTTTTTATATTGATCAAATGTTTTGTCTTCTATATTTTAACTGGTTTTGAATGTTGGTTACTTCTTTGGAGCATCTTTGTCAAATTCTCTCATTTCAAAGGTTATGAAAGCACCAAAAAATTCATCTACTAAATACTTATCCAAGTCCTTATACTCTTCAATATCAAATACCTTATGACTAATATTTAGGGAGAGATCTCTAAGCCTTCTTCACAATCTCATCTTCTTTCACTTCTCCACCAAGACCTTTGATGCCAGAACTACTTCATCAACTTAGAGCATATAACTAGAAATGTCTTCATCCTATATCATCCTCAGGGTTTCAAATATGCTTTTGAAAATTTTCATCTTGGCTTGCTTCACTTTATTATCTCCTTCATAAATGTTGCTCAAATTTTCCCATACGTCCTTAGCAAAATTGCAATGAATCACCTTCAAAAGTTATGAATCAACTAACCCACACATGATATCATTATTTTTCTTGGAATTATTCTCATACAACATAATATCAACTAGATATGTTGGAGGAGAAAAAGGTGTAGTGTAACCATCCTTGACAGATTTCTAAACACCAAACCCTAGAGAGTTTATATGGCCTTCCATTCTTACATTCCAAAAGGTGTAATTAATCCCATCAAACCTAGGACCCTTGTAAGATCCATCATGCACCATCCTATAACTTTATTCATGTAGTTAAGAATCTTTAGAGGAACTTGGATTTGATACTAATTGTTGAATACACCTGGATACTGAGAGGGGGGTGAATTAGTATCTACAAAAACTTAAACCCTTCAGATCTTAAACCCTTCAACAACATGCAAATTTAGACTTTCAACAAGACCAACATGTAAATATATTAGCAACACTTAATCAGATCAACAACAATAAAATATATGAAAATGAACGCACATGCACAAAATACCACCAAATTTGTGTGGAAAAACCACGGTGAGAAATCTCACAATATAGGAAGCTCACTACTTACAAAAATTATAATTTTTTTTTAGGCTCACTACCTATGGAATTGCAGGCTAAGGTGCACAACCTTAGGGAAATATACAAAGGATTTGCAGTACTAAGATGCACAACCCCAAGGAAAGATACAAATTATAAGGACATATTGAAGGGAATCACTATCTGATAGTAGGATACATGAAGATTTTGAATTGCATGCCAACAATACACTCTATTGATTGAGGTGTTAAAGATCATCTAACTCTTTTTTTCAAAACTAACTTCACCAATCCATACTTGCACACCACCACTCCCTAAATTTTTTAATTGATTTGTTTCTTCATTTATATCCTTTGCAAGATCAGAAACCATCAATTAGGCTTCTCAAAATAGAAGATAAACAATAACCTCAACAAGTTGTCCACAAAAACATAATGCGGTCCTATCCAAGAGATAGAGAGGACCAAATAACAACTTATTGCATATTTCAATGTGATGCCAAACAACACATATGTTGGCGCACGCCAACCCAAGTTGGCAACAAGGAACCATGTAGATGAAATGTGTAGCATAATACCATTTGCTCCAAAAGCACATATTCAACTAAAATTACTCAATATGGTTCTCAACAAGATAGGTGAGGACCCAAATACATCTTAACACAACCTCAAATATTGGTGCAAACCCTCAAGCACATAGCACAAGCAAGAAAACAAGCCCTGTCGACTAGACATCCACAAATTTTTAGAAAACCAACTAAAAACAATATGTGGCACCAAAGAGATCAATCATTGATGTGAAAACCATAAGGAGATGTTCCATGAACATTCAACAACACTTCGAGACACTTCTTTCACATTATCATGCCACAAACAACCATAACAAAGTAAATAGAAACCAAACACTTTATCCTAGAAGCATAAAACACACAACCACGAGATAGACGATCAACAAATCAAATTGTGGAACACTTCATTACATGAAAACTAAATTGAGACACTACTCAAGAACTGAGAGCACATCCACCAAGCCATAGGAGTAGAAACATCAATGCAGAGTATTCTTCAGACTAGTCCAAACAACCCAAAAAAATTCCAACCTTTTGCAATTACCAAAAACTTACTCAAAAACACTAGTGAGATGAAAAGATAGGAGTGCAACATCCACATAACACAAACACTGAATCCCGAACCACAAGACCAAATCTTAAAAGGTGGAGGAATGCAGATCATTCTTCCAAATAATCTTCAAGACAACTTGTTGAAGCAAAAACTTTCACCAACTTGCAAAGACCAAAAATTCCTTGCAACAACACATACTTCCATAGGAACAATAGGAGAGAGCATACAACATACTAGAGACCGTCAAAAACATCTCTCCAACATCATCATTACTTCTAATCCTTATATTAATTCTTCTAATCCTTGTCTTAATATATCATCATGATATCATCTCTTTTATCAACAACCATACACAATACAACTCTAATTGTCATCAAGCAAGGCATGAAATCCAACCATGAACATTAGCAACTCATCCAAACAAGGCATGACTAAATCCAAACATGAACACCAACAACTCCAGTGTTAGCACGAAATCAATGACAGCCCTAACTAAGTGTTGACACAAGCATCAACGAAAACCAAAACTAACTGTTGACATCAATGGTAACCAATACCAACATTTTCTTTGACTTTATATTCTATTGATATGGATGTGCCTTCTATGAAGGCTTTATTTTATCATGTGTTATATTTTCCATGTTTTATCAAATCGCTTAGTGCTTATCCTCCTAGAAATGTTTATATCATTTACACACTTATGATGATCATATGCTTTATGGTAGTGATGAGCATACTCCATGGAAGGATTTACCATGCAATTCACCTATACATGGCATTAGTATGTTTTGTGATAACACATATTGTTATAACACGAATATTTATGTGATTTAAATGTCTTGATGTATATAGTGTTTAATCATTATTATGTAAAATATATGGATACTTATGATAAATTTTCATATAGTTGCACCTCACATGATGAAAACTCATATAGTAATGATAATTTATCATATATGTTGATGCATATAGTGATGAACCTTCATAAGTTGAATTTATGGATACTTATGCTATTTTTCATAGTATTACCTCACATGATGATAGCTCACACATTGATGATAACTTTACCTTTTGACATATCCATTATTCTGTTATTGTCCTATTATACATTGCATGAAAAAATTATAAGCCCTAATGAGGAACTTTTGCGCGATAATTATGATGGATCTATAATGCAACCACATTCACAATATAGATTTCATTAAAGAATATTATTCAAACATAAGTGCAATTACTTAGAATACTTCAAACAAATCTGCTTCATTTCTCATTCCACTTTGTCTTCTCAAATTGAGAAAAAATAACTAGTAAAAATTCCTCCTAAAAATCTATTTTTAGTACTATTACATGCTTACTCATTTAATTGTATTATGTAATAGTACTGATAATAGAGGTAAGAAGTTTTCATGGGTTAGCCACATTTTATTGGAAATTCATTTGAAATTTCAATAGTATAGCAACACCCATAATAGATCGCACCAAAGGAAGGGATTTTGTATGGATCGAGGAGGTTGAGGATAGTTTTAACTTTTTTAAAAAGGTGATAGAAGCTCCTATATTAGCATTACTGGATTTTGACAAGAGTGTTTGAAGTGGATTTTTATGCCTCGCATGTGGGCATTATAGTTGTACTAAGTCAAAAAGGTAAGCCTATATCTTTCTTTAGTGAAAATTTGAATGAGGTAAGAAAGAACTATTCAACTTATGATATAGAATTTTATGCAATTGTGGAAGCATTGAGGCATTGGAGGAATTACTTAGTGCCCAAGGAATTTGTGTTGTTTACAAACTATATTGCTTTAAAATATATGAATACACAAAAAAGGTTAAATAGGAGGCATGCAAAATGGCCCTCCTTTTTACAAGGATACACCTTTTTTCTGTAGCATAAGTCAAGAAAACAAAACCAAGTTGTAAATTCTTTAAGTATATGTGTTGTATTGTTGACAACAATGGAAAGCGAGGTAATTATTTTTTATGCTATCAAGGATTTATATGAGTAATGATTTTTGGGAGATTTTGGAATGGTTGAAGAGCCCAATAGTTGGCAACATGAACCACCTTCAAAGTGAATATTTGATACATGATGGTTACCTCTTCAAAGGAAAACAACTATGTATTCCAATTGAGTCTATGAGAGATAACATTATCATAGAGCTTAATAGTAGTAGGTTGGCTAGACACTTTGGAAAAGATAATACTATACAACCTTGGTAGAGGATAGGCACTACTGGCCAAAGATGAAAAGGGAAATAATCAAATATCTAGCAAGGTGTAGAATATGTCAAGTGTCTAAATGAAACTCACAAAATATTATTCAAACACAATTGCAATTACTTAGAATACTTCAAATATCTTTGCTTATTTCTCATTCCATTCTATTTTCTCCAACTTAAAAAAATTCCTTAACTAGTAAAAATCCCTCCTAAAAATTTATTTAATTTTAGTACTATTACGTGCTTACTCGTTTGGTTGTGAAACATGCTAATTATTTGAGTATAACTAAAGTAAGACTAATTGTGAGCTAAAACTTTTAATTGCATGAACAAATTAAAAAAAAAACACAAATTTGGAAATTATTGGAAAAACATGAAAACATCATTTTGAGATCTTAAACGGTTGAAAATAAGCCCTAAAAAGTATTGAGACATGCTCCAATTGATTGGAGTTGGACTCAATTATTTTACACTCCACAAAAAAGTTCAGCCCAAATGAATTTCCAAGTCAAAATTTATAACCCTCGAAAGTCCCACATGATATTATCTTGAGGGGGGGAGCCAAATCAATATAAGACAATATTTTTTAATTTTCCAATCTAAAAACCACAATGATATAAATTTCACAATATCACTCACATAAAATCTAAAAATTATGCAACACAAGAGGAACACAATTTACATAGAAACCCTTATGAGAGAAAACCATGGTAAAATAACTCTTTTATATAAATATCTTTTACAATCTTTGTAGGAACCGACCTACAAGAGACACCAATCCCATCTTATAGAATTTGTGAGCACCAATCCACTATAGACACCAAATACCACTTACACAATTTGTGAGCACCAACCCATTGGAAACACCAATCCTCGCTTGTAGAATGTGTAGGCACTTACCCACTAGAGACATAAATCCCCACAATTGAGAATCAACTCAACAAGACACACCAATCTCTTTGATATGAGGTACCAACCTCATTAATATGGGGCACCAATCTCTCCAATATGAGGCACCAACCTCTTCAATATAATTTTGTCTTCTTGAGAATAAATCTTCTTTACAAATAGCTTTTAATGATCTCATTATATATTCTCCTCAATTATATATGCATATACATCTCATTTATATCTGCATATATTCCTCTTTTACATATACATATACTCCTCTTCTATATTTGTATATACATCTCTTTTATATCTATATATATTCTTCTTACAATTCTACCATAAAATTTTCCACAAGTCCTTAAAATCTTCCTTCAACCTTTATTTAATGATATTCCTTTTATCTTCTCATTTTTTGATATGCGGGTGTTAGTATGATATAAATGCTTATTCCTCACTTCTTACTCCTATATTCCACTTCTCATTCTTCACATATCTCTCACTTCACACTTGCTTCACAACAATTCACATACCTATACTTCTACTCCTTTCTCATTGGTGTATATATGTTATTCCTTGTATTCTTCACACAGTGCCCACTCACACAAAACTTATTGTGTTTTATATATCCTTATGCCTTCATGAAGAGATACATCTCTTGGTAAGGAGAAAACCCTATAAATAAACATGACCATTCAATAAGTCACCATGTTTTACAAGGTGGCCGCTACCTTTGTGAAACTAATTTATAATAGCCTTTTTATCTTTTCTTTAACTAAATGCTATCAATGAAATGATATCCTTTATAAGTAATCACTACCTTCATAATCCTTAAAAAATAATTTTATTCTCTAATGAGGATTGTTTATCCATCATAAGATAATCACCGCTTTAAATTTTATTTGTTGTTGTTCATACCCAAACTTTAATCATTTATTTTCTTATAATTATTGGTGACTTTCATAATGAATCGTTGTACTTGAATAAATTTGTTTCTTTTTATCACTTCATAATTGCTGCTAATAAATTGTTGTTCTTTCTATATAGTTGTTGCAAATGTGAATTGCGCCATATAGTTTTTGTTGTAACGCACAAGACAACTGAGAGGTGGTGAATCAGTTTTCACCAATCTTATTTACAAACCTCAAATAATTATTAACTCCACATCCACTTTAATATGTTATTAAGTATGAGCATGAAGTGAAAATAATAGAAAACAATATCAACTCAAGTAACACTAGATTTACGTGGAAAACCCAATGAGGGAAAAACCATGGTGAGGATTAAGTCACAATATAATAGTAATTGAAAAATCGGATAGAAAGGCTCACTACCATAGGGATCACTACCCAAGATAGGACTCACTGTCTAGATACAAGGCTCACTACCTACAGATAGGACTCATTGTCTAGAAGTGAGGTTCACTATCTACAGATAAAGAAAGATAACATAAAATCCACCACAACAACTTCCACACATTCACAACCTTAATCAAGGAATTGTAGACACCATCAGCTCACTACTTTCAGGAGTCAAACACATTGAAGAACTACTTCCTTAATTCATTTTCTCACTTGATTCACTTCTCACACTTTATTGCTTGTAATTCATAACATATTGACTTGTATTTATACCACCTTCGATCTTAGAAACTTTCTCCAAGGTCGGATACACATTCTTCATTTTACAAATTCAAATTAGGTTGGAAAATCAACATTCCTATGGTGGATAAGAATGAGAATGGACCAAATACATACTTAACTAGGACCCAAAACAACATCTTTGATCAATCACACGCTTCCTTAATTGATACTTATCCTTTGTGTAAATTGTAGACACCAGGTCAGCCAAACCTAATGAAAACACCAATGAACATTGAAGTACATGCATCCACAACAACATGATAATGTGTGGACCACATAACATGCTTCACCATACACTAGAAAACCTCTTAAAATCCTTCACATACATTAGAACAATTGCAAAACTTCCATACAAAGAGTACTTTCCATCAGTCCAATTGAATTGTGTAGGCACACATAGTAGCTCTAGAACCAATCTTTCAGAGCACAAAACCACGAGAAATTTTTCCAAAACATGGATAACACCATTAGAAGCCTTCTTCTAGATCTGCAAGATCTAAGACAAACTATCAAAGGACTGCAAAGCAAAAATATTTCTCCTAGACCACAAACAAACAACTCTACTAGACCGGTTCACAAACCGGTGAACACAAATTTCACTCTTCATCAACCTAGAAGCTATAACTCAGGATATATCACATAGGGATGCCCATAAACAACACTACAGATCTGCACAAGGATAGGATCAACAAAGAAGAAATTCAAAGCACATTATTGGAACACATTCAAAACAAACACACAATTCTATCTTCATTGTTCATTAATTTTCTCAAAATCACTTGATAACTCATCACACCTGCAACACCATAAATATAGATCCATGTACTCACAACATCTCTATAGTATCTCAACCATACATGTACCACCTACAATCACTTGATTCCTTTCGCTGCAATAACCTGTACTATGTTTACATCAATGAAAACACTAATGACAACACCACCATACTCATTCATACTTGCAACAATATCCCTCTTTGTCATTGATGGAAACACATGATGTGAAAAACCATCAAAGATATCATACACACTCTCCTACTTCTTCTTCCTCTTTTTTCAAATTAGACAACCTACACAATATTTTTACACTCTCTTCTCCTTACAAGATAGGATTTTTTCACATGATACTCTCCCCCCCTTTGACATCAATGGAAAATAAATTTTTTTACATGATTCTTCAGCCATAAAGTTCTCAGTCCCCCTTAGGAGTGCACCCATGACAACACATACATCATAAAAAAACAATCATACTCTCTACTCCCCCTGAGGAGTATACCCCAATCATCAGTCCAGACAAATGATGAGTCTGTAGATTGATTGGACTGATGCACCTCTATGTGCACCTAGTTCAAAGAAGGAGGGGCAACAACCCCCAACTTCTCCCTGAGATACTCAAAAGTATCCTTAGGAAGAGTCTTAGTAAATATATACGCAATATGATCCTTTGTAGATAGATATTCAAGCTTGACTTCATTCTCCAACACCTTCTCCCTTAAGAGATAATATCTAATCGGATTCTTTGAAATATTTATTATACTTGTATTATCATAGAAGATAGGGATAGGCTCATCACACATCACACCTATATAATTCAATGTTTACTTCATCCAACGTACCTGTGTACAGTAAGATGTTGTTGCAATATACTCAGCCTCTGTAGTGGATAAAGAAACTGCATCATATTTCTTGTTTAGCCATGAAATCAATCTGCATCCAAGAAAGAATGCACCACCACTTGTAAGCTTTTGGTCATCCACACAACCAACCTAATATTCATTAGTGTAAGCATTCAAATTTAAATTAGTATCCTTAGGATACCATGGGCCATAATCTAGAGTGCCTTTTAGATATCTGAATATCCTCTTCACAGCTGTAATATATGTTTCTTTAGGTTCTGCTTGAAATATGGAAACCAAACATACTGCATGTATGATATTTGGTCTATTAGCAGTAAAATATAACAGTCAGCCAATCATAGATCTATACATGCTCTGATCAAATTTAGGAGAATCATCATCCTTACTAAGTTTGTATCCAGTCACCATAGGGGTACAGACCGGTTTGGAATCATCCATTCCAAAATTCTTCAGCAATTCTCTAATATACTTTGATTGTGAAATGAATATGCCCTTATCAGTTTGATTCACTTGAAGTCTAAGAAAGAAGTTCAGCTCACAAATCATAGACATCTCAAATTCCTTTTGCATATCCTCTGCAAATTTCTTGCACATACCCTCATTTCCTCCAAAGATAATTGTTACCAAAATTTGGCTTCAACTCATTTTGGTTGAGCTGAAACAATTTGATACTTTTAAAGGTGAAATGTATTGCATTTTGATGCTAAGCATTATCATTCACAATGAAGTTCTCAGATTGTAAACATTTTAAAATGCAAAATTTCATTTTGAAAGGCAAGCATTCATTTTGAAATGCAAAGGTATACAATGTTGATTTCTTATTCATGGAAGAACAATAAAAATGTTCAGGGTTCCCACACAAGCCGTGAGAATAACTAAAACAACATATTCACTATTCAACTAAAGATAAAGAAGAGAAGGAATCATATAAGAGGAAACATAGCCATCATTTCCTAAGGAGTTTTCAACTTGGCCTTCATTGACACCCACTCCTCTTTGCTCTTGATCTCCAAGTGAACCTACACAATGGTTGAGAAGTTTGATAGAGCTCCGGTTATGAATTATCCTATATACTTTATCCATAGTAAAATAGTGCATTAATAATGATACATTGAAGCAGTTGTATAACATCATACAGGAAGTACCAAGGAGAACTCAAAAATGAAACATTACAGGAACACTGAACTTCATTTTTATCTAATTTGTTTGTTTACTGTGCAGATTCAGGTTCATCTTCATGGTTCTTATCATTCAAGTATTTCAACATGTGGAGTAAATGGGCTCCTACAAGGGTGTAGCCTAGCATGTTTAAATACATGGGAATTTAATTTGCACTCTTTACAAATCATAATAAAGGAGCATAATTTTTTCACCAAGGAAACCATGTTTGCATTCATGTTTTATGCTGTCACTGGTTTTACTTCATGCTTTTGTATCACCATTATTTCTACTTGATTCAACTGTATCATCATTATTTCTATTGTTATATCAAAAGGATGCATACATTAATGCTATAGTGCATTCATAAATTTCCATATCATGCAATAGATTTAAATATCAAGCTAAATTTGGCAGGGGACAATAAATACAATCAAATAGCCATTATTCTTTCACTATGCAGGGTATAGAAGGAATATCATAAGACACAGTCATAGGGAGAAATACAAATAAAGATTTCCATCGTAAGCACTGGTAAAGAAGGCAACAATATTGAGTGTGGACCGTTCATTATAAAGGGACAACAATCTACAATGAAAGGTTTAATGACTGCGATAAGAGTAAGAGAATGACTCCTTGTGACTGGTAAACTAAATATTTTTATGCATAGACATTAAATTCAATATGAGGCATTCATATATTTAGACTTGGAGAGAATATAGTACAACATGATGAAGACATTGAAGGGAAACAACTTAGGTGTAGTCCAAGGCTTGAAGAACAGTCTTACTAGAAAGCACAACTAGTAAATGGAAAAAAAGAGCACATTTTGAGGAAATACATTCACCATTGGAGTATGCAACATTAAGACTTAACAATGCATATGAGCAGTGATAGAGGTTTTTTAAGAGCATAAGCTACAACACTCACAAAATAATGAATAGGTATAGTGAAAACTACAGTGATAAGTTTATCAAGAACAGCTATACATTCATGATGACAACCTAAAGTAGTGCAGACCTACAAGTATGCAAAATTATTGTCATAGAGGCGAGTATAAAAAAGGGACTGCCAGAAGTGATGATATGAGAAAATTCTTTCTACATAAGATCTACCAAAGAATACTCTTCAAAGTTAAATCCAGCAAAGGAAAGTCACACTCAAATGACCCAAAGATGAAATTTAGGGTTGACGACAATTTGAGGCAATTGTATCAAGAAATTGAGTTGCCAAAAGACATGGTTAATTTTGAGAGAGATTTATTCAAAAATGAAATGAAACCCTCAACACCAAAGGTGTGAATGAGGAGAATACATCAACTCCTTTTCTTTCATTTGCAAAGATGGCATACAAAGTTCAAGCAGACCCTAAGTCTTCAAAGCCATGGCCTCTCATGAAGGAACAAAATCCAGAATACAAACTTTCATTTCAGGCCAAGTATATGGAATGAAGGGTTCTCTTTGCATAAAAATCATCACAAAGAGCCATATAGTCACGACCATAAGAAATTCACATCTTGTGAAGGGAAAATAAACCAAAATGGAATTGACAGTAAGACAAAAGCCCACGGCCTGGAATGAAGAGGTTGAAACCTCTAGCATGAAGATACAAAGCTTTCTTGGTTTGGCAGATAGAAGAAAGGAAAATAGCATGAAAATAACACGACTTACCTTCAGTTCGAAGCACCATACATTCATTCTTTTCTACAAGTATAAAACCCCAGACTCAACCTCACAGCTTCCAGTTCTCTCCAGATAGCCCAGCTCATGGCGGTGCAACAATAGTTTTCTCTCCAAGAGATACAAAGTGAAAATGGGGAATGGTTTAGGGTTTCAGTGCTTTTACTATGAGCCCTAATTCGAATGGAGAATGGGTATTTTTTGAGTATGTTTTAAAAGAGCAAAAAAAAAATCATTTCATTTTAATAATGTCATGGTCTTGATTTCCTAGTCAATCAACCTAATCTTCATGGATGCCATGAGCTTGAGGGGTTTGAGAAGTCAGACTAATGATAACTTCACTTATATGAAATAAAACTATGTAATTAAATATTACATAAGTGAAGTAAAGTAATCATGCAGAATCTATGGAGCCTTGTGAACTTATAATTTAAGTTCACAATTTTTGAAGCTAAAATAAGAACACTTCACTTGTTTTTATTTACATGGGATTAGACAAGATAATATATAATTAAATATTAAGGATATTTTTATCCTAAATATTTAATATGTGAGGAATGAAAAGAGAAATCAGTCACACATTAAATATTAAAATAATCAAATTGATTATTTTTAAATATTTAATTATATAGTTACCTCTCCAAAAGATCATGCAGAAAATACAAGTGAGGTCAACTGGAGATCGTTTACATACATTTAGGAGAGCTCCGATGGAGTTTATTTTTGACTTCCTGTGAAAATAGAGTGGATTTTGAGATCCTTTTGATCATATATGTCATAAGATGGAGTTTGTAGCATATCAGGTTTAGTTTGCTCCAGTGGTGGGCCCTCTTATTGAGGCTTTTTCCCTTTTCTCATGAGAAATATTTGGAGGAGGATATTTTGACTTTAGTTCACTTTCAGTTTTGCCTCCTAGATGCTTTATGCATGCCTTTATTGTATATATTGGAAAAAGTTACTCTTTTTCCTCAGTTCTTATTTTTTGTCTCTTTTGGCATACCTTTTGCAGAGAGACAAAGATTTGTAACTCAAATTTTACACTAATATAGTTTTACAACATTATAGATTAATCATGTTTGTAGTTTGCATATGAATTCCTTCTGATTTTCAGTATTATATAGTTTTTCCTTCAAGATTTCAGGCGTCGTCATTGTGTTGGATTCGATCGTGAGATTATTGTGTTTCATTTCAAAACCTCTAATCTTTCTATCTCTTTCATAAATGTATGCATGCAGATATGCTTAAGTTCATGAGTTATACATTGTGCATAAAATTACTTTATATTTTGGTTGTGAAAATAGAGTTTTCCTTCGAAAAGATATTTTGTCAAAGCCTTTGTATAAAAAATTCAAGTGTTTAAGTTGTTAGAATTAGTTGTGCAAATTAAAATATTGAAAAGTCATCTATGAGTGAGGTTACAGATTAAGTTTCATTTATTAGGTGCATCACTATTTGTTTTAAGTTTAGTTTATGCATTCAATTAGATCCTTTCTTCCCTTTTCCAAATAAGTTACACATAATCATTAGAATATCATAAAGGAAGCCAACCTAGAATCCGGTTTAATTTCACAATAGGATACCCACAACCTAAAATTCGTCCAATGTTACACGAGATTGCAGAGCTTTTCAACCTTGCATGCGGGTGAAAATCCCTGTGATAAAAATAATATCATCAACATACACAACCACTATCAACATTTTGTTTCCTTCAACTTTGAAATAGAGATTATTGTCTGTGGAGCATTTGCTAAACCTTTGTTGTGTCAAATATCTATCCAACCTTGTATACCATGATCTGGGAGCCTGTTTAAGTCCATATAGTTCCTTTTTCAACTTGTAGACCATGTCCTATTTATCTAATAATTGAAATCCTTCTAGTTGTTCCATGTAGAATTCTTCTTCCAATTCTCCATTCAGGAATGTAGACTTAACATCCATCTGGTATACCTTGAAATATTTATGAGCAGAAAATGGCAAGAACATCCAGATGGAATCCATTCTTGCTACTAGAGAAAATGTCTCCTCAAAGTCTATTCCTTCAACCTGTGAATAACCTTTGCATACAACCATTGCTTTGTTTCTTACTATTTCACCATCTTCATTCAACTTATTCCCGAATACCCATTTTGTACCAATTACATTCTTGTTTACAAGTCTAAGAACCAATTCTCATGTCTGATTTTTCTCTATTTTCTGCAACTCTTCTTTCATGGCTCTAACCCAATTCTCATCTTTGCATGCTTCACATACTATTTTAGGCTCAATATAAGAAAGTAGACACAAATTTACCTCATCTTCTATCACTTTGCTTCTTGTTGTTACACCTTTTCCTTTTCCACCAATTATCTGTTCTTCTAGATGATTTTTCTATGCATACTTAGGAGTCTTAGGAGTAGGTTCTAAAGCTTCTTCTTCTTCAATCTGTTCCTTTTCTTCCTCTTTCTCTTCTTGTACTTTTTCGTAGATAGGTTCAACTTCACTTATTTTGACTGGTTTGTGCATATCTTCATCAACTTTTACATTTTCACTTTCAACTATCTTCCTCAGTCTTTTATTGTAGCATCTATATGCTTTGCTATTAGTTGAATATCCAATGAAAATACCTTCATCACATCTTGCATAAAACTTTACAAGGTTATCATCATCACTTTTAATATAACATCTGCTTTCAAACACCTTAAAGTACTTAATAGTAGGAATTTTTCCAGTCCATAGTTCATAGGGAGTCTTTGTGCTATTACCTCTGATCTGAACTCTGTTAAGAATATAAATAGTAGTATGGATTGCTTCTCTCTAGTATACATTAGGTACATTTTACTCTTTCATCATAGTCCTTGCAGCCTCTTGAACAATCTGTTTCTTCCTCTCCACAACTCCATTCTGCTGAGGAGTTATAGGAGCAAAAAAATGTCTCTTTATATCATGCTCTTCATAAAATTCATTAAACTCACTAGAAATGAATTATCGACCTCTATTAGACCTTAAAAATTTGATTCTTAGGTTCACTTCATTCTCTACCCTTGCCTTGATCATTTTGAATCTATCTAGAGCTTGATATTTATCCCTAAGAAAAGTAACCCATGTCATTCTAGAATAATCATCAATTAGAAGCATGAAATACCTGTCACCATTAAGACTTCATGTTCTTGTGGGACCAAAGAGGTCTGTATGAATCAATTCCAACATTTTGGTAGTTGATAGTTCTTTTCCTTTAAAACTACATCTTGATTGTTTTTCGAGATGACAACTTCTATAAACAGTATTGGTGGGCTTTGTAATTGTAGGAAGATCCCTAACAACTTCTCTTGAACTGATCCTGCTCAGCTTGTCAAAGTTTAAATATCCCATCCTTTAGTGCCATAGCCAACCTTCATTCACTTGAGACAAAAAGCACTGATCATCAATACTCTTAAGCTGATAGATGTTTCCATATGTTCTTCTTCATGCAACCACCACAGTTCCAGACCCTTTTCTGATCTCACAGGTGTTATCCTAGAACACAAGTTTAAATCCTTTGCTACACATTTGTCCAAAAATCAAAAGATTATGCCTTAAGCCCTTAACATAATATAAATCATCAGTACTCTATTTTCCATCAAAACTAATTGCTCCTTTTCCAACAATCTTTGCACTAGAATCATCTCCACTCCAAACATGACTAATCTTTCATCATACTTTCAAGTTGAGTGAACTTACTTTTGTCTCTAGTCATATGATTTGAACACCCACTATCAATTACCCAATAATCTTCATCTTTTTTAGCATGAAAGGAATTAACTATAGTACCTTTCACCTCATCCTTCTTCCTTTCCAAACCACATTCCCTTGCACATATTCCATGGTTAGTAGACACAGATTTATTCTCCAAAGCTAGAAACAAGAATTCATCTTTATCATCTTCAAAATTAGACTCATCATCAAAAATTCTAGCATCTTCTCTAACATAATACAATTTCTTAAACTTTTTATCCTTTTTGTCTTTATTATCTTTGTTCTTCTTGTGTATGGCTCTATTTAGACATCTTGAAGCATAGTGACCAATATTTCCACAACTGAAACATTTAAAGGGTAACATACCTTTGTACTTACCAGTACCTTTCTTCAATTTCCTTTTAAAGTTTGCTTCCAACTCCTGTGAACTTTCACTATCTAGGTCATCTTCTATCTTAATGGCTTTGAAGGTTGTTTCTATTTTCTCCTTTTCTTTTCCAAATTTCCTCATTTCAAATGTGGTCAAGGTGGAAAATAGCTATTCTTTAGTGAATTTGTTTGGATCATACACTTCCTCAATAACTAAGACCTTGTCAGTATAACTCTCCGTTAGTGTCATCAAAATATTCTCTATTACATCTTCATCTATTAGAGTACTACCTTGATTTTTGACTTCATCTACTGCAATATCAACCCTTTGAAAGTAGCTTGCAATGTCTTCACCTTCTTCCATTTCCAAGTTCTCATATCTGCACTTTGTTGTTAGCTTCTTTGATAATTTGACTGTCATTTCCTTCATAGATAGCTTTCAACCTTTCCCATACTTCATAAGCAGTTCCTAATGAAATAAATTTTGCCTGCTCAGTCTTAGATAAAGCACTATAGATAGCATACCCTTCTTTTTAATTTTCCTCATAGGCAGAAATCTCATATGCAGAAGAAGGACCACTTGCTAGCTCAACATATTTTGTCTCAACAACTTTCCAAGTTTTCAAGCCAAGAGAGATCAGGTAATCTCTCATATTCACTTTCCATTCACTGTAGTCAAATCCATCAAACATAGGGATTGAAAATTTGTGTACCATCAGATCTACCTCAAGCAATTAAGCTCTTCTCTGAAGAACCAAAGATCTAATAGCAATTATTGAAATGCATAAGAAAACTTAGAGGGGGGGTGAATTAGTTGTCACCAATATTATTTACAAACCTCAAACAATTATTAACTCCACATCAACTTTAACTATTATTAAGTATGAGAATGAAGTGCAAATAACAGAAAGTAATATCAACTCAAGTAACACTAGATTTATGTGGAAAACCCAATGAGGGAAAAACCACGATGAGGATTAACTCACAATATAATAGTAAATGCAAAACCAAATACAAAGGTTCACTACCAAAGGGCTCATTTCCCAAGATAGGACTCACTATATAGATACAAGGCTCACTAGCTATAGATATGACTCAATGTCCAAAATGGAGGCTCACTACCTATAGATAAAGAAAGATAACAAAATATCCACCACAACAACTTCCACACATTCACAACTTTAATCAAGGAATTGTAAACACTATCAACTCACTACTTTCAAGAGTCAAACACATTGAAGAATTTCTACCTTAATTCACTTTCACACACTCTTTCGCACCTACTTCACTTCTCACACTTTCTTGCTTGTAATTCACAACATCTTGACTTGTATTTATACCACCTTCGATCTTATAAATTTTCTCCAAGGTTAGCTACACATTCTTCATTTTATAAACTCAAATTAGGTTGATAAATCAACATTCTTGTGGTGGATAAGAATGAGAGTGGACCAAATACATACTTAACTAGGACCCAAAACAACATCTTGGATCAATCACACACTTCATTAATTGATACTTATCCTTTATGTAATGTGTAAATAATAGGTTGGCCAAACCTAATGAAAACACCAATGAACATTGAAGTATGTGCATCCACAACAAGATGATAATGTGTGGACCATATAACACACTTTACCATACATTGGAACACCTCTTAGAATCCTTTAGATACATCCATAATAACTACAATAACTTCCATACAAAAAGCACTTTCCATCAGTCCAACCGAACTATGTAGACACACATAATAGCTCTGGAACTAGTCTTCCAGAGCACCAAAACACAAGCGCTTTTCCAAAACATAGATAAAACCATTAGAATCCTTCTTCCAGATCCATAAGATCTGAGAGAAATAGTAGAGGACTACAGAGCAGAAACATTTCTCCCAAACCATAGACAAACAACTCTACCAGACCGGTTCACAAACTAGTTAACACAACTTTCACTCTTCATCAGCCCAGAAGCTATAACTCAGGATATATCACCCAAGGATGCCCATAAACAACACTATAGATCCGCACAAGCATAGGATCAACAAAGAAGAAATGCAAAGCACATTATTAGAGCACATTTAGAACACACACACAATTGTGTCTTCACTATTCATTAATTTCCTCAAAAGAACTTAATAACTCATCACGCCTGCAACACCATAAAGATAGCTCCATGTACTCACAACATCTCTACAATATCTCAGCCATACATGTACCACCTGCAGTCACTTGATTCCTTTCACTACAATAACCTATACTGTGTTGACATCAATGACAACATTAATGACAACACCACCATACTCATTCATACTTGCAATAGTTTTATCACTTCCTTTTATAATGATCTATGCATTTAATTCATTTATCCTTCAATAATATTCATTTCTTCCTCATTTCCTTAATCAATTCTTCCTTGTTTAGTTTTGTTTCTATCTTATTCATACACCTTCATTAATCCTTGGCTGATATATATATAGATAATAAACTATAGTCTTGGTCAACATTAAAGTTGATTTAAATTTGAATTATTATTATAAGGGTGGCGTCAAAATAATGAGGTCAGCCAACATAGTATATCTATTTATTTTATTTTTGATTGCTGCCTTATAATATTTACGTTTGTCTTCATGAACATTAAAGGATGTCAGCCAACGCAATTTTTTTTAAATGTCTTTCATATCTACCAAAAGAAGTTGAACAACATATGTGTTTGGGTGCTTTTAGTGGCCTTTTTCCTTTGTCCTTCATTGAAAATATGTTCTCCATACCTTTGACATCAAATGATATTGTCTATTCCCTTGATATCAACAAAAATATTACTAACAATCTTGGACAAAAAACTCCTTCTTGACATTAATGGAAATAATCTCATTCATTCACTTTTGACATCAATGACAATATTTTAATACCCCACAAAAAAATTCAGCCCAAATGGAAACCCAAGTCAAAATTTATGACCTTCGAAAGTCCTTACAAGTGAAATCATTCATGCTAATAATAAAATCCTAGATGATTACATATTATCATTATTGAGTTTTAATTATATTTAAGCGGTAGATATTTGTAATAGTTTGTTTCAGTTTGTTTAATATACACTCCCCTTATGATTTTAGTTTTTTCTTTTATCACATATTTTCTAGTCCTAAATATTATAACATGAGTATATGAATGACCTCACATGTTCTATCTTTTAATCTAAATTTTTTCAACATGGATCATGTATTCACACATCTTACTTTCATGCCACATTTGATTCTATTAGAGAAATCATGCATTAGCTAATAATTAATTTATCTTTAATTAATTATTAGTTTAATTTATTCCCATGCACTTAATCTAAACTTAGGAGTGTTTTTTATGTTAACTAGAGAGCTATTATTAGATCATTGTATCATTTCATAAGATTTTGACACTTGTCATGATGTAGTCCCTTTATTTGGATGTTGTGGTTGTGTTGCTGATATGTGGTTGTCATTGATGTCAACACTATTAGCATTGCATCTTCTTAAGGTTGTATATGTCAAGGATATTGAGAAAATTGTAAAAAATATAGTACAGGCAGCCAGTGGAGCTAAGAAGGTCGGAATGTTGGAAAGCTTTGTGTGTTGAAGATCTGAAGGTACGCTTCAAAGGGTTTATTGCTGAAGCTTTCTATTATGTTTTCCAAAAGTTTTAGAGGTTTGCATAAATATTTGGGGAATTTATGAAGATCTGTGTGCCTACAGTTACTCAGTTTCTGTAGATGGTGTTCTTGGTTGAAGCGGATGAAATTCTGGTAATTTCATGTATTGCGCATGTACCTATGACGTTCATGGATGAGTCTAGATTGTGCTCTATCCTTTCTGTACATCTACATTGATTGAAGCATTCCTGATCAGAGATTCTTCTGTTGGGAACAGGTGCCTCAACTTCTGGCTTGGATCTCAAAAAAGACTTGGGTGAAATTATCATCTTTCTTAGCCTTTACCTCTCTACCATTGAGAGTCTTTCATAGAGGCACGGTTTGGCGATTTACCATGGGCCTCTATCGGTTTATCCGTGGTTGGGCGGTGTCACCTCCATACTGCGGGGTCTCTGTCTCAGGTTGGTAGTAGTGCGGTTGACAGGTGACAGTTAAGCAACGGTTCACCGCCATACCGTGGGTATGGTTTGGTGATGGCACGATGGCATGGTGAAGGGTGGCGGTCAGTATGACAATCATCACCTTACTGTAGGTGTCAATTAGTGGAGCTGCAGTGGCTTCCATTAACAACTGGCAATCTACGAAGAACACTTACCTCCCTACCACGATGGCCTTTGGCCATGTCGCGGTGGTGTGGTAAGCCGTGGTGGTCAAAGATAAAGGTTACATCCTTGCCGCAGAGGTCTTGCGGTCGGGGCATGGTAGCACGATGGACTTTGATGGTCAGCACAGGCGGTTACTGCCATACCGTCAAAGATCATGCTGAGCTCGGTGGTGATGTGGTGCTAAGTGGTGGGATGGTAGACAAGCCACTACCTCATTTCCGTGACTGTGTTAGGAGAGACCTGCGGTTGGGTGGTGGAACCACCATACCACAATAGGTCTCACAGGGCTTGACGGTGGTGCGGTAAGAGAAGCTCAGAGCTTGGGTGATAATTTTGACTCATGGTCAAAGTAATGAGTGAATGGGAAGGTGACGCGTGGCAAGAAATCAATACTTGATTGGTCGATGTTTGAAGTGATGAAAATAGTAAATGCAAGATGTGTTTCGGCTGGTGATAGAATCTGATTAAGGCAAGGAAGTTAATGCCCGAGTGACCCGATGCAGAGAAGATCGATCAAAAGATCAGACTACTTGATTGGGTGATCGATACATCATTAAGACTTGCAATTGGTTGGAATGTTAAATGCGATGTAAGACTTGTACAGTCGATTACATCGAATAAGCCAATCGAAGGGTGACGGTGAAAAAAGTGAGATAGAGACTAAGAAGTCAGAGTGTATTGTATTCATTGTATACTATAAGAGTATTGTAACAGTGTGTGCATGAAAATACTCAAGTCTGTTGCTATGAGCTAACTATCAGAGAGTGAGGACTGTGATATTTGTATGTAATTTATTTTGTTGTAATACAAAGTGTCTTCTCTTGGTGTGGTGGGTTTTTTCTCGAAAGGGTTTTCCCACGTAAATCTGGTGTTATCTGTGATTGCTTATTTCTATTATCCCTTTTACTCCATATGTGTTCATCTCAGTTGTTTTAAGAAGCTTTAAAACTAGTATTTGCAATTCTCCTCTGTTGTATTAGCATTAGGAAAGTGATTCCGCACCTCTGTTTTCCTTTCAAGTGGTATCAGAGCTTGGCCAGTTGTGTTATCCTTGTTAGTACGGTTGGTTTTTGTGCTAATACTGTTCCAGTGGGAGTATTGTAAAGTTAGAACTTAGTTCTATTTGAGATGGCGAGTACATCAAGTAGAGTAGAGATTGAAAAATTCAATGGTGGAAACTTTGAGTTATGGAAACTCAAAATGGAAGAATTGCTTGTGGATAGAGACCTCTGGGTTGCTGTGTCTGGAACTATGCCACAAAGTATGAAGCAAGAAGATTGGGACCTTGCAGATAGAAAAGTGAGAGGTTTGATAAGACTTAGTCTGGCCGATTTTGTATTCCTGAATGTCCATGAAGAGAAGTCTACAACTTCATTATGGAAGAAGCTTGGTGATATTTATCAGGGAAAGTCTCTGGTAAATAAGTTATTCCTAAGGAAGAAGTTGTACTCCTTCAAGATGGAAGAAGGTGCATCTATTGTAAACCATCTGAACTCATTTAATATGAGTGTTTCTCAGTTGGCGTCTGTAGGTGTAAAGATTAGGGAGGAGGATCATTGCATGCTCATGTTATGTTCGTTACCTGACACTTGGGGATCATCTTGTAATAGCTATTGGAAGTATGACCACTACTTTCAAGATGGAAGACATTGTTGCCTCATTGCTGTATGAAGAGATGCAAAGGAATTCTTCAAAGATGGCCAAAGAGGCCCTTTCTATTTGAGGTAGATCAAAGGAGAAAGACAAGAAGTTCAAATCTAAATTAGTAGGGAGATCAAAGTCTCCTGGCAAAAAGTCCAAGGTGAAATGCTGGAACTGTGGGCAGTCTGGTCATATCCGAAAGGATTGTAAAGAGGAGGAGAAGAAGAAGAGTAATTATTTAGAAAATGACTCTTCTCAAAGTGATGCAGATGGCTTCATTGTAGTCTTGGTGATTTAGGCATCAAATGATGTCTGGTTGGTTGACTCAGGTGCATCCTTTCACATGACGTCTCATAGAGAATGGTTCACTAAGTATGAGAAGTATGATGGTGGAAAGATGTACCTGACGAGTGAATCAAAATTGGAGATTTTTGGCCATGGAAGAGTCAAGATACAATTCCCTGATGGTAGAATCAAAGGGATTGGTGGCATACTGCACATACCCATTTTGGCTCGTAACTTACTTTCTGTCAATAAGCTGAATGATGTTGGTGTAGAAGTTTCTTTCTTGAGTAAAGGATGTAAGATGGCTAGAGGTGCAATGGTGCTGGCTAAGGGTATACCTACTGGCACTCTATACAAGCTGGATGCACGTCCTATTCAATGCAACAACGCCTCTGTAAAGTCAAGAAAATTTGTTCCTATAGAGGAAGATGAAGATGCTTCTCTAGATGCAAATGCTTTGGAGGTGAAAATCCCAACAGAGAAGACCATGTTGTGGCATCATAGATTCAGTCACATAGGTGAGAAAGGTTTAAAAACCTTGAAAAATAAAAATATTGTTGAAGGGCTTGATGATTGTAACCTTGAGTTTATTTTTTGCGAACACTGTATTTATGAAAAGCAACACCATGTTTAATTTTATTCAAGTCCTCATAAATCTTCTGGTGTACTGGTTTATGTCCATTATGATGTGTTTGGTTTAGTTAATATTCCTTCGTTATCGAAGTCTAGATATTATGTTTCTTTTATTGATTTTGAGAAGGGCATTTATATATTTTTTTAAGAGTAAATCAGAAGTGTTCAGTCAGTTTAAATAATTTAAAACTTTGGTAGAGAATCAAACTGGAAAGAAAATTAAATGCTTGAGGACAGATAATGGCAGTGAGTTTCATTCTACAGAATTTGAAAGGTACTACATAGACTATAGAATTAAAAGGCATAAAACTAAACCTTATACTCCACAGCAGAATGGAGTTGCTAAAAGGTTGAACAAAATGTTAATGGAGAGAGAAAGAAGTATGTTGAGCAGTGCTGGTCTAGAGCAGATTTTCTGGGCTGAGGTTGTGGCTACAACATGTTACCTAGTAAATCATTCACCTTGTTCTACTCTTGTTGACAAGACACCTTTGGAAGCATGGTCTGGTAAGAAGACCTCTCTTAGACATATTTATGTCTTTGGCTGTGAGGCATATGTATATGTGCCTAATGAGAAAAGATCAAACTTGGAGAACAAGGTTGTTAAATGTATCTTCATCGGCTATGGCATTGGTGTGAAGGGATATAAGCTTTAGAATCCTAATACTGAGAAGGTTTTGTATAGTAGAAGTGTAATATTTCATGAGCTGAAACCTTTAGTAGCTGATCCACAGCTAGAGACAGATAAAAGAAAAAAGAAGAATGATGTAGTTCAGATTCCTTAAACTCCAGAAAAAGAGGAACTACATGGTGTACCTAAAATTGAGGAGAGTTCAAGCAGATCTGAGAGTTCTGAAGATGAAGAACCACAACCTTAGCTAGTAAGAAGGTCTACACATGAAAAAAGACAACCTGATAGGTATGGTTTCTCTATTTTAGATTCAAACTATGCCTATGTTTTGATTACTAGCACTGTAAAAGAAGCGATTAGCATGTCTAATTCAAATTCCTGGTTGGAAGCCATGAATGAAGAAATGAAATCATTGAAGAAAAATGAAACCTAGGATTTGGTACCTTTTCTTTAAGGGGAAAAGCTTGTTGGCTGCAAATGGGTATTCAAGAAGAAGACTGGTCTAGATGGCAGTGTAGAAAAGTATAAGACAAGGTTGGTTGCAAAAGTTTTTTCATAGATTGAGGGAATTGATTATGGAGAAATATTTTCCCCTATAGCAAAGCTGGCATCTATCAGATTTCTATTGTCATTGGCAGCAACATATGACTTAGAGATTGAGAAGATAAATGTGAAGACAATGTTTCTCCATGGAGAGCTGGAAGAAGAGATTTATATGTCCTAGCCTGAGAACTTCGTTGAAAAAGGTAAACAAAGTCTGGTTTGTAAATTAAAGAAATCTCTATATGGTTTGAAGTAGTCTCCTGGAATGTGGTACCAGATATTTGACACTTTTGTGTTGTCAATGGGATTTATGAGATCAAAATCTGATAATTGTGTTTATTATAAATATGAAAATTGTCGTGTGCTTATTATTACCCTGTACGTGGATGATATGTTATTCATAGGAAATAGTAAGTCTATGATTTCTGATCTTAAATGTAAGTTGTCTATAAAGTTTGAAATGAAAGATCTGGGTGCAACAAGGTACATTCTGGGGATGAAGATAACCAAGGACAAAACAAGAAGAAAGCTCTAGGCAAGTCAGAGTAAATATGTCAATATAGTTCTGGAGAGATTTGGTATGGATGATTGCAAGTAGCTAGTTGTTTTAATTATGCAGTGAACAAAATTATCTATTGAAGATTTTCCAAAGTCTAATACTGATATGGAGGACATGACCAGGGTACCTTATGCAAGTGTTGTTGGCAGTTTAATGTACACAATGGTCTGTATAAGACCAGACATTGCCCAAGCAGTGGGAGTTCTTAGCCGGTTTATGGAAAATCTAGGAAGATCACATTGGGATGCTGTGAAGAGAGTGTTCAAATATTTGAAGGGGACTTTGGAATATGCTCTGTGCTACAATGGAAATTTGGTTGCATCACAAAGAACACTCAGCATTCGTGGATATGTTGATTCTGATTGGGTAGGGGACATTGATAGTAGAAGATCCACCAGTGGATACACTTTCATGCTAAATGGTGGCACAGTCAGTTGGATGAGCAAGTGACAGGTTGTAGTCACTTTATCCACTACAGAGGTTGAATACATGGCAGCAACACATGCCTGCAAAGAAGAAATTTGGCTGAGTCAATTGTGCTCTGATATTCATTTTAATGCAAGGCAGATCACAATTTGTTGTGACAATCAGAGTGCCATTTGTTTGGCAAAGAACCCAACTTTCCATACCAGGACAAAGCACATTGATGTGCAGTATCACTTCATGAGGGATATGGTGGAAGATGGAAAGATTTGTTTGGAAAAAGTTGACACCTTGAAGAATGAAGCAGATGCATTAACAAAGCCAGTGAGCATGGACAAGGTCAGATGGTGCACAAATTCAATGGGCCTTGGGGCCTATGATCATCAGTAATTTTTGAAGTCTAGAGGAAGCCGGGAAGTCTTCTTTAAGTGGGAGCTTGTTGGGAAAAAGTGCCTCAACTTATGGCTTGGATCTCTGAAAAGACTTGGTGAAATTATTATCTTTCTAAGCGTTTACCTCTCTACCACTGAGAGTCTTTCATAGAGGCACGGTCTGGTAGTTTATCGCTTTACCATGGGCCTCTGTCAGTCTGTCCACGATTGGGCGGTGTCACCGCCATACCACGGGGTCTTCATCTCAGGCTAGAGGTAGCATGGTTGATGGGTGACAGTTAAGCAATGGTTCACCACCATACCGTGGGTATGGTTTGATGAGGGCACGGTGGCACGGTGAAGGGTGGTGATCAGTATGATGATCATCACCTTATTGTAGGTGTCGCTCATTGGAGTTGCGGTGGCTGCGGTTAACGACTGGCGGTCTGCAAAGAATGCTTACCGCCCTATCGCGATGGCCTTTTGGCCATGTCGCGGTGGTGCAGTAAGCCATGGCAGTCAAACCTAATGGTTACATCCTTGTCGCAGAGGTCTTGCAGTCGGGGCCTGGTAGCACGGTGGAGCTTGAGGATCGACACAGGTGGTTACTGCCATATTGTGGGAGGCTTTGCTTAGCCTCACGATTGAGAGGTGGCACTTCCATACCATGGAAGATCATGCTGAGCTTGGTGGTGATGTAGTACTAAGTGGTGGGTTGGTAGACAAGCCACTACCTTATTGTTGCGACTGTGTTAGGAGAGACCTACATTCGGGTGGTGGAACCACCATATCGCGAGAGGTCTCACAGGGCTCGATGGTGGCATGGTAAGAGAAGCTTGGAGCTCAGGTGGCAGTTTTGACTCATGGTCAAAGTGATGAGAGAATGGGAAGGTGACGCGTGAAAATAAATCAATACTAGATTGGTCGATGTCAGGAGCGATGAAAATAGTAAATGCAAGATGTGTTTTGGCTGGTGATAGAATCCGATTAAGGCAAGGAAGTTAATCCTTGGGCGGCCCGATGTAGAGAAGACTAGTCAAAAGATCAAATTACTTGATTGGGTGATCGATACATCATTAAGACTTGTGATTGGTTGGAATGTTAAATGCAATGGAAGACTTGTACAGTCAATTACATTGATATAAGTCAATCAAAGGGTGACGGTGAAAAAAGTGAGATAGAGACTGAGAAGTCAAAGTGTATTGTATTCAATGTATACTATAAGAGTATTGTAATAGTGTGTGCATGAAAATACTCAAGTTTTCTGCTGTGAGCTAACTATCAGAGAGTGAGGACTATGATCTTTGTATGTAATTTATTTTACTGTAATATAAAGTGTCTTCTCTTGGTGTGGTGGGTTTTTTCCCAAAAGGGTTTTCCCATGTAAATATGGTGTTATCTGTGATTGCTTATTTTTGTTATCCATTTTACTCTGTATGTGTTCATCTCAATTGTTTTAAGAAGCTTTAAAACTAGTCTTTTCACTTCTATATTGTATTAGTGTTAGGAAAGTGATTATGCACCTCTATTTTCCTTTCATCTTCCGATGTGTGCCCGACTTTTCATGTTCTTGGCTGACAAGATGATGTTAGCGTGTTGCGGATCCATGAGGATTAATATTTTATTTTTTGACATGTTTGGACGTGTTTTTTTAGGTCCTCACTATGTTGTGACTGACTTGTGTTGGTGCGCATTGTAATTTATTCATGTATCAAGGCTGACAATTGTAATTTATTCTTTATTTGTGGCCAACTGAATAGTGGTTGTAAATCCATGTAGCGAATATATATATGAGATTTTTTTCCTCATTTAGTGGGAAGTGCTCAAGTGTACAAGTGATGTACAAGTGCGAATAAAGGTCAGATCATTCAGAGCAGAGTGTGGAAGAGTTTGAGTAGAGGCTGGAAGAGTTTGAAGAAGTTTTTGTGTGCCTAACTGGACCTGTAATCATGCTTTTGTAGAAGATAATTTCTCAGTTCAACTTCATCAAATGGATTTAATATGATTACTGTATGTAAGGCAATGAACCTTCCCTTTGAGCAGTGTGCTATAGGTAGTGCGCCTGAATGCAAGTGCATTCCTTTTTATTCTCCGTTATACTTCTAACAGGGTATAATCTTGTGGACTAACATCCATCGTGGTTTTTCCCCAAATAGGGTTTCCATGTATAAAATCTTGGTGTTCATGTGTCTCTGATGTGTTGTTGATTTAATGCTTGCACTGTTAATTATCAGATTTGTGATATAAGATTGATTAATGTTGTATAAGTTTGATTTTGGTAACAACTGATTCACCCCCCTCTCAGTTGTCTATCCTTGTTTTGCCAACAATTGGTATTAGAGCTATTTCCTTTGAAAGAAGCTTGACAACTTGAGGTGATCTGATATGGCAACATTCAAAAAGGATAGTCCTAGATTTGATGGTACAAACTACTCTTTAGGGAAAGTCAGGATGGAATGTCATTTGAGGTGCATTGGTGAACCTTTCTGGTAGATGACACAAATTGCATATAATATTCCTCAGAATGGTCCTTCCTCTGAAGATGAGATCAAGCAATCAAAAATTAATACCAGGGCAGTAGAAACAGTGGTGAGTGCTTTGATAGATTCAGAGATGAAAAATGTGATGGGATTGAAGACTACATACCAGATTTGGAAAAAGATGGAAACATTGTATAAAGAAGATGCACTAGTGAAAAGTGCTAAGCTACAAAGTCTAAAAAGAAAATGGGAGAGCTTGAAGATGAGCGAAGATGAGAACATCTTTTCCTTCTCACATAAGAAAAATGAATTGGTGATGGAAATTAGATGTGCCGGTGGAAGTTTGGATGATGATGAAATTGTGGCTAAGATACTTAGATCTTTGCCCCCTTCTTACAAGACAGAATCCCATGCTATTGATGAACTCAGGACAGTGAAAAATATTACAAAAGACATGTTTATTGGAAAACTTGCTGCATTTGAATTGAGTGAATTCGGTGAGTCTGCTCCTAAGACTGAATCATCTTTCAATGCTACTATATCCAGGAAAAGCAACCAAAGATATGATTCAGGAGAAATTTACAAGAGAACATTTAGGTATGAAGATGAGATGAAGCGGATTGAAGATGAAGAAAAATAATTGGAAGAACTGGAAGAATTGATTGTGAAAAAAATCAAGAGGTCATGGTAAGTACAAAGGAAAGTTACCTATTAAATGTTTTTCTTGTAGTAAAATAGGTCATTTTGCTTCTAGATGTCCTGAAAGAGTTTCAAAGTATAAACTCAAGAACACTAGATTTCAACAAAATTTCTATTATGCTGAAGAAGGTGTAACTGATGAAGAATCTGATAAAGAAACTAGAAATGAAGATGAATTGGTATTTATTGCTATCAAAGAAAATGGTCAGGTGTCCACTGAATTTGCTAGTAATGTGAATGTTGAGAAAGCTCTTTCAACCAAAGTTGATGAGAAAGATGAGTGGGTGATTGATAGCAGATGCACACATCATATGACTGGTGACAAAAGGAAATTTGTAAGTTTGGAAAACTATGATGGTGGTGTTGTGAGGTTCAGAGACAACACTTCTGGTGTGATTTGTGGTAGAGGCACTATTTATTTTGGTGGTAAGCATAATAATGATGATGTTATTTATGTAGAAGGCTTAAAACATAACTTTTTGAGTGTTGGACAAATGGTAGACAAAAGGTTACAATCTACAGTTCAAGAATGGTAAGTGTAGAATAATGGGAAGTTCAGGAAATATGATTGCTTCAGGAACAAAGACAAAAGGTAATATCTTTCAATTGAGTGCTGCTAGTGAAAGTTTTTTGATTGCTCAAATTGATGTAAGCTAGTTATGGCATAGGAGGTTGTGTCGTGTGAACTTTGAAAACATTGTCAAGATAAAATTTACTCAAGCAGTTAGAGATCTACCTAAGTTAGTGAAGCCTACTAACACTATGTGCAAGGAATGTCAGATGGGGAAGAAAACAAGAAATTATTTTTGGAGCAAACAGTATAGCTCTAATAGAGTATTGGATTTGATACATACTGATCTATGTGGTCCTTCCAGAATTAGAAGCCTACAAGGTGAAATGTATTTTATGTTGCTCATTGATGATTATTCTAGAATGATATGGGTTGCTTTCTTGAGAAAAACATGAAGCGTTATAAAAGTTCAAAATTTTTAAAGCTATGGCAGAGAATGAGACAGGTCAAAGGATCAAATGTCTAAGGTCAAATAGAGGTGGTGAATTTACTTCACGGGAATTCAATTCTTTTTGTGAAGAGCATGGAATCCAAAGACAACTATCTGCTCCCCGGACCCCTCAACAAAATGGAGTTGTTGAAAGAAAGAACAAAACCGTTCTAGACACTGATAGAACCATGATGTTGGAAGAAAATGTTCCTCATTTCTATTGGAGAGAAGCTATAAGTACTACTATGTACACCATTAATAGGGTGAATGTCAACAATAATTCTGGTAAGACACATTTTGAGCTATGGTTTGGTTATAAGCCTACTATCAAGTATTTTAAAATTTTTGGAAGCAAATGCTACATCAAGAGAGATGATGATATAGGTAAGTTTGATGCTAGAAGTTATGAAGCAATCTTCCTAGGATAATCTACTAAAAGCAAAGCTTATTGGTGCTTTAATAAAAGGTTGAAGAAAATGCTTGAAAGTGAAAATGTCAAAGTTGATGAAGATATTGGTAAATCATCCAGATTTAGTGGTTATGATTCAGATGATCAACATGATGGTACTAACAATGAAAGTGATGTTCAGGCACAAAATCAACTTCAAATTGTTCTAGTGAACCAAGGGAATCAAGAAGCAAAAAATAGCAGAAGTGTAGAAGAAAGAACACAAGAACAAGAGGTAAGACAAAATTTCAAAACTCCTAAGTATGTAAGACGAAATAATTCTGATAGTCAGATCATAGGAGACAACAACAAAGTTGTGCAATCTAGAAGAAGAATTTTGGAAGAGTGTTGTCTAATTTCTAAAGTCGAACCTAGAAATATCAATGAAGCACGTAAGGATGAACATTGGATGGAAGCCATGAAAGAATAAATGTTGCAGATACAAAAAAATGATACATGAGATCTTATTCCTAGACCTCAGAACAAAAATGTGATAGGAACCAAGTGGGTGTTCTGGAATAAGCTGAATGAACAAGGTGATGTGGTCAGAAACAAAGCAAGATTGGTTTTCAAAGGATAGTCACCAATGGAAGGTATAGAATTTGAAGAAACTTTTGCTCCTATTGCTAGGATTGAAGTTGTTAGATTATTTATTGCTTATGCTAATTTCAAGAATTACAAAGTTTATCAGATGGATGTAAAGTCAGTATTTCTGAATGGTGAACTAGAAGAAGAAGTTTATGTTGAACAACCAAATGGATTTTAGTTGACTAATGAAAAGGACATGGTATGCTGATTGAAGAAATATCTTTATAAACTAAAGAAAGCTCCTAGAGTTTGGTATGCTAGATTGGATAAATATTTGTTGAAACTTGGATTCAATAAAGGTATTGCTGACAACAATCTGTATTTCAAGTTGGATCAGAACAAATAACTAATCATTGAAGTCTTTGTTGATGATATTATTTTTGAAGGTGATGATGATTTTTGTATGAAGTTTGCTGATGAAATAAAAAGTGAATTCAAAATTTCAATGATAGGAGAGCTGAAATTCTTTTTAGGATTGCAAATCACTCAGTTAGATGATGGAATCTTTGTATCTTAGTCTAAGTATGTGAAAGAGTTACTGAACAAGTTTGGCATGGAAGATTCAAAACCAGTTGGTACACCTATGGTGACCAAATGCAAACTTACATAGAAAGATGATTCTCCTAAAGAAAATCAGATAAGATATAGGTCAATGATTGGTGGATTACTCTATTTGACTCGGACTAGGCCATATATAATGAATGTTGTGTGCATGGTTGCTAGATTTCAAGTTGATCCTAAAGAGTCCCATGTGACTGCTATGAAAAGAATATTCAGATATCTGAAAGGGACAGTTGATCTTGATCTTTGGTATCCTAAGGATGATGATCTCACTCTAAGTGCTTTTACTAATGCTGATTGGGCAGGAGATGTAGATGACTAGAAGAGTACCAGTGGTGGTGCATTCTTCTTAGGTAAGAATCTAGTATCTTGGTTAAGTAAAAAGAAGAACTCAATTTCATTATCTACTGCTGAGGCAAAGTACATTGCTGCTGCAAATAGTTGTACCCAAGTATTATGGATGAAGAAAATGTTGAGAGATGTTAGAATTGAATATGAAGAACCCATTTCCATATTCTATGACAATTCAAGTGCCATTAACATTTCTAAGAATCTCGTGTTGCATTCAAAGACAAAGAATATATCCATCAAGTATCACTTCTTGAGAGACAAATTAAGTGACAAAGAAGTTAGATTGGAGTACATACCTACCAAAGAGAAAATTGCAGATATCTTTACCAAGCCATTGCCTAAGGATACTTTTGAGTACCTCAAAGGCAAGTTAGGGGTAATTTCCCCTCCTGATCAGAACTAAGATGCAGGTATTTGCATCAATCTGTGAATTCATAGCCATATCTCATTCCGGATTGATGTTGTGGTGGATTCTACTCAGGGGGAGTAGTCAGATGATTCAAATTTGTGATAAGAGCATATGTAATTTTTCCATTGATTTCAAAGGGGGAGAGAAACAAAGTGAAAAATGTGGGAAATAAGAGAAATGAAGGAAACAGGAAAGAGTGCACAATCTCAGGGGGAGATTGTTGAAGAAGAGTTAGTTGGGTTGATGATATTATTTTTCACATCATGTGTTGCCATTAATGCCAAAGGGGGGGATTGTTGGATGTTGTGGTTGTGTTGCTGATATGTGGTTGTAATTGATTTCAACACTATTAACATTGAATATGCTTAAGGCTGTATATGTTGAGGATATTGAGAAAATTGTAAAAAATATACAAACAGCTAGAGGAGCTGAGAAGGTTAGAATGTTGGAAAGATCTGTGTGTTGAAGATCTGAAGGTGCGCTTCAAAGGGTTTGTTTCTGAAGCTTTCTAGTATTTTGTCCGAAAGTTTCAGAGGTTCACATAAAGACTTGGGGAAGTTATGAAGATCTGTGTGCCTACAGTTACTCAGTTTCTGTAGATGTTCTTGGTTGAAGTGGATGAAATTTTGGTAATTTCATGTGTTGCACATGTACCTGTGATGTTCATGGATGAGTCTAGATCATGCTCTATCATTTTTTTATGTCTGCATTGATTGAAGTGTTCGTGATCAGAGATTCTTTCTATGTGTGCCCGAGTTTTCATGATCTTGGCCAACATGATGATGTTAGCGTGTTGTGGATCCATGAGGATTAATATTTTATTGTTTTATGTATTTGGAGGTGTTTGTTTAGGTCCTCACTATGTTGTGACCAACTTGTGTTGGTGCACATTGTAATTTATTCATGTATCAAGGCCAACAGTTGTAATTTATTCTTTATTTGTGGCCGACTGAATAGTGGGTGTAAATCCGTGTAGTGGATATATATATGAGATTGTTTTCCTCATTTAGTGGGAATTTATCAAGTGTACAAGTGATTTACAAGTGCAAATAAAGGTCAAATCATTCAGAGCAGAGTATGGAAGAGTTTGAGCAGAGGGTAGAAGAGTTTGAAGAAGTTTTTGTGCACCTAACTAGAACTATAATTAGGCTTTTGTAGAAGCTAATTTCTTAGTTCAACTTCATCAGATGGATTTAATCTGATTACTATATGTAAGGCAGTGAGCCTTCCCTTTGAGCAGTGTGCTCTAGGTAGTGCACCTGAATGCAAGTGCATTCCTTTTTATTCTTCATTATACTTCTAACAGGGTATAATCTTGTGGACTAGCATCCACCATGGTTTTTCCCCTAACAGGGTTTCCACATATAAAATCTTGGTGTTCATGTGTCTCTAATGTGTTGTTGATTTAATGCTTGTACGACTAATTATCAAATCTATGATATAAGGTTAATTAATGTTGTATAAGTTTGATTTTGGTAACAACTAATTCACCTCCCCTCTTAGTTGTCTATCCTTATTTTTCCAACACCTTTATCATTTAGGGTTGCTCCTATATAGAGCTCAACCCCCATTGTATTATCATAACCTTTGATGACTTTTGATCTTCTTGAAGTCTCTTGAGGTTCATTCTGTAGCTTTTTCTTGTTGAGGATATTGCATATTATTGTTTGCAACTCTCTGGGGAAGGTGTCTTTGTTTGTTGTTTGATCTTGTGGCTCATATTTTTCACAATTCTAACATGCTATTAGAGCTTGCATTTAGCAAACCACTTCTCGATTTGTACGTTTTTTTCTTCAACAAGGGTTACAACTTTAGATATGAAATTTCCTTTACTTTTTTTCAATTTTTGGAGGTGGGTGATTTTTACGTACATTTTGGTTTGAAAAGGACCTCACTGTTGCATTCAAGAGGTTGGTTTGACAAAATTTGACTATAAATTTTCCCATATTCCTTATTGAGAGCTTTTGAGGTAATTTTTTTCACATAGGGGCCCATAAAAACCTGGTGCGACCTCTGTGCATAATTTTAAAAAAAAAAATATTTAGGTCAGTACTTTTTTAAATTTCTTATTTTATAAATTAAAAAATCAAAGAAAAGTGCAGGAGTGCTTTAATTATTTGGGGGCTATGGTTTTTAATGAGGGTACCCACAGGGTACTTCTAACCCTGTAGGTTGTGCAACATGGTATTTAAGCCATCCAACGACTATCTGAGTTGGCCTACTAGTGAGGCCTTAAAACCTCGTTAGTGGTGGAAACATTATCCCTAGAGACGTTGAATTTCATGCTAGTGGAAATTTTTTTGGTGCCATCTTTTATTCTAACATGTATATTTTTTTCACTAATCACATTTTTCACTAGGTTCCTAGCAGGTTTTCCCAACACCCTCAAAACCCTTTGGTAGTGACCTGTATTTATTGGTAGGTATATTTTTGGCATATTTCGTCAGGTTCTTAGAATATTTCGTTGATCGATTTTATACAGAGGGGCCAAATTTATTTTTCAATGAAAAGGAAGATTTTATTGACATCATCATGATGTCATGTTGATGTCAGTGGTATGACCAATAGGGCATGGCCCCTTCAAGCCCCCTTTGGCCCTAAAGGAGCAATTCTTTTCTTTTGGCCATAACTTGGATGTACGATATCGAAATTGGGTGCACGAGATATCGTTAGAAAGATGGTTTTATCAACTTTCTAGTGGTGTGGGTCTTTTCACCATTGTTTTTTGTTGGTACATTCTACAACTTGTTGAAGTCAAAGGTGTTTTTTTCACTTCCAAGCTAATAAATTTTGACTTAATTCTTCATTTTTCATGATTATAGAGGAGTTAGGACGGTATTTTAGAACTCTTCAAAGCCATCCATATATTTTTTCTAGATTACTCTCTAGGTACATTGTAGTTAGTTTATTTTTTTCACATTCTAGTGAATTACTTAGACGCCTAAGCTCCTGAAAACATTTTATTTGCGTGGGATGACTCGTTTTTGGTTGTTCTACATGTATTTCCAATATTTTTGTCCTATTTAGGCATTGTATACATCTTTTTCATGTAATTTATATTTTATGGACTCACTAAGATAAAGTGTCATTCTAGTGTATACTTTTTGGAGATTTTGCACATCTTGTTGTGCCTTTTATACTCACACTATCATATAAAGTGTCATGGGAGGGTTATTTTTTTCCTTTTTCTTGTCATCACACCTTTTTCAAGTGAGTGTCCCTTCCATGAAAATCGTGCATCCTAGTGATTATTTCCTCATGCGTGTGTGCAGGCTTGCACACCCTTTTTTGTAGGTATTCTTTGTGCAAATTTAGATCTTCTTATTTCTCCTACATGAACTTATTGGTTTCACATAGTTTTAGTGGATCTATCTTGGATCTCCCTTGTCAGCATTATGGGGGTTTTTGTTGTTGGTTCTAATGCTTCCGTAGTTTCATTTTTGGAGTGATCTATGTATCTAGTTCTTGTTCCTATGTACTAGGTGGATGCAATGCACATATGCAACTAGTTACCCATGCATTTTAGTGAGATGGAGCATTCACTATATGGACACTCTCGCATTCTTGTTTCTAGTGGTTATTCTTTTCAACACTATATTAGTCATCATTCAACAGTTTTATATAAATTCTTCATGCTTCAATGATTTTCTATATGTTCCTCTTCATTTTGGGACATTATTTTGGAGGCTTTTCAGTCCTTCACATTGTTTTGGTTGGAGGATTTTCAATCCTTCACATTGTTTTGTAGGATTTTTAGTTCTTCATCCACCTTTCTCTCTTTTGGAGAGGGTTTTTTCCCAGTTTCCTTTTTTTTGAGTTGTGAGAGATTATATTGTTTGTACATGGGTACCTCACCAGGCCTTGTTTGTTGAGACCCATTATTCATTCTCTTTTTATGGTTTTTAGCTACTCCCTAAGTTAATCTTAAGGGGGGTGTTAGAGTAATCATACATTAGCTAATAATTAATTGATCGCTAATTAATTATTAGTCTAATTTATTCTCATGCACTTAAGCTAAACTTAGGAGTTCTTTTTATGTTAACTAGAGAGATATTATTAGATCATTAAGTCTCATTGTATAGGATGTTGACACTTGTCATGATCTAATCCCTTTATCATTTATGGTTACTCCTTTATATAATTCAACCATCATTGTATTATCATAATCTTTGATAACCTTTGAGGACTCTTGATCTCATTAAAGGCTCTTAAGGTTCATTTTGTAACTTTTTCTTGTTAAGGATATTTCATATTGTTGTTTGCAGCTCTCTTGTGTGGAAGGTAGTCTTTGTTTGTTGTTTGGTCTTGTGTCTCGTGTTTTTCACAATTCTAACAGACTCACATATTATACTTAAGTGTTAGAGTTTTAAATAATTTGATTCATCTTGTTTTCTCTACAATCTACACCCCCTTTATGAATTTATCCCATGCTTTCATCACATATTTTCTAGCTATAACTCACATGAGAATAACATGAATATAGGAATGACCTAACATGATTTATCTTTCAATCCAAAATTTATCAAACTTGGTTTATGTATTCAAACATATTACTTTCATGCCACCCTTGCTCCACATTAATATAATTTAGTTGGTTATACTCATCTAAGGTTAGGAAGAGGACAAGGCATGCAATTATGCCCACATGTTTTACCAACCAATGTACTGAATTTACTTCATGCACCTTAAGCCATATCTAAACAAATTGAGTTTGATAATATTCAATAAAGTTAAAAAATTGAGATAAAATATCATTTTGGGACTTAGCATGTACATATTCTTTTTATATAGATATAACACAAAAAGACTTAAGAGAAAATTCAATTTGGGATTGACACTAATTTTCAATTAGTTGTATCTTTGCTTGATTTTGTTGGCCATAAGGAATATTGAGCTATATTATTTGATGATAATGAGATTTCACCTAATAAGGTACTTAAAGAAGAAAATACATTTCCCCATCATGGTGAATTTTGGCAACATATTCATCAAATTATCTTTAGTTGGAAATGGATCGAGCACTTTTTGAATGTGCAAGACAACTAAGGGGGGTGAATCAATTGTACCTTAAAACTTCAAAACCCTCTTTAACATTCAGATCTATATTCATTCATTAAAACTTTAAATTTGTTATGATGATTTAGCATGAAAAGAAAATAATAGAAACTAAAACAACTTAACACCATACACAAGAGAACACCAGATTTACATGGAAAATCCAAGAAGGGAAAAACCACGATGAGGATTAGCTCACAATATAAGTAATATCAACACTAAATACAATAGACCTCATTTCTAAAGGGCTCACTGCCCAAAGAAGAAACACTCACTACCAGGATAGAAAAGGAGATAGAGAAGAAGTGTTACATAGAGAAAATAATCTCAATGCAATAGAGAATCCACCATAATGACATCAACACTCTCATAGTTCGATTAAAGAATTGTAGCCACCTTTTGCTCATTGCATTTAGTAAACTAACACATGAAAGCTCACACTGCACTTCTCAATTTTGCATTCTAAAACTTTGCAATTCCCATCATTCACATCTCTCACATATATCTTTTCATCCTTTAACAACTCAACTCATACTTATACCATCCTCAACCTTAAAACCCTTCTCCAATGTCGGCTATGCACATCAACCATGCAAATTTAAATTAGGTCAACACCAAATTTTTTTTGTGGTGGATAGAAGTGAAACCAAACCACATCACATCTTAATTGGGGCCCAAATATATAATACCACAAAACCACACGTTTCAATAAATAATATCCATCCATCACAAGTAGTGTAAACACCAGGTCGGTTGTTACCTGTGCAAACACCATTAAAATTTTAAGTACACGGTTCCTCATATCCAAGGACAACTTGCAAACCACACACCATGCTTGAACATGAGGGTAAAAGCACAAAGTTGTGTCACACTTTATAAAGGAAATGGCCAACACTAATCCAAATTTTAAACTTGAATCACTAAAAAGTGGCATATATGTTTTGAATTTTGAAATGATGTAAACTAGTAATATATATATATATTTAGTATATTTTATGTTTGTATTTAAAAAAAATATATTTTAAACTAGTTTTTAATAAATTAACACTATAATTTAGTTGTTGATAAAATGCTGAAAAATGAAGTTGCATGAGATGTCAAACTTTTTATAGTAAATTTTATATTTTTTTCTTTCAATTCTTTTGTGAATATTTATAACTTGAAACTTTAGTGCATGGATATTTCTTTTTTCAATTTTGATAAATATATATTTTAATAAATATTAAAATGTATGTGAATCAAAAATAGTTGTTTCCATTGGATATCAACTTTCATATTAAATATTTATCTAAAATGGAAAAAAAAATATACCATCTTGAAATAGATTATTTTATCTAGTGCACCATATTTTTTTAAATAAGTTTTAGTATTTTTCCTTGGCATGGTAATCAACCTAATATTTTGTGTTGATAACCTACTTTTAGTAAAAATAAAATATAAAATATAAATAATAATTAAACTATTAAATAAATATATTTTTGAAAACTACACTTATGGATCTACAAAAGGGTAATTTTTTTATAATTAAAAAAAAATGTTATTTACATTAGTAGGAGTTATTGAAACTTCAAGTTTTTTAAATAATTTTATTTTTTTGGTAAATTTGACTCAAAGTGGTGCTCTATATATTTTTAGCCAACAATTTTAGTTGAGAAAGTTGTGGAAGTTGTTAGAGTAAAGGTTTTAACTTAATTATGTTGATTAAGTTACCTTTATTCCCTTCTTAAGATTTCACATTAGTTTGCATATAGTGACATTTAATAATTATATTAATTATTAAATGTTATCCTATTAGGGCTTCTATTAGGGTTTTTCCTATTAGGGTTTTATTAGGGTTTGCATGATCTCCTTTTTATAAGGATTGATCCCATTGTATTTCATATCAATTCATTCTCTCATTCTCTCTGATATATACATTTTTAATTTTCAAAGAACCCTTGCTTGTTTGTCTCCATCTCTTCTTTTGTGATAGGTTATTTGCATGCAGGTGATCTTCGGGGTTTGTGGTGTTGTATTTTCTCAACTCCTACAGAAGTATCTAACTTAGCTAGAATGAATCTTAGTATATCATATGTTTGACCAATTTTTTTTTTTAGTTAAAAATAAATTAAGTTGTGCTGATAAGTTGGCTGAAAGTGTGACACAACTTTGTACTTTTACCCATGATCTAGAATATTCCTCAAACACCCTAAAATCCAACAAACTTCTTTGCAACAACTTCCACCTAAAGAATGGACACACCTAGTACACTTAGATAACTCTGCCATACACTGTTACTTGAAAAACTAACTTTCAAAGCACCAAACCTCAAACCACCTTGACTGAAGTAAAATACCAACACAATCAACACTCCTTTAGATTTGAAAGACCTAAAACTTAACTGTGGAGAAATGCGGAGTAGAAAAATTTCTCCTAGAAACCTTTACAATACATAGTTCACACACTAGTGAATACAACTTATTCTATACAACAATCTAACACACCAATTCTTGAATATAACAACTCTGAACACCTCTCATCAACATATCTAAATTGCATAGGTAGATCTTGGACCTAGAAGAAATGAGGAGCAACACAATAACACACCTTTGTAACTTAGAACACCACTGCAAGACACATTTTCCTCTTTTTATCAAATTTTCTCAAAAGCACTTGGCAACCAAGCACCAGAGACACATCCTCATCATATTTAGTACTTCCACAACACAATTGAATCAACTAAAATATAGAAATTTAACCACATAACCATAGACATAATCTTATCAAAGCAACACTAGAGATTGACACCAATAGCTTTACTGATGACAATATAATGCAACTTCAATCATAGCATCAATTTCACATTCTTGAAAAAATAGACATCAATGACAACATAGGCTTGTTGAAATCAATGACAACACTAAATGCTCATACTTGCAATAATATGCCCCTTTGTCATTGGTGCCAACAAATGATCTGAAAAACCATCAAAGACACAACTCTGAATACCAACACACTACATTACTTCTCCCCTTGAATAACTTATCTTTTTCAAATTGTTCTCTCCCCCTTTGTAGCTTGTCTTCTTTACTTGTTTCTCTCTCCTTGAATGAATTTTTCCTTTTTCACATGACTTTCTCTCCCCCCTTTGAGATCAACAGAAAAAGACCAAAATATTTGCATTGTTTATTCTCTTCCTTTGACATCAATCAACTTGCTTACTTTTGCAATGTTGGTGTTTCAATTTTCACATCTAGAATGTAGATTAGAAACAAACAACTATGCATAGTTGAACAACTCTTAAAATTAGGAGAGTAAGCTCCCTCTTCGTTGATGATGCTTAAAAATAATACTAAACTATTGCCAATCTTTTTATTCTCAGCTTTAAGAGCATAAGGCTATAAAAATATTTGCATTGTAGCTAAGGTTTTATCTTTTCCAAAAATTCAAACTACAACTAGGCCTAAACTATAAACACTTCTAACAACTCAAGTAAACTCAGAGCTTGAGAGTTAGAAGTAAACAAGGAATGATTTGATTAATACAAAAGCTTAAATAAACTTACTTCTAGATCACACTTGAAGACTCATTGTACTTGTAGACACTAAAAAATGTATTGAATGATATCATGCACTTGAATAAGGTATACTAACATTATTTCCTCCTAAAAACCACCCTATTTTTGCTTAATTGATTATGTCATTTGCATCTATTAACCTAATTCATCAAATTGGGTTAATTCACCCCCTTTCACGCTAATATTTCATCTCATTAAATTAAATAAATCAAAGTATTTAATTTAATTCCCTAAGTCTTCCCATTTAATTAAATAACCCTAAGTTATTTAATTAAATCTAATTTCACTTTTTTCCCATTGATTAAATCATTTAATTTAATGAATACCACTTTATTCTTCTAATTCCCCTAATTACATGATTAAACCTTGTTTAATTAGAAATTATCTAATTAATCCAATTCCTCCCACTTGCAAGGGAATATTCCCATGAAATATTCCCTCCCCTTTTACATAATTAAAATTTGTTTTAATTAGCAAAATATCCTTTTTCCTCACCCATGAATATACCAAAGAATATTATTTCTCCTCCAATAATTTAAGAAGGGGAATATTCTCACAAAACTTCAAGTGCAAGTTACCTTGTAACTTCTTGTGCAAGTTAACTTTTGACCTCTTGTATAGGTCAAAAGTATACTTGTTTGGAAGGAATGAGAACCCTTGATTAAATCTCATCTTGCATTTTCACCCATTCATGAGAATCCATGATCCATGCCTCCTATTTCCTCCATCCTTGACCATTGATTAGCTTTATCAATATCAACCCTCAATTTCTCATTTGCTTTCTTATAAACAGGTCACTATTTAGAGACAAATGGATCCATATTTCAATTTGCAAACTCATGTTGTTCAAATCACTCACACTCACACTCAATTTAACTCACATTTAGCATATTTTTAGTTCTTTTTTTAGTTTCATAATAGCTTAGATTTCATTAATTGCTTCCATGAATCCATTTAGCTAATTAGAGAACCAAGGTTTGAATCTTTTTAGTTTAAATTTCATTTAGATTAGTTTAGGAATTGCATATCTACATATTTTAGCATAAAATCATGGTAGATTAACTCTTACATTATACTCATTTTAGCATAAATCATGTTTTCATCCATATATCACAATGGTTTCATCAATTCTCTTTAATAGAATCAATTGAAACAAGCTCACTGATCATGGGATTGGGAAAGGGTCATTGTTCCACATCAAAATGACACCAATTTCAAAATGGGATAAGTTTCAGATGGATTAGAGTAGACATTTTAACACTTTCTTAGTTTAGAATGTTTAGTTTCAATAAATGTTTAGTTTAACTTTCATTTGAATGATCTTGTTTAAAATTGAGTATTAGGGGAATGAATATGCTTAGATTCCTTATGGATCAAGTGTAATCGAACCATACTAATATCCTTGGTTGACATTCTGGCACTAGAAGGAGGGAAAACTGATCAAATTTAATCAATTTCTAGCTCGAATTCTGTTCATTTTGACTTTTACAAGAAAGAGCGACGCCCAACTCAATTTCAACAACGCCTTTGTAGTGTATCACCATATAGCGACACTATCATCATTTCAAACAATGACACCTATTAAATGCACCAAAATTTATTAAATAAATGGCGACACTAATACTATATAGAGGTATCAAAGATTTGTAAATGACGAAGCTCGACCAAATAGTGATGCTATCGTGCTCTTTGGTTTGTCCGTAGAGTGATACCCAAATTCACTAGAGCGATGACCAAATTCACCAGAGTGATGCCCAAATTACTTATAGTGATTCTATCATGAATGATGCGTTGGCATATGGCTTTTGGTGTTGTCATTGATCCGATCCACACTTTAGTATTTGTTCATACCGGGAGACAAAATTAAGAACATGGTATCCGACTGAAGTTGAGTCTATCAATCTACTTGCATTACCTATTTATCAGTTCAAGTTGTAGACCTTAGGGAAGGTCATTGAGCATATAGAATATCTTACTCTCGAGTTTTGTGTCAAGTGGTGTACGAGTTAGGAGATCCGGTTGATTGATTTTCTGTTCAACAGTGCAGAGAGCCGACTTGGTCGATATAATATATTGTGGATGTTTAAGGAGTAATTGTTTAAATGTTTTTGTGTTTGAACATGTTGATTTGGGTCCTCACTATTCTATGGCCTGGTGGAGCTTTTAAATTTTCCCCCCTTGTGAGTTTGTTTTACTTTGTCCTTGGCTCTAATTGGTTGGGTTTTGGGTTTTTTACAAACAAGTCTGGGTCATAGGCATTTTATTCGAACGATGACTTATTATTAATGGTGGCCGGTCATTTAAGTATGGTCCTAATCCCTTTCGGTTGTGACATTACCGTCCCCTCTTTACCTATCCTTTCGGTCTTTTGTGCCTTGACTGTAATTTGTATTTCCTTAGTGTCGGGTTAGTAAAATATTTTAGATTAATCTCTAAATAATATTTTTAGCCTCGAGGGTCATTTCCCCATCCACCTAGTCAGTCCCCTTGTTATAAATAACCTTTTGTGCATGTGCAAATTGCATAGCCGTCGGATGGAGTGATTCGTATCTGCACCATTCCTTGTAGACCTCGCAAGGTTTCCTGCTGACGTTACTAGAGTGGTGTGAGGCATGTGAGATGCTGCCACCTATCGCATATGATCATGGGGACTAGTTCTTGTTCATTGACTGATGAAGGACGTTGATGTTGATAGCTATTTGTTTACCAACACATTGTGGCCGTTCCTCGCTGACCTCACGCAATTAAAACATTAGTTTTAATAATGCTATGAGGTGTGTGAATTGTTGATGTGTTGACGTCGATGTTGCACGACGGACGATCAAGGTGGGGCCCGTTTTGTGCTGAGGTGGTGTCTGGTAGGTGAATTTTTGTTCACCTAAAGACTCATGAACATATGTGACATTTTCAAACCATTTTCACTCAATCTGATCCGTTCTGCTGGCTTACATTGTTTTGGATCAATGACTGGAATTTGAAATAGGCTGGTGTTGTACCATAGTTTTTTTATCTCACGCGAGTGAGTATTAATGGTCGAGTTTGAACTCTGCTCTCATAATTAAATGCTAAAAGATCAGTGAATTGCTATTTCTGTGTGTATTTCCACGCTGAAGAGGAATCGCCTGGTATAGAGTTAAGTGAGACATCTTTGTAATTTTCAGCCTCACTGTCATTAACGTTCTGCAAGTGAAACCATAAGTAGCACATATACCATTTCTTGTGTTTTCAGAAGGTCTTACTTGAAGAACAATTATTAATTGCTTCTTGTTATGTTCTTGAAGGATTGTTTGAGTTGATTTGCTTTAAAGTATCTTAAAGCTTGTCTTGATAATTGTTGTAGCTTCTTGAATTGTGAATCATTTTCTGTTTTAAGGCTATAGGGTGCGAGTTATAATTGTTAGACATATAAAAACCCTAGCTCAAGCTATTCTCTATCTTGTATAAATGGCACCTAAGGCCCGAAGCTCTAGCTTTGAAGCCGCTACTAGGTCCTTTTCCCAAGATATTATAGATTTATTAAAACCCTCTACTAGCAAATGGCAGGAGGGAAAGGCTTTGTTTTATGGGCCCTTGCTCCTGGAAGGGTTAACTAATAAGAAATGTGCGGTTCGAGACGCTGAGTTACCATATACCAGATGGCAGTTGTTCTCAAATTGGTTTGGGAATAGGAATCTGTGTTCCTCTGTGTAACCCATGGAGGTTGGATCTTGGTAAACTAGTGGTTCCTAATGTCTACTTGGATGTAGATTTATTAAAAGATATTGCTGCAAGGTATGACCCTATAACCAGAGTTGTCAGAATACACTCTGGCATAGAAATGGTAAAGATAACCAGGGAGGAAATTACATAAATATTTGGTCTACATGAATGGAGCTAGGATATGGTTGCCATTAATCTTGAGGCTTTCAGAGAAGAGTACAAAAATACCAAGGGTTTGTTCAGGAACATCTCTTTTGATGCCTCATTTGGCAACCTTAGGAAGAGGAAAGAATAAGAAGCAGGTAGTGATTGGTAAGAATGAGCCAAAACCTTTTCCTATGGACTACTTCTTGAACTATTTCAAGAAGACAGTTTGTGCCTTATGCCAAGTTTTGGGAATTAGCTTGAAGACTACTCTACCTACTGATATCATGTACATGGCTGTAAAGCTCCAACATCCAGGTTTCAATGTGGTATATGATTTTTCCCCTTACTTAATAGAGAAAATGCATGAGGGTTTGGTGGCCCTAAAGGAAGGAAAGAATTGGGTTGGTTTCAGGTGGTTTTCCCTATTGATCCACATGTTTTTATATAGGGGCCAGGTAGTGTTTGAAAAGGATATGGAACTAAAAAGGAAGGAGGATAATGTTGACATGCCTGTCCAATATTGGCTAGGATCCTTGATATACATTATCACAAATTTGATTATGTAACGTTCCAAAAATTCTTTGGATCCAAGTTGAAGAAGGCTCTAGTTTGTGATCCCCCCAAGATTCCTAAAGAGGTTCATGATTTTTTAAGGCCAATGGAAAGAAGGCCTGAATTAAATTTGACACACAATTAGGGAGATATCATCCCTTATCATAATACAACAATTTTAAAAGTATATGGCACTAATTTCAACCCTTATGTTCTGCCCAGGGAGGTGCCTCTAAGAATTGGATTTTTGGAAATCATGAGACAGTTGGGGTGTGCTCAAGCAATACATCTTCTGGTAGAACAAAAGAAAGGATCTTTCTTTCCTAAGTATACAACGTTTGTTGATTTTGTTATGGAAAAGGGAGGATGGAAGGATTTATACACATTGCTTAAACCTTATGGATTAAAGACTGTGCACCCTAGGAATCATGATCCTGAGGGTTTCATTTCTCAAATGAAGGCCAAGCATCAAACTGGAACTTTTGTCCATAATTTCTATTTTCCTGAGGACATTATCAGGAACATTTTTGATCTAGAGATACAAGAAGAGAGAAAGGCAATGTACATTTCCTTTACCAAGATGGTGAAAAAGAAGCAAGAAAGGATACCTACTTTCAATCCCATACAAAATATCAATGGTGAGTTGAACAGGGCTATGTATGCCATTGATAATTTTGAGATTTTGGTGGGAATTCTGAAGGATGAACGAGTTATGGAAGAAAGGGGAAAGTCACAAACTATTGAGGAGTACTCTGAAGTAAGGTTGGATGAGAGGCCTACTTATCATCCCCCGAAGAAGATAAAGGTTTTCTCTAGGAAAAGGGGAAGCAGGGCTGGAGAAGTTGCTAAAAATGTTGCACCATCTTCTTCAGGGTAGTCATTGCCAAATATTGTTGATCTGGATTCCCCTCCAAGGATTTCTGACCAGACTTGTCCATCATCACCAAAGAGATAGAAAATTGAAAGAACAAAGGTGGTTGATTATGATGGTGATGAGGATGAAGAGATCATTGTCACTCCTAATGAGATGCATCAGGGAATACCATCTTTCCCACTTGACACTTCATCAAGTTCTAGAGCAGTTGCTTTGAGGTTGGGAAAAGATGAAATAAGGGGAATCACAAATAATGATGACCTAAGGATGGAGGCCTGCAGAGTGTTCATGATGGATGACTCTTTTATCCAGACCAATGCTTTTAAATATTTTGTATGGAGGGAACATGTCTCATTGTATGCTGAGAGGGTGACACAAGAAAGAAGTTTGCACCCTGAGGTCCCAGAGCAAGTAATTCAGTCTAAGGTCAGGATGCAGATGGAGGAAAGGTTCAAAGAAATAACACCAGAGCAGGGCCGAGCATTGGTATAGAAGAGTGAAGTACAGTTACTTCTTGAATGGGATATTTCTGATGTTGTGGTGTTTGATACAATAAGAAGGGCCAATAGGCCACTTCTTGCAATCGATGAAGAAGCTGAATTGGCACTTAAAGGTTTAGCCTTTAGTGAGGAGTGGGATGCCTTTGAAATCTGGTCTTTGTCAACTAGATCTAGGAAACCAATAGTCACAGAACCATTTGATTTTAGTGGTCACCTAGTTGTAAGAAGAGTTGTTGATACCCCAGCATTGGAGGCTGCTGATATGGTGGTAAATGTTGCCAAGTTCACAAGGGAAACTGTTGAGGATTTGGCCAAGCATCAAGACACTCTGAGAGGTGAATACAATGACATTATTATTGAATATAATAAGAGTCAACAAAGGGTTGTAGAATTAGAAACTAAATTGGCCTTATTAAAGTAGCAAATGGATACATTGAGGTCTCAAGGGCAGGCTAGTTCTAGCCACACTGTCTTTGACCCACCAGTGGAGCAATCTCAACCCTCTTCACAAGGACACTCCTTAGATATTATTCCATATAATATGGGACAGGTGCCTATTGCAGTTGAAAGGGCTAATAGCTCAGGAGGGGGACTCTCTAGGGAGAAATTAATTCAGCAAGTTGAGGAGTATAAGGAGATGGTGCAACAAATCTGGGAATCTGCAAGGAAGAGAAATTTGGTGATTGTGGACACTGTTTTGAAACACTTAAATAAGAGGGTCCAGGGGAAATTAAATAGTGTTCATGCAAACTATGCTCTAATGTTGCAAGCAATTAGAATGTTTCCCAAAGATAGAGACTTGACCACCCAATTGCTGGATAGATGGAGCCCCGAAATTGAGAAACTGAGATTCATGGAAGTAGGGGCAAAACAACATGGGTATAAGTATCAATTTGTCAAGGGAGTCTTGGAGAAAAATTTTTAGGGGTATGTTGCCCCTATGGAGTTAAATATTAAAGGGTTAAAGGCCAAATATGATGGAATGGACTTAACTCCATTGCCACACATTTTGTGTGGTCAAGATGAGGTAAAACCTTTGTAGGTTTGGAAAGATCAGATGAATAATATAATAATTTCTCAAACACATGAGATATGCAGAAATGTTGACATTGGTATGTTGGAGAATACATTGGAAAAATTGTCATTTGTCATTAGTTTCTTAGAAAACTTTGATAAGAAGGCCACATCAGTAATGGTGAAATACGCACCCTATCAAGATAAGATTGATCAGGTTATGGCTTTTAAGTGGCCATCCAAGGAATTTTTTGAATTATGGAAAAAGGTGTTTACCGATGAATTTGAAATATGAATACTACTAGTGAGAAATGCAACTTGGTCATGTATAATATAGGTCTGGACTCAGAAGTGATATTTCAAAATATGCATTCTCCTTTTGACTTCAAGTACGAGCTGTTGAAGTGGAATAAATTGTTACAACGGTTAAAGATGCTTTCAACGTGAACAAGTGGCCCTTTGAAGGGCGGTTTCTTTTCTTCCATAACAACTAATTATTATTCTTGTCCTATGATTTTTCAATCGCATGATGTAAATGTAACTAATTGAGGGATTAACGATCAAATGAAAAATGGACATGTGTACTCTCTGGCTTGAAGCTTGTTGGCTCCCTTGTTTTATAAAAGGGAATTCTAGGCCGTGAGAGGAGGTCTATTGAAATATTCAAGATTTGAGAAATAAGAGTTTAGTGATACATAGAGTATGAATGTAAGTCTAGGTATTAAGGTTTTGAGTTAGATAAGAGAACTTGGTCAATTATGGGGTTCTTAGGCATGTTTGTATTACACATGCGAATGTTTTGAGTCTGTTTTCTCTCCTGTTGTGATACTTTGCATGAATTATTAATGAAATATTGGTCCAAGATGACTTTCAGTGATCTTGATTTGTTCTTTACTGTGAATCACGTTTAACGATAGCTCTGGTTCAAAGGATCAGTTAAATGCTTTAGTTAATCAGTAAGTTCATGCAAGCTAACAATAGGATTCATAAAGTAGTGATAGACTTAGATATAGATATATGGATTGTAATGTGATTCATATAGATCATAAGTGCTTAAGATGAAATTTTCCCTGTAGTTCAGTTTTCTCATTTGACTCTGTGCTTTAGGATATGGCATTGGAACTCTGATTGTAGTTATATTCTCTCATGTCTTGTGTTATGACTTTAGGGCATTTTATTCAAATATTTCCTATCAATCTACTTTAGTCGTGTTTACAATTCTCTTCTAACTGGACTCAAGCCTTTACGAGGAATAGCTAATTTCTGGAAGGATTTCATCCTCTTAGCGTAAATGGGGAATCTATCTGTTGTTTATCAATGTGTAAGTGAATTGTTTAATGTTTTATTTCAAGAGCACATTTTAGGGAGTACCCTCCTGGGTCTTACAGAGCTCGAAGTGTAAGAGAATTAACATTATCGCTTTTCTCTTCGAGTTGGCCAAACGCTTCCTAGACTTTTATCATTGAACGTGGAAATTTCATAGAAGCTCTTGGGAAGTACGGTTGGGTTGTAGTAAAAAACACCAACATAGCCGACTTTGGATGATGCGCATTGAAAATCATTTGTGGATTTAGCCGACCATTGGAAAATATTTTATGCTTTATTGAAGCCAACAAGTAGAAATCAAATCTTTAGTTGCAGATATATATAAGTGATTGGTTATATCATTTTGATATCGTTGTCCAAAGTGTGTTAGTGTGTGATACAAAATTCAGAAGGATAGTAGTGCAAATTCACTTGTGCATGAATGGATTTATGATGCAAATTGAAGTAGAGCAGGGCAAAAGAACAAAATCAGATAGAAGGTCAAGAGATCGACCAATGTGCTTAACCGAAACTATTCTCAAGCATTTGCAGATGCTAATTCATAGTTCATAACTTCTGTTGTCTTTTGACACTAATTGTAAGGCAGTGAGCCTTTCTATTTTTTTAGTGAGCTCTAGGTAGTGAGCCTGAATGCAATTGCATTCCCATTTTTTACAGCTTATATCTGAGTACTCAAATTATGGATTGACCTCCACCATGGTTTTTCCCCTAACAGGGTTTCCACATAAAAATCCTTGTGTGTATGGTGTTGTGGCTGTTTGTTCATGCATAATTCTTTTGGTTCAATGTTGTAAGAGGTTTAAATATCAAATTGATAAAGTTAAGTTTTGTAGAACACTGATTCACCCCCCCTCTCACTGTTCCCTGATTCCAACAATTGGTATCAGAGCCTAGTTCCTTGGAAGAAGTTTAACAGCTTGAGGTGGATCTTGGAATGTAATGGACTCTGGTAGTCTTCAACAATAGCTTGTGGTGGTGCTTGATGATCTTGATCAATCCAAAGTAGAAGTCCAAGAATTGAAAGAAAATATTAAGGATGCTGAGAAATTCATTCAAAAATTGAAGGATTAGATTGTTAAATCTAGGGAAAAGAGAAAGGATCTTTGTCATCAGATTAAGCAAAAAGAGAACAAAATCATGGATGATGTTCACTTGAATCAAACCTTGAAGGAAATAACAGAAGAATGTGAAAAGCTTGCCAAAGAAAATGCTACCCTAAAGCATGAGATGAAATCTATGGTGATGAAGCTAACTAAGGAGATTGAAGAAAAAAAAAAGAATGAGGAGAATCTTGTTCAGTCCTTAAAAGAAAGATCTGATGATGTAGACACATAAAAATGACTAAGGTCGGCAAGCACTATTTTACCACCTTTTGTGCTAACATAATTATGACATTTTAATTATGTTTCTAACCCACCTTCAACTATTAATTAAATAATTCATAATTATTTAATTAATTCATGATATTTCCATTCTTCATGATTATTAAATAAATAAATCTTATTTATTTAATGTGTCACTAATTATCAAAGTCTTCTCATAATTAAATAAAGTCTCTTTTATTTAATTAATCCTTATCATTAATGTCCTCCTGATTATTAAATAAATATATTTTATTATATTTATTTAATATGTCACTAATTCTTAAATCCTCTCTTAATTAAATAGATTCATTAATTTATTTAATTAATTAACTGCCTCTTCTAAATTAAATAATTATTATTAATTATTTAATTGCCTTATGTGACATTTCCCTCTCTTTAAATAAAGTAATTTATTTAAAAATGACTTCACATAGTTAACTAATTCTTCTTTTAGTAATTAATTTCAAAAATCAATTACTCATTATCTTACAAAATCCATATTTTGAATTAATTTAAGAAATATTCTTCTACAAATCAAGTAATTGCTAAAATTACTGATTTTCTAAAATCTCATCTCCTTATCTCTTGATTTTTACTAATTTCATCTCAATGTCACATTTATTCTCCACCATTGATTTAATTTCTTAAATTAAATCTTGTCCACAAATTTGAGGATATTTTTACCCTAACCCTAATTGAGAGTTGTCACTGTGAATCTTAACCATTTATTCTAGGGCATTGTTCCAATCTCTCATCTCATCCATCTGTTCAAGATTGCATTTTCTATAAAATGACAATATTGATCTCATTTCGACATCTCTTATTATTATCTCATAATATTATCTCTCATTTTGTTATCATCTTTAGGCTTCTTAATTATTTGCATACTAGAATTAACTTATATTTTGCATTTAGCTTATAGGGAATCCTTCAAAGCTTTGCTTAGGGCTAGACATTATAGAATTTTCTCACACCGAATCTGAGGGCATTCGTTATCACAACAAAGTTAGAAGGTACAATAGAAATAAGTCATGGAGAAGAAAGGATTGGGTGAGAGATTTCTTATTCGTTCTTTTATTTTGTTTTTCCTATGCATTCTATTGACTTGTTGGATTTAATTAATAAATGCATGCATTGTAACTAACCAATCTATTGTGTAGAAATCCATCATTACATTAGTGAACCTGACCCATTTTGACACATTTTTTTGCAGGTTTCATACTTTTTTTAAACCATTTGCAAGAACACATACGGAATGATGCATCCACCTTCTCGTGCAACGCAACTTCTCTGCTACGCCGCATTCACCTTCTCTTGTGACGCAACTTCTCTGTTGCACCGCATACGCCAACTACAGAGACACATTTGACATACCGAGCCGCAACTACTCTGCTGCGACACAACCACTCTGTTGCGACGCAAATACTCTGCTACAATGCAACCGCTCTGTTGCGACGCAACTACTCTGCTACGATGCATCCACTCTACTGCGACGCAGGCGACTGGTAAACAGTTTTCTTTGCAACTCTTTTCGGTTTTTGATTTTCTTTTGTTGTCTTTTCTTTTTCCTAGATGAGAGTTTTTTTTTTGTGTTACTGATATGTTTGTTGTAGCATGTGTCCAGCTAGATTTAATTAGTTTTTCTTTGTTATTTCTTTCCAACAACTTGCATTTTACATGCATTGGTTGAAAAGAACACATGCAAATGCATATTGGTTAAAAAGAGCAACAAATTTTGTTTTTCATTGGGTTTAAAATTAACTTCTAGATTAGAAAATATTAAAAATGATTTAAATGAACGCTCTTGTCTAAAAAACACTACAAATGGATAAAATGAGCCTTGTGCTTTCTCTATTTGTTCACATTTCAATTTTGGTTTAAAAAGAACACCATGTGACTGTGATCCGAAATATTCATGTGCTCTCTCTTTGTTTTTAAACAAAGATCGATTGAACTATAAATATTTTTGGTCGCTTTTGTTGAGCTTTAAAAAATTGGGCCTGCTTTGGTGGGAAAAAGTACTCACCCCAAAGTGACTCAAACTGGGAACACGCTAAATCTAAGCGATGCCCAACCTGTATATAAATTCAAATGTAAAGGAAAACTTAGCATTATAGAACTTCTCGTGGACCAGCAATTGACTCCCCAAAACCCTTGTGGTGCGTCAAAACTTGCATAACGTAACCTCTGTATACTGGGATGATAATGCCTCTCGTGTGGCCTTCTGAACGGGTGCCCAAATTAAATACTTTGTGTTAGAAAGCCAAAAACCTTCTATTCTTTGGTGCAGCAATGGTCGTTGCCAAGGCACCTGCACCTGCCCAGTTCATAGTAGAAATGATCAATCTGCCATGGGAGTTTCATGGAGATTGGAAGCTTGGTTTCCCTAAGAAGTGAGTGCACTATAAGGGGGAGCCCGTGGGGCCAAGCTTTTGAATTCATTCACTACGGATATGCGGCTAGTGGGATCCAAAAGAATACTGTCTTTGCAGCCTTAAGATTTTTTTTGTCAATGTCTTCAAGGTGATTATTTTTATCTTTTCAACACCAAGTGTTTTCCAAATTGTTTTCAGAAAACTTCAACAAACTTCAACAAATTGAACATCAAAAATCTGAGTCAAAACTGGTCAAATCTGCAAACTATTTTTTTCAAAAAAAAAAGGTTGCTTTTTGCGACGCAAATGCTCTGTCAAACCACAATCGTTGTACTTGGAGCCGCAATTGTTATGCTAAGTCACATTTGAAATTTTATGAGTTGCATTCACTTTGATGAGCTATATGTGAATCATCCTACCCCACATTCGATATATTGAGCTGCATTTGCCAAGTATCAAACCGCATTCGCCATTTTGAGTAGCAATCACCAGTTTTTGAATCGCATTTGATACTCTGAGCCGCATTCGCTCTGTCGTACCACATTCATTGCAATGCATTTGCCAAAACTTCATAACCACCTTTCTCACTATCATAATCGAAACCAAAAACTTGTCTTTTCCAAAAAAAAATCAAGTCTTCCTTCACTGTTACTATTTAATCCAGACACTGATTTGCTCAACTTCCCTCAACATTGCATTATAGGTACCATTTTTTTTTTAGGATCACAATAGGATTCCATTTCTATTCCATTAGTTGCATTGGTAACTCTACCATCTCCTTAGACATTTATTTTTACAGATTTTTAGGAGTAGACTCTTACCATCCATTGTCAAAACTTTGCATTCATTAGTAGGTTATCATTGGACCCCATTACCTCTTGTCATTTAGTCACATATTTTGTGAATTATTTCCCACTCAATAGTCTAGTGTGGAAACTTCACTTTGTCCTCTTTTAGTCCTTTTATGGTCCATTGGTATTCCAAACTTGAATCATTGTCAAAAATTTGTTTGCTCAAGTAGTCATCTCCTTATATTTCTCAATAGTGAGTGCATCTTAGGCTCCTTTTAGTTGCATACCATTTGGCATCTCCATTTTAGAGTCACACCATTTGCATTCACAAACCTTTGGTATTCTTTAGGTCTCATTTGCATCTCATAAACATTCCTAAAGTTCCAAAAAACTCAAAAACATAATTTCATATTTAGATCATTTTCCCAAATCATCCCCAAGTTGAGCACAACTTTTGTGGTTGAAACTAGATTACAGAAAAAGAAAAGACACATGGATTCATTTGGAAAAGACACCAACTTTCTTAGTTTCACAATTGGCATGGATTCCTTCCCTAATGACATGAACAATCCTTCTTATAACATGGGAAATTCCAACATCAATCCTTTCAATGAGATGAACATTCCACCCGCTCCACAAGACCTTTTTGAATAATTCATCTGCAGAGACTCAAATGGGGAAGTCTTTGAAGAAGACATATTAGCTGCTGCCCAACATCCAGAAGCTGTTGCTTTTGTGGAAGAAGTAGTCTTAAATGACTCTTCTAGATTCCTAGCTATGCTCCTTGACCAAGGGGCTAAGTTACCAAAGGGATTTGATCTTAACACTATTAGAGCAACATCTCCCAATCCCCCATCACACAATCCTTCCATGGGAGCTTCTTCACAAAATGTCATCAACACCATCTATGCTACCTCCCTTGGTCATACTACCACCATAACCAACACAACATCTATTGGGGGGATCATCTTCCCAACCCAACACCACATCACAATCCATCCCCCAACAAACATCCACCATCCCTTCACAAAAAATGGGTGCAACCACCTCAAACCTCTTTGGAACTTCATCTAGTTCCATGAGTACATCAGCAAACTTGTTATTAGGTTCTTCAAATGCTATGGCAACCAACTCATCCAACCCTTTTGGGAGAAATAAACAAAGAGTTGTCATCCAAGGCACCCAACCTACTTCTTCACAGGTTAATACCAACATTCCTGTGACCCAAAACACCAACATTCCTCATGGCCACAATCTCTTATTTGGGCAAGGCAATTAGGCACTCAATCCTTCACTCCATTTAGGCATCAACAAGCTCAAAATCAACAAGGCCCTCAATCCTTCACTCCATTTGGGCATCAACAAGCTCAAAATCAACAAGGCCCTCAATCCTTCACTCCATTTGGCCATCAACAAACTCAAAACCAACAAGGTCCTCAAATTCAGTCCAACATGTCAGGATCTCACATCCCCACTTATGCCTCTCAAGTCCATACACAACAGCACATCCCTCATCAAAACACTCATTTCCAACAACCACATAATCAGAACACTCATTTTGCTCACTGACAACCAATTCCAAATCAACACATCTCATCACAACAGGTGGGAACTCAAGCCATCCCTATCACCAACATGTGTGATGCTACCAACAACCCAATTGTGGAAGCACTCACACTCTGACTTGCTGCTCTTCAAATGCAAGTGGAGACCTTGCAACAAACCAATAAAAAGTCTTACATGTCACATGACTTGTGTCCATATCCATTCGACACAACCTTGTATATGCCACCCTTTCCTCATGGATATGTGGTACCTCATTTTCCTAAATACAAAGGAAAAATGAACCCTATTGAACATATAAGAGAATTCACCACTAGTTGCATGGACATTGCATATGAGAAAACATATCTCATGAGAATTTTTCTAGAAGTCTCATAGGTCATGCACTGAAATGGTTCTCTCTATTTCCTAAAGGAATCAAAACATGGGATGAACTGGCAAACAAGTTTGTCGAGAACTATGCCTATAACATTGACACGGATATCGACATTGCCTCCTTATGCAGACTTACCCAAGAGGATGTAGGTGAGACTTTTATCCCATTTTTTCAAAGATGGAGAACCTTAGCAAGCAGATGTCTGGTAGAAATACCTGAAAAGGAGAAAGTCACCATGTTTGTGCAAACTCTCCTAGGACCACTAAGGTATGGGTTAGAAGTCCATTGTTGCACCACCTTTGTTGACCTTGTTGAAAAGGATGTTCAACTTGAGAAAGCCTTGATTTCCAAAGGTGAATTAAAATATGGTGGCAAGACCATCAATGCCACCATAAATAATAACCCAAGTAGCTCCAACGACAAAACCAAATACTGGGTTAAGAAGAAACACATCACCAATGATGGTGTGGTCGATGCAAAAACCGTCAATGCAATAGGTCATGTACTCACCATTAAAGGAGTACAAAATCAAAACACACCTACAACTACACCAACACCAACTACCAATACTATCCAAAGCAATCCTGCTCAAGCTAATCAAATGCAGCTACATCAACCCCGACAATTCCAAAAACGTACATACACCCCTTTGGGTGAACCTATTGAAATTGTCTTGAAGAAACTTCTTCAAAACGATGTCATAACACTGGAAGAGCCTAAACCGTATGACCTTGGTCAGTTCAAGCCATCATGGTGGGATGACAGCGCATTTTGTGACTACCACTATGCCAAAGGGCACAAAACCTCCTCTTGTCGTTAGTTGCAAAATCTAGCACAAGACCTTATTGAGAACCACACCATTGAGTTAGGCGGTCAATCATTAACGTCTAATGTAGATCATACTATTCACAATAACCCACTATAGGATCATGGTAAACCTTCCACATCTGGCACGAAGAATAAAAATAATCAAGCCAATCATGTCCGTCCTGCCTACAATAACATCTATCATGCTTACAACTATCCCGATGGTACCATTATTAACAATCTTCATGCTACTGATGAAGATAAGTGTGTTAATACCATTACCATAAAAAGGCCTCGGAATGCAATTTCACCATGCGTAAAGGCAAGGTCACTATCCTAGGTCCTTTTGCATGTTAGCCTAAGATTACCATACCTGATATGTCTGCCAGACAGTCAAACCCTAAACTAGAGTTCAACCTTATTGAGCAATTGAATAAAACACCAGCTCAAATATCCATTCTCGAACTGCGTTGTATCTCACCCACACATAAGGCCATCTTGGATAAAGTCCTGCAAGAGTCGTTCATCCCAACCAACATCGATGTCAACCACTTTGAGACTATGGTTGGATATCTGAATTTGCCTCATCACATTACCTTTTTGGACAGTGAATATTCCTCGCCCAAACCATCTCATAATGATGCCCTTCACATCAAGGTTTTTGTCCACAAACATAAGGCTAGACAAGTCTTAGTAGATGGAGGAGTAGGATTGAATATCTTCTCTTTAAAATTGGTGAAAGCACTTGGCTTCTCTAATGCATGTGTAGATGCTACCAAGAGCATTGTCATCAAGGCATGTGATTATGAGGAACATGCTTCTAAAGTAGTCATTACAATTCCGCTCCGAGTGGGACCAGTTTTCATAGATACAACATGCCAAGTCCTGGATCGTAACATACATTACAATATCTTACTTGGTCACCCCTGGGTTCATGCTCTAAAGGAAATCCCATCCACATACCACCAATGCTTGAAATTCCCTTTTTATGGTACCAAAATCACTATCCTGGGAGATCTCGATCCATTTCAATACTGTACCAACCTGCGAGCTACTACTAAGCATCAGGTACCCATCAATTGGGAGGCTTCCACTTCCATCTCTTCCAGATATATTGACCCATCTGCACTCACCAAATCATCCATTCCATCAACTTCTGCCACACCATCTTCCTTGGCCTACACACCAAGTAAAGACCTTTGGATCTAGGACCTTGGTTGTGGAGAGTTCAAATTGAATACGGCTTACTGTATCACCACAATACCTAAGCCACCTAAAGTCTATGGTATACCATGTTTTGCAGTCAATCCCAAAAAAACTTTCAAGGTTCCACCAAAAAGTGTTCTCACACTGTGGGGTGATATGGGTAATGAAGTCATCCTTAACATAGAAAACTGGATCTACAAAGACCCAGAGGAGCTACCTCCACTATTAGTACATCTCTATGGAAAAGGCTATGATATATGCAAGGCCCTAGGTTTTGATGACACAAGTGGTCTTGGAAAGGACAACAATGGAAGGAGGGAACCTATTATCATAAATGAAAGACCGAGGTACATAGGGCTAGGGTTTGACCAATTCGGAACTGACGATCGATGTACCCATGAACTTCCAAGTGAGGACGTAACGGCTACATAAAGTGTCAAGACATGCGAAGAATCCCTTACCGAAATTGACTCAAATGAATGGGAATGGCGATCTAAAAAAACCCTAAGTGACTATGATATTGACGAAATATTCTTGGATCCTGGTCAACTCCCTTTTGAAGAATGATTCAGACAAGAATATAAAATTGACCCTATTGACCGACATTCCAAAAATAAGGAATGGGTAAGCATTCCTTGGAATCCAGAAGAACATAGTGTCATCGGCAATACCCAAATTATCCCACCCCATTCCTAAGCAAACCCATGAGCCTAACTTATTTGAGCCCACTATCCATACCTCTGAAAGGCCAATCACTACTCATGATGCCGATAATTTTATCCCCTATTATGACTTTGAATTCGACTCATCTGACTCAGAGTACGGTCCATCTATTGCATCTGACACAAAATTTGAGATTGACAATGTTGCCTTTACACCCAAGGCTTCAATTTGCACACTTTTCGCATCTTCCCCATCCTTTACCAACACTGACGATTGGATTCCCCTTGTTTACCCACAACTGATTGACTGGGACCAACAAGATCCACCAGTGATGGACATCTTTCAGAATGATGAGGCAATTGCAGAATTCATGGGACTCTGAGAAGGTATTCCATGGGGTGATCACAAAATAGGGTTTTCCATTGATCTAGATTGTGCAGCTTATTTCGGGGAGATTGTGCAATCCTCTAGTCACAAAAATACAAAGAATAAAACAAAAAAAGAAATGTCTTTAGGTGAAAACCGCAAGGCACCTTCTAACAACAAAATAGTAAAAACAAAGGACGTATCCAAAGGTGAAAACCTCTCTGAGGCACCTAAGGATGGAGGATTGGACTTTCTTCCTATAACACAAGAAAAATAAACTATGCTCATTGAAGACACAACAAAAGTTAACATAGCCACACCGAAGAATCCCAAAATTATTCTCTTGGCTGCATCATTGTCAGAGGAAGAAAAACTCGAATTTCAACAATTCTTCACCGACAGGAAAGTTAACTTCGCATGGTCATATGCTGACATGCCAGGCCTTGATCCAGAATTGGTTTTACATCATCTTCCTCTAATCCCAGGAATTGAGCCAGTCAAACAAAAGTTGTACAAAATGCATCCACAGATTGCACTACTTGTAAAAGTTGAACTAAAGAAGTTATTGGATGATGGGTTCATAAGGTCAATAGATTATGCTGACTAGATATCCAACGTTGTCCCTATCACAAAGCCAAATGGAAAAATTTGTATCTGCACAAATTTCAGAGATTTGAATAAGGATTGCCCAAAGGGTGATTTCCCCCTACCAAATATAGACATGATTGTTGATCTCATGGCAGGGTATGAGATGCTATGTCTCATGGATGGTTTCTCAGGCTATAACCAAATCTGAATTGCAACAGAGGATCAACATAAAACAACATTCACTTGCCCATGGGGAACATACTATTGGAATGTCATGCCTTTTGGATTAAATAATGCAGGCACCACATACTAAAGAGCTATGACAACAATATTTCATGAAATGATGCATATCCTAATGGAAAATTATGTGGATGACCTATTGGAAAAATATTAGACAAGTAAAGATCATCTCAAAGTCCTGGACAAAATTTTTAGATGGCTAGAGGATTACAAGGTTCGCTTGAATCCAAAGAAATGTGTCTTTGGAGTCACTTCAGCTAAGCTGTTGGGATACATAGTTTCACGATGAGGCATTGAGGTTGATCCAACAAAAGTAAAAGCCATTCTGGACATGCCTCCACCAAAAGGAAACAACGAGTTGCGAACACTTCAGGGCAGACTGCAGTCTATCTGCCGCTTCATCGCACAGTTGGCAAACAAGTGTCAACCATTTCAATATCTATTACGCAAAATAATTCCTTTTGTATGGACAGATAAGTGTCACATTTCTTTCGAACAAATTAAGGAATATCTATTGACACCACTAGTCCTGATGCCGCCTATCGAAGGAAATCCATTGATCTTGTATGTCTCCGCAACTACAAATGCACTGGGGGCATTATTGGCACAAAATGATAATGAGGAGAAAGAAAGAGCCACATACTACATCAGTCACACACTGATAGGATATGAGCTCAACTATACAAACATTGAGCATGCATGCCTTGCAATTGTCTTTGCGGTGCAAAAATTAAGACATTACATGCTGAGCCACCAAACACATTTGGTAGCCAAGATTGACCCATTAAAGTATCTTCTAAGTCGGGTGGCATTGACAGGCCATTTGGTGAAGTGGGTCATGATATTAAGCGAGTATGACATACAATATGTGGAGTGCAAGGAAATAAAAAGTCAAGTAATAGAAGATCAACTTGCAGATGCACCAATCCAAGCCACTCATCCGCTGATAACTGATTTTCCTAATGAGTCTATCTTTCACGCAGAACCAGCCTTACCATGGAAACTATACTTTGATGGGTCCCACACCAATCACAGCTCAAGAGCTGGCATCTTATTTATCACACCACAAGGGGATTCAATTCCTAAATCATTTTGGATCACCTTCCCTTGTACAAATAAAATTGCAAAATACGAGGCATTGGTCACCGATCTCAAGATAGCAATTAAATGGAAAATTCAGACATTGCTTGTATTCGAGGATTCTCAGTTAGTCATCAACCAAGTCAATGATTACTATGAAACAAAAGATGAGAAGTTGCTTCCCTACAAACGTATGGTGGATAGTTTCATGACATAATTCAAAATGATTGCTTTTGAAAAAATCTCAAGGACACAAAATAAGGAAGCCGATGCAATGGCTACCATTGGATCTCTCTTAGACATCCCTAAGAATGTGTCACAATTTGAGGTTTTAGTGGAATAGTTGTTGATGCCTGCATATGATATTCCAGAGTCAAAAATGGTGTACGAGATTTTTGGTTCCAGTTCACCTTGGTACTAGGACATCTATGACTATCTTAAGTCCCAAACCCTTCCACCCAACATGTCCAACAACCAAAGAAAGTCCTTTATCCAAAAAGCGGCTAGACATACCATCGTTAGTGACACCCTATACCATCGTGGCTTTCATAACACCCTTCTTTACTGTCTCGACATTGATGAAGCCCAAACAAATTTACAAGAAGTGCATGAGGGTATATGCGGATATCATTTGAGTGGTCCAACGTTAGCTTGAAAAGTCACCAAACTAGGATACTATTGGTTGACATTAGAGAAAGATGCTCTCCAGTTTGTCAGAATATTTTAGAAATGCCAAGTGCATAGTGACCTAATTCACGAACCTACACAAAAGCTCAGACCGATCACTTCTCCATGGTCTTTCGCATAATGGGGACTCAACCTCGTGGGTAAGATTCATCCTTCCTCTTCTAACAACCATAAATTCATAATCACCGCCACTGAGTACTTTACTAAGTGGATTGAAGCCGTCCCTCTCACTTACATCACCGATAAGCAAATATCCAAGTTTATCCTAAATTACATCATTTTTTGGTATGGTGTCCCACAATCCATCATCACAAATAACGATAGTCCATTCAAAAATTAGGACGTTTGTGAACTCTGTGAGCGATTCCACATCCAATATCATTTCTCCACCCCACATTACCCACAAGGTAACAACCAAGTTGAGGCGTCAAATTAAATAATTCTTCGCATACTCAAGAAGACCATCAAAGGCGCTGGCCGAGATTGGCACCTACAACTTAATCCTGCTTTATGGGCCTATTGTACCACCATTCGTACTCCTGTTGGAGCCACTCCATTTTCCTTGGTCTAGAGATCCGAGGCCATATTGCCCATCGAGGTTGAAATTCCTTCTCTCCAAGTCTCCTTGAAAGGAATGATTTGATGATGAAGAGTACAGACAATCTCACCTACATGAGCTAGAAATGCTACAAAAAAGATGAAAAAAATGCCTTAAACCACTTGCAGGCATATCAAAATCATCTCTGTCGGAGCTATAACAAGAGAGTAATGGTGAGAAAATTTGAAATTGGTGACCTAGTCCTCATGCAAAACCCAATAAATCAGGCGGACCATGAAAAGCCTGGCAAGTTTGAGGCTAATTGGCTTGGTCCTTATATCATTACTGCCACATTTGGTTCTGGAGCTTATCAGTTGGCCACTTCTGATGGAGAATAGTTGACATAACCCATCAACATCTTGCATCTGTGAAAGTTCTACACATAGCATTAGAGAGCTTGGCTAAAAACCTAAAAATACAAAAAAATTGAAAAATAGAGAAAAAATCGTCCCTTGATGAAAACCTAGCAAATAGGCGTCATGGTGACACCCAAAAAAATAAAAAATAAAAATGGCAAAAATAGTAAAAAGAAATAAATTCATCCAATAGTGAAAACCTGGCAAATAGGTGCTTTGAATAAGTACCATGGTGAAAACCTGGCAAACAGGCACCATGTGTAGTCGATCGTTGCTTCACCATCTATTGTTACTCAAATCGACATTTATCCACTTTTCATAATCACAAAGGCCTGACACATTCACAACATCCATCCTAAGTCTTGTCAATTCTAGCCATGGTTAGCATTTGGTTGACGTTATCCCTTGCATATCCTTGCCTTTTTCCCTGCATCTATCTATCTCCATATCATTTGACTCGGGTAATTCCCACTTTGTTTGGGGGCAAGACCTTTATTGTGTAACTGTAGTGGGTGTCGCATATGATCCTGCATTATGAAAAAGTCCTGAAAATATTAAAAAGTCCTAAAAATAAGAAAAAGTCTTGAAAAAAGATCTAAAAATTTGAAAATGTCCTGAGAAAATCCAAAAACAGAGTCAAAGTCAATGTCTGTCTAATCAATTCAATCGATCATACTAGTCAATCTTTTGTCCATGTCCGAACTACATTGTCTCTACGCATTTTCTATGTAGGAAAGATTCATCTTTGAATCCTCGAGACATTAGGTTAGTCTTTCTAGGTTTGTCAAAATAAAATCATGATTCAAACTTTTGTCCTTTGGACGTCATTGGTCATGTCGAACTATGAGGTCTCTGAGTGCACGACGTAGGAAAGGCCATCAATCGATGAGCCCCCGAGGCTGCACTAGGTCAGTCCATTAGGGTTCATGGCACAACATTTTCACACATGTCAAGTTATCTTCAAATCAAGCAAATCTTCTGTCAATCTCGAACTGTCAGTCTATCGGCAATCTATTTCATCAACACTTTCAGTCAATTCAGCATGTCAGCAATGACATGTAGTCAAATTCTACCAGGACAATTTAACTTGGAAATTTTTTGGGTTCTTCTTCAGATGCATCCTTCTGAAAAACACCTTTCGCAACTTCTTTATGCTTTTGGATGTTTCCTTCCTAAGCATCGTCATCATTATCCGGCATCTTGATGGATTCTCCTACTTCCGAGAATTGATCTCCTGGAACCATGACATATCATGATGGTTATCCTTGTCTTCTTGTAATCACCTTGCTAGTAGTTTCTCAAGGATATCCTGATGTCAGGATCTAGAGAAGCAATGACTTAGCATGATGATTTTCTTGTCTGTTTTTTACTATCGTGTGGCTAGTTTCTCAAGGATGTCCTGACATCAGGATTTAGAGAAGCAGTAATGTCTCGTGATTGGTCTGGTTTTTCTGATAGTTGGTCCTGAAAAAATGACTAGGGGCAATTATGTTCCTCGTATGAGTCATGATCATCCTTGTCTGCAACTGTTGATCTACATGATGGTTCAACCTTGCACACTATTGATCTACGTCATATCATAATGTTTGTTGGCCATCATGACATTTTTTCCCGATGATGATTAAAGAGCAACAACTAGGATAGCACTATAGCAAAGCTTTGAAGGATTTTAATTTCTGCCCTAACATGCATATCTTTCTTTGCACTAATATCAATCGTCGCCTTCTCTTCTCTCAGTCTTTGATAATATCCTATGACATACACACACAAAAACAAAGTTGCATACATGCTTGCACAAGCATTTCATATTCACATCTCACATCTACATAAATCAAATACCATAATTCACATCCATCCATAAAACCATTATTTGCATCAACATATAGGCATCATAAATAACATTTTCATTATCATATAAGAATCACATCATCATCACATTACACATTGCATACATACATAACCACATCCATAATTGCATTCATAAGCATAAACATAACATCCATGCATCTCATAGCATCATAAAAGCATCACATAGGATCTAATAAAGCATAAAATACCATAACACATAAATTCATATAGACCACATCAAAACTGCATCACATATATATAATCTCAAAAATATAATGTCATAGGATAGAGTCATATGATATCCCAACAATGGAGCTCGCAGGCTCAAATATCAAAATATAAAAGTGTCTAGTAGCAAGTCCTATGATGTCCCTCCTTCGTCCTGTGGAGGTGAACTACGAGGTATCTGTGGCTGACCAACCATGTGAAAAGTGACTTGAATAGGAGTGGTGTCCTGAGTCTGACTCTGAGAGCCCGAGGCCTCAGTAACATGAGGTTGACTCTGCTTTGTCTGGTGTCTTGATGACACTAACCTGTGACCATGCTCTAACCTATGGCTATGGGCTGATGAGTGCCTGTGAGAGCTTTGTGACCTATGGCCTGATGACTGACCTGATGTAGTGGACCCCCCAGCACTAGTATGAGTACTACTGTGTGACCTGCTGCTGCTGTGTATCTGGGTGCCACTGCCTGTCTTGTTGTAGGATCGGGACAATCCTAGGTCCCGTCTGTCTACGGGAACCACCTACTCATATAGCAACCTATACCACCCCCTGCTCTCTACCATCCTTGCCATCTCTCTGGCCATGTCCCCTGTCGGCCCTGCACACAACTTGACAAACTCTGTCACCCACCAATCTGACTTCTGCCGTCAGATGATGGCCTGATCTCTCTCCACCTAGGTAACCTCTAACTCTACTGCCAAGGCCTTGTTCTGAGACAAGGCCGCATCGAGTCTACTCTGAAGATCAACGATCCTCTGATCAGTAGTAGCATTGGTAGGCAAAATGGGTGATCTGTCACCCTCCTCATCCCCAACAATCATCCACTCCCATAGTCTCCGATCTATCTCATCCTCCTCCTGCTCATCTCTCTCCTCATCCCTCTCCTCCTCTACCCAGATCTCCTCCACATCTCTATCAAGAGGTTGTCCTCTGACGAACAAATCCTCCTCTACGGGCATCTCCACCTCCTCTCCACCCCTGACCATCTCCTCAACCCTCACCTCCGCCTCCTCCCCCCTCTAACCTCCTCTCCCACCTCCTGCTTGGCTGGAATCTCTCTCTCCTCACCCTCCTCATGAATGGGTGACAATGGTGGACCACCCACCCTTTGCCTAACTCTGCTGGGCTATCTTTGTTGTTTGTCATCCCTCCTCCTCCATCCCCTCCATCCCCTCCTCGCCTGCCACCCCCATCATCCCCATCTCCTCTGCCTCCACCCCCCTATTGTCATCTCTCCCTCCGGAACCTCTGCCATCTTTGCCTCCATCCCTACCACCCCGGCCTCTCCTCAGTACCCGTGGGATAACTGACCTCCGATCTATAGGTGGCGGACCATTTGGATTTTTCAAGGGGATAGGCCTATGAATCTGTCACCAAGTGTCAAACTTCACAGATGTACCTGCATCTACTGGACCTCCCCTCCACATCCACGGAACTGCAACTAGGCCATCTACCTATTGTTCGACCATTGTCACTAATATGGGAAACCCCCATATGGTCTCTCTGGAAGACCTTGCATACTCTTTTGTGCCTATTAGCACATCCTACTACTCTCTAAACTATCATAGTACCCGCTGGGGCATGTACATCTCTATGATACACTGACTCTGCACTATACAACCGATCAAGTATCTAAAATGTCTGCACAATGATAAATGGCCATCCTCATCTGGCCATTGACCACAATCTCTGTAAGGCCTCCAGACAAAACTAATCATGGTATCAATCTTGTGACACAAATATTTGGTATCTCCAACACGAGTCTGACTGACCAAACCCGCATATAGGTAGACATATGAAATCCCATTGACCATCTACTGCATCTAGCCTGGTGGTTGAAAGACGCGAATATGCTCCCATGCCTAGATTATGAGAAGGGTAGTCCCGCAATTGATACTCTGGCCCTGGTGATAAATGACCTCATGTAGCTAATGATATAGCATGGCCAACAAACAAGGCCCCCAAGCAAAAACAATCCTCTGTCCTTGCATACAGACTAATACATCCCCCCATCCAATGGGAAATCCATGACCACGATGATCTATATCAATAATCCAACAATCAATGTCATCAACATAGCATCCCACCTGGGAAACTGGTCGGCTACAACATCCCAACCAATCTCATAGCCATCCATACCCAACTAGGCACCACCGACATCCTTGTACATATCTAATAGGGCTTATTGCTCTTGGTGCGGGTCATATACAACTCTCTCTCCGCGGATCGATATGCGAAGAATGCGGTACACATCCTCTAAGGTGACCGTCACCTCTCTTGTAGGCAGATGAAAAGAGGTGGTCTCTGAGTGCCACCTCTCACAAAGAGTTGTCAACAAACCCCTATTTGCCCGAATAATGGGCATATATACGATGTAGTATAAACCCAGTGACATCAGGCATTGTCTCTCCCTGTCACTCAAATGGTATTTAAAGGCGTATGTCGCTGGCTTGAACTCTTGGGTATAGATTGGCACTAGTCGACTCTGCACAGGAAAAGACAAGAGTTAACAAACACGGGTCAACATTACTGAAATCAAAATACATTCAAAACTAAGGTCAACACAAGTCAACTTTGGTCAACTGCAATTGCATCACGTTGACCACAAATGCATCACAATTAGCCAATTGCAGCTCTGCACATGGCATTTGTGTCGCAATATGTGTGTTGCTTTATCTAGCAACTGCGCAACCTAACAACGATTGCGTCATTCCATATGCAATAGTGTCGTGGTTTTTGCAATTGCGTCGTTTGACCTATTAATTGCATCGCAACAATGCAGATGCATCGTGGATTGCCTCACTTGCATTGCAATCTGGTGATTGCGTCGTTTCCCCTCGCGAACGTGCACTTGAACAAAATAGCCTAGCTACCCATGGCACTTGTATTGCGATGAAAAAAAATGCGGTGAACGCAAAGGAAATTGTGGCTTATGCGACATCATTTGCATCGCAATGCATTTGTTTAACCCCCTAAACCCTCATAAATGCATTAAATTTAAAAATTGACAAGTTGGATAGGGTACTTACCGGTGCCTCTATGCCCTCGGGTTGTCATAAGGTCTGCATGTGGTATCCATGGTGGGTCATCACTGGAATCCCCATCGTCTCTCTAATCTCTGATCTCTGAAATTTCTATATAGCAAATGAGCAAATGACACTTGTTTTTGTCTTTTCAACCTATTTATAGGCTGAAAATTAGGGTTTTGACCTGGTGGGTTTGTACTGGAGGCTCATTTGACTACCTTTGACTGGCATTTTCGCTGACTCAATGTCCTTTGTTCTCGAAATTGAGCGCGTCGTTATTTGTCTGATCATTAATTTGATTAATCGAGACACTCCAATTTTTTCTAACCCCGGGTCGAAATTCAAAAATTTTCCCGAGGGGGCATAGGCACTCCGTACCTTCGTTGGGGCATATTTTGGACTTGTTTTCTTTGCCACAATGCGACAAGCTGCATTATGACAAAGAGGGGAAAATGTAGACACATAAAAATGACTAAGGTCGACAAGCACTATTTTACCACCTTTCGTCCTAACATAATTATAACATTTTAATTATGTTTCTAACCCACCTTCAACTATTAATTAAATAATTCATAATTATTTAATTAATTCATGATATTTCCATTCTTCATGATTATTAAATAAATAAATCTTACTTATTTATTTAATGTGTCACTAATTATCAAAGTCGTCTCATAATTAAATAAAGTCTCATTTATTTAATTAATCCTTATCATTAATGTCCTCCTGATTATTAAATAAATATATTTTAATATATTTATTTAATATGTCACTAATTTTTAAATCCTCTCTTAATTAAATAGATTCATTAATTTATTTAATTAATTAACTGCCTCTTCTAAATTAAATAATAATTATTAATTATTTAATTGCCTTATGTGACATTTCCCTCTCTTTAAATAAAGTAATTTATTTAAAAATGACTTCACATAGTTAACTGATTCTTCTTTTAGTAATTAATTTCAAAAATCAATTACTCATTATCTCACAAAATCCATATTTTGAATTAATTTAAGAAATATTCTTCTACAAATCAAGTAATTGCTAAAATTACTGATTTTCTAAAATCTCATCTCCTTATCTCTTGATTTTTACTAATTTCATCTCAATTTCACATTTATTCTCCACCATTGATTTAATTTCTTAAATTAAATCTTGTCCACATATTTGGGGATTTTTTTACCCTAACCCTAATTGAGATTTGTCACTGTGAATCTTAACCATTCATTCTAGGGCATTGTTCCAATCTCTCATCTCATCCGTCCGTTCAAGATTGCATTTTCTATAAAATGACAATATTGATCTCATTTTCAACATCTCTTATTATTATCTCATAATATTATCTCTCATTTTGTTATCATCTTTAGGCTTCTTAATTATTTGCATACTAGAATTAACTTCTATTTTGCATTTAGCTAATAGGAAATCCTTCAAAGCTTTGTTTAGGGCTAGACATTATAGAATTTTCTCACACCGAATCTGAGGGCATTCGTTATCACAACAAACTTAGAAGGTACAATAGAAATGAGTCATGGAGAAGAAAGGATTGGGTGAGAGCTTTCTTATTCGTTCTTTTATTTTGTTTTTCCTATGCATTCTATTGACTTGTTGGATTTAATTAATATGTGCATGCATTGTAACTAACCAATCTATTGTGCAGAAATCCTTCATTACAGATGAATGCAGAAGAATTAATGAAGAATTAATTCAGTTGAAGATTGAACTACAACAATCCAAAAAAAATAAAGAACTTGAAAAATAGATTCTTATTCTCAGGAATGAACTTGCTACTGCTAATGAATACAAGGATAAGTTCAAGATTAGCTCAGTTAAGCTTGATGAGCTGACTCAAGGTCAGAAGAATGGAAATGAGAAGCGAGGTCTTGGATATGAGAAGGGAGAAAGTTTCGGATCTGGATAAAGAAATTTCAGGCAAATAAATCTGATGAACAAATCAAAAAGGCATTCGATAAGACACCCTAATGCTCAAAATTTTAATGGATTTTGTTTTTCTTGCAATAAATTTGGTCATATGGTTGTTCAATGTAGAATTAAAATGAAATCGACTGATCCATCATTCTTCAGTCAGTGTTTCAATTGTAATAAGTTTTGTCATAAGTCAAATGAATGCATAAATATGTCAAACAACTCTATTAGCAAAAGGAATGTCAAATGTTATACATGTGGAATATTTGGGCATATTTCTAACCAATGCAGATCAAGAATAAATCAATGGAATGATTGGTCTAGACAAGGAAATGTTATGTGTTACAATTGCAACAAATATGGTCACATTGTAAGATTCTACAGAAACAAAAATGTGGATAGAAGAGGTCCGACATACAAAGGTAGAAATACATAGAAAGATGATAAAGAAAAAGGAAAAGTGACTATCGATGAAATAAGAGATCAAATGAAGAATACATGGGTAAGGAAGAATGAATCTGATGTAGGAGATGGTTCTGTACCGAAACCTGCTTCTGCTAATTCATCTAGAAATTGATCTCAGGCCATTGGCCTAGGGGGAGTTTTTCAAGAAAATTCTTTTCCCCTGTCTGTAGTTGGTATCAGAATGTGAAAGATTGTCAACAGTTGTATTAATGATCTACAGATGCATTGGAAAACACTCACAAGGAAATTCAAGCAATTGAAGGTGCAAAGAATAATTTTTCTCTCACTGACTGAGAAAATGGGGTATCCAGAACACCAAGGGAAAAATAATTTATTACAACAAAAGGTTAGGTATGTGAGTTATAAAAATCAAGTTGAAACCCTCATTTGCCACTTTATTTTGAAGAAAAGAAGGAGAGCACTCTGCAATAGAATTTTGAAAGCGTGAAGATAATTTGGCGATGAAACCCTAATCCATCAGGTACTTCAGTTATATTAAGCAATTTTCATTTAATTTGGCATGTGGTTGAATAAATTCTTTGATAGAAACAAGACATGAGTATGGAAGGAAAATTGGAACAAATCAAAGAAACGATAAACCTATATGAGTATAGTAGTGAGAAAATTAGAACCGTAAGAAACTTATTGTCAACCGATGAATTGAAATGGTTGAAAGAAGCTAAACACAAAAACTTGGACATTTGGAGTGAATTTCCCTATTTCGAGAACGCATAAATCGTTAAGTTTATTCTGAATAGATTGAATGATGATGTTCTAATTCTGGATAAACCCTACCATATCTCGAAAGAAGTAATTGGAACTTTAATTGGATTATGCAAAGTTGGGGATGTACCAAGAAAGAAGTCAATCTAGAATAAAGAAATCGAAACCCTAACTAGAGTTATTGGAGATCAAAGGGCACTAATAATCTCAACAATTAAAGACTCAGTGACAAGGTACATTGCACATGGAGTATCCTACAAAATCTTTTTTAGAAATAGAGAAGGTGCAACTTCGGCAGGTGTTGTTTACATTTCACACAAGATGATAATGGAAGAATAGGATTTTGACCTTTATAGATTACTGAAAGATCAACTGATGGAGAACGTACAATTGACAAAGGTGATAGATTACCCTTTCAGGTTTGGTACTTTGGTTATATGTCTTGTGATGTACTTTTTGAATTGCTTACCAATGAATAACAATGTAACATGGAAAGAGAGTGAACCAGTTTGCAAAAAAATTTACATACACTCTAAAAATTTGGAAAACTGTGATCAAGCATATGAAATTTTATTTAAAGGTTTGCTAGGAAAGTTTGGATCAATTGGTATTTCCCTTTCGGCAAGGGCACTTGAAGTTGGTTCCTCCTTCGGTGAGATGGAGAAGAAGAAGAAAAGAGATAAATAAATTGCTATCTATACTCCTCCAACATGCAAGACTCCAAGAGTTGAAGGGAAAGGAAAAGAACAAGTGATTGTAGATATACCAGATGAGGAATTTGATAAGGAAACTGAGGACACCCAAAGAAAATAACTAGAATCAGCCAAACCAGAAAAAGAAAAGGTAATGACAAAAGAAAGTGAAGAAGAAAATGACTTAACCAAAGAAGAGCTACTGCAGCTTATTCATGAGAAAGACGGAATAATTTTTTTTGGAAACTTATGGTCTATCAAACATTCATATGAGCAGGGCATGATTTTGAACATACTAAGTGCTCATCTTGTGCACAACCATATTAAACTAGAGAGTTTGCAGGATACATTGCCAGAAGAAATGATTGAATGCATCAAGGAAATCATGGAATCTGAGTCTCAGAACAAGGAAGAAGAAGAAATAATTTTACATCTAAAGAAGCAGTATAAATTATCACTTACCAAGCTAAAAAGGCACATGAATCAGCTAAGGCAATGCATAAACACAACAAACAACATTTGCAACTACTATCTTCGTTGGCCTCATGCAATCGACAAGTACAAAGAAAAGTTGGAACAAATTAAAATAGTATTGAACAGTATTGGACAAAAATTTAACATGCTTCAAGATCAAGATGGTGAAATCAAGAAAAGAATTCAAGAACTACAAACAGAGCATACAAATTTTCAAAATACCAAAAACAGGATTGTTGACACCTTTTGGAAAGTGAAGGATATAACAGAATGTTGACTGGAACAATTGATTGAAATATTGAGGAAATGAGAGATATTGGAAGAAGCCATCACTATTCCAAAATCCCTCATCAATATTATCAACGAGACATCTGAAAACAATATTATGATCATAATCACATGGATTGCAGTAGAAGCATGGAAGAATTTTCTTTCGAAGATGAAGGAAAAATACAAAAATAATATTTTAACTCAAGTAGCGGATGTATGTCTTCAAATTTTGAACCAGTTTTTAAATAAGTAAGTCTTTGGTTATACTCCATAAATTGTAAGGAATTTTTTTTGGTTTTTCATTGATGTCAAACGGGGAGAGAGACTAGTGAAAATTACCTTATCAAACTTAGGGGGAGTTGTGTCAGTTATAACCTTTTGAAGTATTGAAGGATTGTAGCATGTTGGTTCTGAAACTTAGTCATTTTTAACTAAGTGTTGTCATCAATGAAAAAGGGGAGATTTTTGGGATATGGATTTTGGTGTTGTCAATGATGGCAACCTAAGTCATTGATCTGGTCCACACTTCATTATTTGTTCATACCGGGAGATAAAATGAAGAATAGGGTATCCGACTGAAGTTGAGTCTATCAATCTAATTGCATTACTAGTTTATTAGTTCAAGTTGTGGATCTCAGGGAAGGTCATTGAGAATATGGAATATCTTACTCTTGGTTTTTGTGCCATCGCATCAAGTGGTGTACGAGTTAGGAGATCCGGTTGACTAATTTTTTGTTCAACAGTGTAGAGAGCCGACTTGGTGGATATAATAGGTTGTGGATGTTTAAGGAGTAATTTTTTAAATGTTTTTGTGTCTAAACATGTTGATTTGGGTCCTCACTATGCTATGACTGACTTTTGATGATGCACATTGAAAATCATTTGTGGATTTAGCCGACCGTTTGAAAATATTTAATGTTTTATTGAAGTCAACAGGTAGCGATCAAATCTTTAGTTGTGGATATATATAAGTGATCGGCTATATCATTTTGATATCGATGTGCGAAGTGTGTTATTTTGTGATGAAAAATTCAAAAGGATAGTAGTGCGAATTCACTTTTGCATGAATGGATTTATGATGTGAATTGAAGCAAAGCAAAGCAAAAGAACAAAATCAGACAAAAGGTCAAGAGATTGACCAATGTGCTTAACCGAAACTACTCTCAGGAATTTGTAGATGCTAATTCATAGTTCACAAATTTTGTTGTCTTTTGAAACTGATTGTAAGGCAGTGAGAATTTCTATTTTTGAGTAGTGAGCTCTAGGTAGTGAGCCTGAATGCAAGTGCATTCCCATTTTGTAAAACTTATATTTGAGTACTCAAATTGTGGACTGACCTCCACCGTGAATTTTCCCCTAACAGGGTTTCCACATAAAAATCCTTGTGTTATGGTGTTTTTTTTGTTTTTTCGTGCATAATTATTTTGGTTCAATGTTGTAAGAGGTTTAAATATCAGATTAATAAAGTTAAGTTTTGCAAAACACTGATTCACCCCCCCCCCCCCCTCTCAATGTTCCCTGATTCCAACATGACGCCCATCTTTGGTAAGAAAAATCATGATCAATTTTTAGCATGTTCTTTAATTTTTTGACTTTATCTGAATGCTAGCATGTCACTGAATTCTCATTTTTTCTTTTTATACTAAATAGTTTTGCAGATTTGGAGAAAAACTAGGAAAAACTTTACCACAGCTTGTTGGGGTCATAACTTTCTACTCATTGCTTGGAATTTGAATCTGTTTGCATCGTTGGAAAGCTCTCCAAGAGTTCTAATTCAATCCCTAAAAATCCAGTGCCTATTATAGTCAATTTTTAGGGATGATGCAAGTTTCAACCCCAAATTTTTCTTCGAAGGCCTCCAAAAACATGATTTACTACAACATAGAAAAAAACTAAAAAAATTTAAAAAATTTAATTTTCAATTTTTCTTAGTTATTTGTTACAGTGTTTTGACACTTGTGGGGAAATTATAACCCATCATATGCTGCTTTGGTTTATGTTTTAGGACCACTAAATTTCCATTGGGTTTTAAAGCTTACAATCTTGGGACAACTAGCTTTCAATTGGGCTTAAAATTCACTTTCAAAGTTGGCTAAAATTGAACCCTCATTTCACCATTTTATTTTGGGCTTAAAATTGAACAAGGGAACTTCACATTTCATTTGGTGCATAAAATGAAGTCATCTTAGCTTAGGGTTAAAATTTGCAACTATTTGTTGTGTTTTGTGATTTACACTTTGTTATTGAATGTGTATGCACTTCTCTCGCGCCACTCGACGATCTTGAGAAACATAAACATTCCTTAACACTTTTGTAATCACCTACATCTTTTAAACTAGATTAAAAATGAACCCCTAGCTAGTGTAGGGAAAAGGCATGGTGTGTGTTCTCTACCTATTTTATGTGAACTGGGATGATAAAACTACAAACGTACTTCCTTGCTATCATTTATCTTTAAAGGGCCTTCCTCCTCACTTCAAAAGGAGGGAACAACCCAAGTGCTAATGAGCTAAAGCCAAGCTCTTCCAAGTCATTGTGAGTGACTAAAGTCATATGTGTGGATGTGTCATACTGACAAGTGTCACCCATAGTACTTGTGTGGTACATCAAAATCTCTTCTTAGGAGGAGACTGGGAGGCCTCTTGATTCTCCATAATATTGAGATAATCTTGTCATGTGTATGGCCACCTTGAATGAAAGCCCTTATTATGAACCATTTTTTAGAATACAAAATCCTTAATTTTGTGGTACAAGAACAATCGTTCTGAATCTGCCCCACATTTGTACTATTCATTGTAGAAACAAAAAAATACTTAGGATCTTCAGGATTTTGGGATTTGGTGGTCCCAAGAAGTGTGTGTCGTGGAGGGGAGCCAGTGTCACCAAATCTCTAACTATTCACAATTTCTCAGTGTTTGAAGAAATCTGAGTGGGGACTCAACAAGTATGGCCATTTCAACCTACGATTGTAAATGATTGTGATTTGGTTGAATACATTGCTTGGTTACCAAAATGTTACAAAACAAGCATTCACTATCTTCCTCAAAATTTCAAACACTTTGGCCTAAATATGGATATGTTTTGAAATAGCCTTGATATTAATGCCTTTCCTAAGGATTTCTATCCTTAGATATTTCTAAATATCTCGACTTATATCTTAATCCATATTTTCCAAAGACAACATAGGCAATTATGGCTTCAACCTCATGATTTTCACAAAATGGACATTGTGAAAGTTATGATGTTTTTCACATAAACATTTAGTTTGAAAACATAACCAAGACAAGTGTTTGTGGTAAAAATAATCTCATTAATCCCATATTAAATCAAATGAATACCCCACATTGATGTATGTTCAAACTTTGACTCCCTGAACATAAGAAAATTGAGACAAACAAAAAATTGAGTCCAAATTCTATTGTAAAAATCATTGGGTCCTATTTCCAAAATCATTTGAGTTCTATTTTACCAAAATCATCGAGTCCTTAGAGTTTGATCACTTTAGAGGTATAGCATGTTTCTCACTACCTTGGTATTAGAAAATAAAGGTTCATTCTAGGTCAAAATTAGGTCAAACATTTCATCCATCCTTCATCATATTTTATCCTTCACCAAACTTTGCAAAATTTTGAATACACCAACACTTGGATATCTATCAATCAAATCAACTTGTAACTTAGCTATTTTATATATGAAATGTACCCTTTTCCATGCATTTGGTTAAGTTGGTTATCATCTTTAAACTAGTTTATCTTGAAGGTCACGAGTCTATCCTAAATATTCTCAAGTTTATAAACATCCGTTATCAAACATCCAAACATCAAACTCTTAAGTCAAAAGTGTTGTCCCAAAACTTTTGTAATGATCACTTTTCATATCATCCACCCTTTTCATCTCCCATTATCATGATTTCTCTCAAAAGACTTAGAGCATCCCTTTTACCTAGATTTGAGTCAAATACAAAGTTCAAACATTATAAATCTCATCACAACTCTCCCATAGGTGAGCCTCGATTTATGGTAACAACAAGATCACAATATAAGAGAATCATGGAGAAAACCAAAGTCTCATCTACCATTAGTGATCCAAATCCTCAAGAATTTGATCCGGGAAGTCATGTTACCCCATCACAACAACCCTTGTCTCCATCAAGAACATATGAGATAGAAAACATCATGAACAACCCATTTGGACTTACTGAGGAAGAAATCATGGAGTACAAACAAGAATATCAAGCCTTAGAAAATGTAGCTCCAATTTCCCCATCTGTTTTATGCAATCATTGACACAAGGCTTGAATTCATCTAAGATTCAACCAACTCCATCCCTTATGCTGAGTCAACCCTTAACATCTAGTCTTGAAACTAGGATAGGAACCAACCTTGGTCTCACTTCATATCTAGGAACAAACACAATTGTGGGTATTCATAACACAACCATCCCATTAATCACCTACCTTCTCCAAAACACAAGTTGGACACCAACCTTTGTAAAACCACTTATATTCCATGACACCACAACAACCTCGACATTTTGAGTGAAACCATCTTCATCAATCACCACAAATACCCCAAGTATGCCTAATGTTACACAAGGTAATGTGAACCAAGTGCCTCAAGTAGGACAAGGGAAATTTAACACTCTCACACAAAGTTAACTCTTGACAACTGGTCCCAAAAACTCCATTGACACATCGAAACAAGTGGTTACCCAAGCTACTCAAGTCAATCCACCATCCACATCAAACCCATCTATCATTGACCCAAATCAAAACAACACCTTGGTTATGAATACCATCAACCAAGGTAATACCCTAATCCCACCTCAAAAACAACAAGGGAACCCCCTACTTATCACTCAAGGGAATCCTTTCAATCAATGGAATCAAGGTCCTAACGTGCCCTTAATATCACAATATCTAATGGAACCATCATCATCTTTCCCATTGGTCCCCTTCACCATGCAAAATCAAATGGGACCTCAAACCTACATTCCTCCATCTCAATCCACCATCTTACAAGGAATGTTGAACCAAGGGAACCCCCAACCTCTCATCAACAACACACAACCCATTCAAAACATAAACACCAAAAATCTATCATAGATGTCCCTACAACCAACTAATCCTACATTACAAGAACATGCCTTAGCTTTACATCAAGCACAACAGGCTTATCAGTAAGCCACCCAACAAGAACAACAACAAGCCTTAGTAGCACAACAAAAAAAATAAGCAGCCTTAGTAGCACAAAAACAAAATAAAGTAGCCTTAGTATCACAACAACAACATCAGGAAACCTTAGCAACACAACGAAAAAAACAACAAGTAGCCTTAGCAACACAAAAACAACAACAAGCAGCCTTAGTAGCACAACAACAACATCAAGTAGCCTTAGTAGCACAACAAAAACATCAAGTAGCCTTAGCAACACAACAAAAACAACAACAACAAGTAGCCTTAGAAACACAACAACAAGAAGATCAACAAGCTACCTTAGTAGCACAGCAACAAAAAGTGTAGCAAGACGCCTTAGCAGCACAACACAAGCCTGACAAGAAATATTAGTTGTGCAACAAAAATATCAACAACAAGCATTGCTTGCTCAACAATATTCCCAACAATAACAACTACACATACAACAACAGGGTCTATACTATAACCCTCAACAAAGCATCATCAAACAAAACACATTATGAACATATACACCTACACCATCATCACCTTATCCCACACCACCATACACACCATACAATACCTTATTATATTAGAATCCCACATACACTTCATCCACCATCCCACAATACGTATGTTCATATGTTCCTCCACCAAACCCACAGGACGATCTAGCATTGCAACTCAATGTGTTATCACAAGAAATGAAGGATTTTCAAATAGGAAAGATGAAGAAGCCCCATACACAAAAAAACCTATGTCCTTATCCATTCGATTGAAACATTGCAATGGTACCTTTTCCTCCCAAATTTGAGGTCCCCAAATTTGATAAATACAAAGGGAGAGGAAATCATGTGGACCATGTCAAAGAATTCAACCTCATGTGTGTGGAGATTTCCTACAATGATTCTTATTTAATGTGCCTCTTCCCTTGAATTTTAATAGGTCCTGCCATGGATTGGTTTTATCAATTGCCTCTTGGTATCAAAACTTTCCAAGAAATAATCAATAGATTCATAGATCACCTCTCCTTCAATCTTTACATGGAAATAAACTTAGAAGAGTTATACACACTCAAGCAGAAAAAAAGAGAATCCTTTGCCAATTTATTTCAATGATGGAGGGAAAAAGCTACTAAGAGAAAGTGGACCATTCCCAATGAAAAAAAAGTGGGGATTATCATAAAAAATGTTGATCCAGATCTATCCTTCCACTTGAAGATGCAATGCATTACCTCTTATGACGAGCTTGTCCCTAGATCCCTTAACATAAAGTGAGCCCTAATATCATAAGGAAACACACAAATGTATAGAGATAATCACACATCCACTAGTTTTAATGACAAGCCCCTCTATTGGGCCAAGAAAAAAAATGCTACTAGTGATGGTGTTGTTGATGCAAAGGTGGTCTTAACTACTAGACTAGAAAACTCCCCAAACTTGAATACAAAACAAGCATACACATCACTGTTGAACAATCAACCAACGATCAATGCTACAAACACTCAATGAGGACACAAAACAAATAGTGCTCCAAAAAAAACAATTCACTCCCTTAGGGGAACCTATGGATAATGGGTTGAAGTAGTTGATACAGTCTAACCTTATCACACTCCCATATTTCTCGAACTATCAAGAGCCACAAGTAAAACCTCATAGCTATAGATCCGATCATTTTTCTGAATTTCACCAATACAAATGTCATAACACAAAAAAAAACTAGACTCAAACATCTAATAGAAGATATTATTGAACAAGGAGACATTCATGTCGATCAAAAATATGGGAATGAAAATCTGAAAATTTACACAAACCTTATGCCTGACCATACAAAATCAAAATATTTAGGAAATGCATCAACCTCAAAAAAATGTAAATACTCATGATACTACGGTGGGACATATTTATTTATGACAACATGGGGAATAAAAAATGTATCAAGATACTATTTTAAAATAAAGTCCAAACCCATCAACAATGTTTAGCACTATTTTATACAATAATGAAATCAAGTGGATATCATATTGTGATATCTCTCCCACATATGACTCAATGATTGGGCATGTTGAAGAAGTTCCAAACGATCCCAAAATATCCCTTATTGCACCCTGAACCATAAAATGTTGCGAATAGTCTTTTATCAATGATATATCATCCACCCAAGGATCATATCAAGAGGAGGCTCTTGAGGATAATGAAAGTTACTCTGAATCGAGTCATGATCAAGAACCCCTATCCCTAGAGTTTCACCAAGAGCTAAGGGACATCTTCCAAACCATTTTAAACTCCAAATATGTCCTTGATATCGCTCCTGATATGTTTATTTTGGATGGACATATAGACATTCTTGATCCAAAACAAGAGTCTCCCACTCTTGATATTTATACACAAGAGAAAATGATGGTTGATATTATTGATTCTTATAGTGATTGTGCATCATCAACATCTTTTGAGTTGGCATCAACATATTTTGAAGCAATATCAACAGATAACAATGTCATAGAACTAGAGAAAAAAATTCATATTCCTGAACAATAGGAACCCATAGAAATATCATGTGTTCATGACAAGTCATATTCAGTGTCTATGGATTAGAGGATACATTATTAGGGAAAAGGATTAGGTATTGATAATACCTTCACAATGTCGGGTGAAATCTTGTCTACAAAAAACATCAACATATGGGGCACGAAGAATCCTTATGATGAAAATATTGTCAATGCTACAAGTAGTCATATAATAAATTGGAATTCACCCATTGTCTCATACAAAAATTGGGACCAACATAAGAAGAAGAGTTCCTATCAAAGCAAGGAAAATATCATAAAAAAAAATGAAGCAGTCAAGCAAAAAGGACAAAGCAAATACAAATGGATACCAAAGAAAAATAAAGAAAATCATCCCTCTAAACTCCATTAGTCAAAGAAATTATGGAGAAAAATAAAAAGGGGAAATGTATCCATCAAAAGAGTCCTCAAATACAAAAGCAGGCTTCTCAAGAAATAAAATAAACTATATCCAGTGGTTGGTCCCAATTCCATGAAAACCTCCATTCCCACCCATCATTGCTCATCTTCCCAAGTTTCGAGAGTCAAAGGTTCCAAACCATCAACCAATACATCTCATATTCCTTCATACATGTCATCGTCCACTCCATTCATGATATCTAATTTTTGTATTGACCATGTGTTGGCAACTACTCTTCATCATAAGGATTTTGCAGTCACTATATCATGATGTGCGCACATAGACAAGGTTAACTCCGGTATGAACAAGGCAAATCAAAGTTCTTCAATATTGCATTCAAGTGCTCATATCTTAGCAAAGAAGCTCCTTCAAGAAGGATATCATTGGCACATTATTAAAGTGGCCTCTACATCAATCACCACATGGTTCAACATGTGGGTAGAACTTTCAAAAAAATAAATAAAAGAATCAAGAAAATAGTAAAAATAAAAATTTTCCTCTAGTGAAAACCACTATGGTGGCACTTTGGGAAAGTACCATGTTGAAAACCCTTCAAATAGGTATCATGAGTAGAATCAAGCATCTATATGATCCTTCTTACATAGAAGAATCTCATCCTTTTCATGATAAATCCAATGTTCCCTCCATCCATCTAATACAGATTCATCCAGATATCCCACTTTATATTGATCTTGACAAAGATTCGGTGTATACTTCAACTCTCCTCATGGAAAAATTTTGATAGGCTCTTTACCATTTTATCTCATGAAGTCCCATAGCATATATATATCATGCTAAAACTATGTTAAACTCTTTGCATATACATTTACTATATTTGTTCATTCATTAATCTATGAAACATTGCTAGACACTAGGGGCAGTTTATTGCACTCTTTTTTTCGAATAAATCTTGATCCATGTCTTTTATCTCATAATGTGACATCGACATTGTGATCTAGGTATTGTTTGCCTCAAAATATTATTGAAAATCCCAAAAAAATTCATAAAATCTCATCAAAATAAAAAAAATCACTAGCCCATGGAACATTTTGAGGAGAAGATGTTCCTTATCAAGATTTATCTTTTATCAAAAATCAATCCAAACATTTTGTATCAGTTGAATCTACCTTGCACTTCAATGTCACATCAGATCATTCCAATTGACTTTGTTCCAAACTGAGCTTCATGTAAGAGAGGGGGACCAACCACACCAAGGCTCTAGGTCATGAAGAGACAAGATCAGAGGGATGCCCTAACTTACCTCACTCTACAAGGGGAAGGATTGAGAATGAAGAGCACTATGTAGTACTTATGTCACTCTTAAGAACTGAGTTCAAGTTTAGGCTAGGCGAGCAGGTTTTTGGAGTTGGTATTGTGTCTCAAACAACTCTCTATTCGAGGATGACAGGAAATTTTGGGATGACAACACGGTGCGTTGGCATCTCTCAGGAGCATTGGCATTAATATGGTTAGAAAACAACAAACACAGTAGAAACTACCGAAAAACCTACTAATGGCCTAGCTAGTTAATTTAGATGGTAAAAACAAAATGAGAAAGTATAGGAAATAGATACTAAAATGATAAAGAAAGCAAATAAGAACTAGGGTGATGAAGATAATCTCACAAAAGTTCCAATTCACCTACTAGCTCCACACATACATCCTTCTACACACAAGAAAGGGGAAAATTGTTGGGGTTGTATAGGGGCATGCCTTAGTTAGACCCTTTTTTTGGTGTTTCCACCTCCATGGACAACTAGATAGAAATGGAGTAGAATATGAAATAAAAGAGAGAAAAGGAAACAAGAAGCACTAAAAACAATGTTATGCTACTCAATCAAATCATAGACGAGAGGAGTGAAGTGCTACCACCTCCACCCAAAATATCACTAGCCAATGGAAGGAGAAAGCAAGTTAGGAACTTGGAAAAGTCACCACTACCACAACCGTGGTAAAAGGAAGTCTCACAAGACTCCAAGATCGTAACATCTGTAATGGAATCACACTTACAATGTGAAGTTGATAGAGTGTTTTTTCTGCTACAATGCTCAAAAGTGGGATGCTAGAATGCTTCTTGAGAGTGAATGAGATGCTAAAGAGTTCACTAAAGAGTGTGAAGAGACCGTGAAGAGATGACATGGATGAAGGAAGAATTTTTTTGAAGGTGGGATGGGAAGAATCTGCAATTTTTGGGGTCGGTTGGTCAAAGAGGGAAGTTACAATTTGACCCCAATCACGTGTGTAACACCTCTGCCAAATTTAGACGTAGGAATTTTTTAGGGATGACAACACACTACGTAGATGTCCGCATGCCATGAATTCATTCCCAACAAATATTCTCTCATCGACACAAAGGAAAGATTCCAAGTGGATGGAAGGAAGTTGGGTGATGTGGAATTTCACCTTTGGATTTGATTTTCTAAGGTGAGGGTGTGTGAAAGGGGAATTTGTCTAAGGGGTGCAAATTTGGTCCTATACATTTTTCCCCCTTTAGCGAGCATGAATATTGATGGGTGCTTCAGTAAATTAGATCAAAGAGTTAGTAGGGTTAGAAATTTATACCTGGACCATTGAGGAAGTAGACTGTAATCTGGAAAAATTGAAATTGTAGGATGAGAAAAGGACTCCACAGGTACTCTTCCTAAGGAGCTTCAAACAAAATAATCTATAGCCTCATAGAACTATGAAGCTACACAAAGTACACCAAAGTCACTCAGAACAATGATGGACAAATCCCACAAGATGAAAGTGTCTCATAGGCTCGTAGACCTATAAGGAGGAAACCCCTGCAATCTCTCACATGAAGGAAGCCCCGTGAAGTAAGTGCCTTATAGGCCTGTAGACCTATAAGAAGGTGACCCCCAAAATCTCTCACATGGAGGAAGCCCAAAGAAGTAAGCGCCTTATAGGCCCATAGAACTATAAGGAGGTAACCCACAAGATCTCTCACATGAAGGAAGCCCAATGAAGGGGACTTCGTAGAGTCAGACTGGAAAGCGGCTTCATAGGCACACCTAAAAAGAAACATGTATATCCATAGATAAAAAATGTGAATAAATTGGAGGCTATCAAAGGGGTCCCTTAGGAACCCTTCAAAAGAAGAGGGGTCCACTCAAGAGATGCGTTATTTGAAAGTGCAAAAGATATGTTTTTTCTCGAATTGATTCGTCATGAAGGAATCCTTTCAAAAGATGTTCACTTCATCAAGGAATTTGAAAGGAAGAAAATTCCCCTTCATGATGGGAAGGTCAAGGATTCTCTCTCAAGAAAATTCTACTCCCTCCTTGGAGGAAAGTTTTCAAGGTCTTTCTTTGTGAACCCATGATGAAGGAAACATGTTTCGTTTGTCCAAGTCGAGAATGTGATTTTAGAAAAAGGGTTGCAAATATTTTCAAGAAAATATTTGTCGGCAAAAAATGTGTTTTTTGAAAATCAAAGTATCATAGAAAGAGACATCGCTGCACATACAAGGGACAACTCAAGAAAAGAAGAGGGAAATAGAAATAGTCACAAACATAGGACACAGGGGGATCTGGTTTTATGGGGTCAGATTTTCTCAAGATTTTTTAAATAATAGGTAATCACAGTGCAAGGTGAAAGAGCATCAATCTCCACCAGATCAGGAAGAATGCATGGAAAAAAAGTAAAAATAAAAAAATTGGGTCAACATGGAAGGGAAGCCTAAATGCCCCCAACACTTTGCATCATCCTGAATTTTTTAAAAATTAAACACAAACATGGAAGAATGATGATACAAATAAAAGAAGGTTCATGAGATAAAATCACTATTGTATCTAAGCACCAACAAGGGTGACAAGGGTTATCCAGGAAAACATAGCACAAGTATGGGGGAAAAAATTACACACATACTTCTAATCTACAGATAAAGAAGAGGCCTCCCCCTAACACTCATCGACCAAGAGGTCATCTTCTTTAAAATATAGATACTTATAAGGGCAAGGTAGAAAAGCCTATAGTGGTGGAATATTAAGGGGAGGAGCTTCTGATCCTCCCACAAAAAGGGCTAAGGAAGAAGCCCCCACAAGGTCTTCTCCGCTTGGCTCTTGTGGAGCTATGGTTAGCGATTTCGTGAAGATCATCAACAAGGCCAAAACTTCATCCAAAGAGTTGAACATACACTTTACAAGAGTGCAATGTCATACCCCAATGGATAGAGAGGATGGCGCCCAAGATTCACTGCTTGGCTGATCGAGTGATTCAGGAGCTCGCTTCATCACTAGGACATAACAAGCTAGCGCAGGACCACCTTTTGGAGAAGGTGGGCTCCTCTTATGCCCTCCATTATTGGAAGGGCCAAATTCCACATTTTTATTTGTTAGGGGATGTGAACTCCCCACAAATGAGGCAAGAGGTGCAGAGGAAGAGGAGGATAAAAATGCAGCAGACACCACCTAGGTATTTGGTATTTCCATAGGTTAGGAAATGGTACGATGTCCAGAAGGGACATCAATAGGGGTGGATCAGCCGAGGGGATGATAAAAACTTGCACCTTTTTGGGGTCAAGAATGCTCACACTCATAGAAGGAGTTGAAAGTGAAACTAAACTTGATTGAATGGAAGCAGAGGGGAGGAGAGAGGAGGACACAACAGGAGACTCTAATACAGGGGTGATTGTTTCCTCTTCCTTCTTCTACAAAGTGGATTGTTTAGCCACTAGATCCTTTCACCGATGCTTGCACTCATGCACAAAGCAGTTTCTATGACTCTTTGAGCTACAAAGGAATGAAAGGCTCCTTCTTAGCCATATGGGTGTCCACTATAGTCATTTTTGTCAAAGGGATAGGTTCTTGAATGGGAGTAGGAGAAGAAAATTGAGAAAGAATAGGGGGATTTGGCTCTAGTGCTTCGACAGCGGGTCTCTTCACATTTATTGCTTTGGGAGAAAGAGAGGTGGGAGACCATAGATGTCGAGACATAGAGGATTCCCCTTGGGGACCCTTCCTTCTACCATACAAGTATGGCTAGGGTCTAGGGGGTTTAGTAGGGAGGTCTGAAATCCTAATCTTAGGTTGGCACCAAGTAGACACCATTGGAGTACTTAAGTAGAATCTAGGAGTAGACATCCAAAACTCTTCCTTAGAAAGAGGAGCGAGAGAGGCACCCCAAGAAAATTCTAGCTTCTCATTTCCTTTTTGGGAAGAGGGGGTAGCTTTATAATGCACTACCAGAAGGTTCAATTTTGGCTATCCCTTGCCCCCCAGTCTTATACTTCACATAGTTCTTGTAAAGTAGGTTTGTTCTTGGGGGGAGTAGACCAACCGGGGTGGGCCAAAAATGATCTAAGGAATAGCTATCACATGTGATTGGTGGTTTATAACCTGTGTCATGAATCACATGCACTGAACCCCCCTAAATTAACTTCAAAAATTTATGCACAACTGAGGGAACTACATTCAAAGCCACTAGCTAGGGGATTCCCAACTTTACTCTAAGGTTTACAGATTTATGCCCAACAAGGACTGACAAAATGATACTACCAAGGGGAGATACAAAAAGTTCATTATGAATACAGATGGTGCTCACAAGTGCATTGTACCCATCTTTGTGCAAGAATTTAATTAACATATATCCTCGGTTATGATATTTACTTGAGATGTCGGGTCAACAAGAACACCTGCTATAGTGTTCCCATTGATTCATGCAGGGATATAAAGAGGATATGGTTCTCTATTAAATCCCATCGCTAGGTCCTACGAGGTGAAGGTTATACTTGGGCCACTACTCACAGGCTGCACAGAGGGGATAGGGAAATGTAGGAAAGAAGCCACCACACACACTAAAAATTACTCTCATAAATCCCCCCAAAGGTTTACAATCAGACCGTGACCCAACTAAGGCTTCATAATGCAATACCCATGAAACCTTCCAACTATGCCTACTAGGGGTCACAGGTTTGGTTGTAAGGAAAGGGCCTCACAACACTCACACCTACAACACTCCTAGAACACAAGGAAAGGAGCTTTCAGTATCACAAGATGAAACCAAAATGGTTCACATTAGGTTCACCAAAAATGTAAGAGAGGGGGATGAGCCACACCAAGGCTCCAAGTCACGAAGAGTTGAGAGCGAAGGGCTTCCCTAAATTACCTCACTCTAAAAGAGGAAATATCAATAATGAAGAGAACTATGTATTACTTATGTCACTCTTTAGACTCGAGTTTAGGTTTAGGCTAGGTGACCAGGTTTTTGGAGTTGGTACTGTGTCTCAGAAAATGCTTCATCCTAGGACGACAACGTAGTTCTAGGACAACATGGTGCACTGGCATCTCTCGAGTGCGCTAGCATCCGTATAGTTAGAAAAAAAAAAACATAGTAGAAACTACCAAAAAACCTACTAATGGCCTAGCTAGTTAATCTAGATGGTAAAAACAGAATGAGAAAGTATAGGAAATAGATACTAAAATGATAAAGCAAGCAAATAAGAACTAGGGTGATGAAGATGATCTCATAGAAGCACTAGTTCACTTGATAGCTCCACATGTACATCCTTCTACACATAAGAAAGGGGGGAAATTATTGGGGCTATATAGGGGCCTGCCTCAGTCAAACCCTAGTTTTGGTGTTTCCACCTCCATGGAAAACCAAATAGCAATGGAGTAGAATATGCAATAAAAGAGAGAAAAGGAAATGAGAAGCACTACAAAAATGTTATGCTACTCAACCAAATCATAGAGGAGAGAAGTGAGGTGTTACCACATCCACCCAAAAGCTCACTAGTCAACAAAAGGAGAAAGTAAGCTATGAAATTGGCAAAGTCACTGCTATTGCAAGCATGGTGAAAGGAAGTCTTGCAAGGCTCCAAGCTCACAATGTCTATAATGGCCTCACACTTGCAATGTGGAGTTGATGGAGTGTTGTTGCTGCCGCAATGCTCAAAAGTGGGATGCTAGAATGCTGCTTGAGAGTGAAAGAGATGCTAAAGAGTTTGCTAGAGAGTGTGAAGAGATCATGAAGAGATGAAATAGATGAAGGAAGAATTCTTTTGAAGGTGGGATGGGAATAATATGCCATTTTTGGGCTTGGTTGGTCGAAGAGGGACATTACAATTCAACCCGAATCAGGTGTGTAATGCCTTTGCCAACTTCAGATGCCAAAATTCATCAGGGATGGTAGTGCACCATGCAGATGTCCTCATGTCATGCATTCATCCCTGATAAATATTCTCTCACTGACACAAAGGATAAATACCAAGTGGATGGAAGGCAGTTGGGTGATGTGGAATTTCACCTTCATATTTTATTTTCTAAGGTGAGAGTGTGTGAAATGGGAACTTGTCTAAGGGATGAAAATTCACTCCTATACACTTCAAAATATTGATCAATCTTATCTAATTAGTCCATCATCATCTCAAGATATCCTTCCCAATCCTTGTGTTGCTTAACACTATCCTTGGATTATTGTGTATCCTCAACAATGTTATCATCATCAATTAATCAATCAGATGAATCAATCCTAGCTTGGTTTTCAAAAAAATCCCAAAATAGATCACTGAAATCATCACATATTCATACACTCATCAACATCGTGCAAAAATCCAAAACACCCAAAACACATCAAAATCCCTAAAAGGTCAAAACATCAAAAATCCAAAAAGCAGTTACCTTGTTGAGCTACATTGTCTCTAAGCTTGAATGTAGGCAAGGCCATCATTGATGTGTCCCTAAGACACCCTAGGTTAGACCTTTAGGAGTTCTTCATAATAAACTAACATTCCATCAACTGTTAATATCTTCATCTTCAATAAGTCGAGTTAGTCGAACTATGTGGTCTCTGCGTATATAACATAGGCAAGGCTAATCTTTGATCAGCCCTCGAGGCCCCTAGGAAATTGATGCAGAGCAAGGTGGAGGTTTTCATTTCAATCACAAATGAACTGAATTTGCAACTTGGAATCCCTAACTTGGTGCTTTTCTCCCAAAACCTTCAATTCTCCTTGTAGCACTCCAAACAGTGAATTTTCACCATGTATTTCAAAGAAGACTTCAAACCTACATTTGAATCACCATTGCATATACCCTTTATGCTCTTTTATGACATATCAAATTTTTGAATATGTTTGTTTTGTAACAAAACCCTCTAAAATTGACTGCTACGCTAGAAAGAGGCCTAATTAGGCTTGTTTTACAAAGAAACTTCAAGACAAACTCTCTCCCAATAAAAAATATTCAATCCAAGATTTCAACCAGGTTACATGGGGTTTGAAAACACCAATTTCATTCATTGGAATAATTATCCAGTCACCTTTTTGTAAAACCCTATGTCTAACCTACTCTCTTAAGCCTAATACATAGAGATATGAGGCTAGGGCTTGATCAAAATCTGCCCTACCTCCATTCCTTGCATCTACAAACCCTAAAAAAAATTAAAAAGAACTTAAATACTCCAATTCCACCTATTTTTAGAATTTTCCACCAGTGGAATGGTGCCCTCCTTCATATTTTTGTTCTCAAAACCTCAAAGCTAGGGTTTTCTGGATGATTTTAGAAATTAGCTTCTAACTCGCTCAAACCTCAATGAAAACCAATGCAACCAAAACCAAAATATATCTACTTCATCCCTCCATAAATTCCCAAGTATATTATATCATTTGCAGATAGTATAAGGCTATACAACCTATTGTAGCAAGAAAATTCAATGAAAACACACAAAAAATAGAGCTATTCTTTGTTATTGATCACCAAAATGTCTCCAAAAGAATGCCTCAAACATCCCAAGGAATATTTAGACTCTTATAACTAAAAAAAAATGGTTCAAACTAATTTTCAAATGACTTGATTGCTCAACTTCCAATACAAATAAAAAATGCAAAGTTGCATTGCAACTTTTGACAAAACATGATAAGTTTATCTAAAACTGACCCCATATGACTAAAAAAATTAGACATGGTATAAATAGACCTTATTACATAGAAATTGACTCAAAATAATCAAAGACTCACCTTTGACCCTTATTTACATTATGAAAGCTAGGTTCCCCTACACCATACACCTGGGGAGAACAAAATCTCAAGTTCCACTTGAGATCAGATCTTGTACAGTTGTACCATACTTCTTGATATCTTCCTCTATCATCCATGTGGAATCCTCCATTGGAAGGACTTTCCACTTCACTAGGTACTCCTTATACACCTTATGCCTTATCCTTTTAGCTTCTTTGGTATCCAAGATACATTCAAGTTTCAATGGATGACATGGTGGTAAGTCTTTAACCTAATCTTCATCTGGATCTTCTGATGTACCTACACTTGTACCTATGATCATAGATCCTTTAAAAGGATATAGGTCAAAAAAATTGAAAATTGGAGAGATAGCCACTTGAGGAGGGAGTTCTATCTCATAGGCATTTGCTCCAAATTTGTGGAACACCCCACATGTCCCAATCTTCTTCATCTATAGATTTGAATACTTCCCTTTTGGTGGCCTTTCTTTCCTCAAATGAGCCAATACCAAGTCTCCCACTTTAAAATGAACCTCTCTTCTTTTCAATTCTACATGTTTCTTGTATTTATCCACAATTTTTTTAAGGTTCTCCCTAAATTTCTGATGTTTATCTTTCATGGCTACTGCAAACTCTTCTCCTTCAACACTTCTTCTTTGCATACCACTCAAATATCTAAGCTCAAACACCCCCCATGGCTACAATCCATATACAATCTCAAATTTGATTTTCCCAACACTTCTATTCACAAAGTCATTATATGTAAACTCAGCTTGGGGTATGATCAGATCCCATTGTTGTGAGTGTTCCTTTGTTAAGCATCTAAGAATATTTCGAAGACTCCTATTGACAACTTCAGTCTGCCCATCTATTTGGGGATGATAGGAAGAGCTAAAGGTCAAGTTTGTTCCCAACTTCTTCCAAAGGGTTCTCCAAAAGTGACGTATAGACTTACTATCCCTATCTGAAACAATAGTTAATGGAAATCCATGAATCCTAACCACCTCCTTAAAAAACAACCCTAGAATGTAAGAGGCATCATTTGTGCTTTTACATGGTATGAAATGTGCTATTTTGCTAAATCGGTCTACAACAAAAAACACACTATCAAATCCTCTTTGAGTTTTGGGAAACTTGAACACAAAATCCATGTTGATGGACTCCCATGACCTTTTTGGAATTGGAAATTGTTGATAAAGACTTGCATTTGTGCTACAACCCTTGGCTTTTTGAAAAACAACACACTTTTCAATAAAATTTATCACATCACTATGCATCTTAGGCCAATAGTAATACCTTCTTACCTTCTCCAACATTTTTTCAACACCAAAATGACCCCCTAAGCTTTCAAAATGCTTTTCCTTAATCAAATTAGTCCTCATAGAGAATTTGGGAATACATAACTGAGCCCCTTTAAGCAATAAACCTTCTTGAAGAAAAAATCAGAATTCTCTTCATGGAAAGTGCCACTAAACTAAATACATGAAGCATATATCTCTTTGAAATCATCATCTTCAGCATAATTACCTTTCAAGGCATCAATTCCAACACTTTGCAACTAAACCTCTTGCACTAACAATTTTCTTATGCTCAAAGCATCCACCACCTTGTTTGATTGCCCCTTTTTGTGCTTTATGGTAAAGGTGTAGCTTTGTAGGTACTCCACCCACTTCACATATCTGTGGCTAAGTTTTTCTCGAATTTTTAAGAACTACAAAGCATGATTATCAATAATAAAAATTAAAATCTTTAGGAAGGAGATAGTGTCTCTACTTGTTCAATGCTTGCACCATGGCATACATCTCCAAATCATAAGATGAATACTTCTTCTTAGCCTCATTGAGCTTCTCACTAAAAAATGCCATAGGTCTTCCCTCTTGACTCAATACTACCCCAATTACATACCCACTTGCATCACATTCTATTGTGAAAAATTTATTCAAATCAGGTAAGGCTAGGATAGGTTGTTATGCTACCCTTTGTTTCAGTTATTGAAAGCTTTTTTATGCCTCATCAGACCATACAAACCTTTTCCTTTTATCCCCTTTTATTGTATCAATCATTGGAGAGTAGATCTGACTAAAATTTTTCACAATTTTTCTATAAAAGCTAGCTAGGCTATGGAAACTTCTTACCTCACTAACTGATGCTGGATTAGGCCAACTGAGAATTGATTCTACCTTAGTAGGATCCATCTTCAAAGAACCTTTTGAGATCACAAAGCCAAGATAAACCAACTCTTCCTTCATGAATTCAGACTTCTTCAAATTGATCATCAACTTTTCTTCATTCAACCTCTTCAAAACCATGTCCAAATGTTGCAAGTGTTCCTCTTTAGTATTACTAAACACAAGAATATCATCCAAGTAGACAACCAAAAACTTACATATGAAATGTTTCATACTTTCATTCATTAGTCTCATAAAGGTACTTGGTGCATTTGTGATAGCCCAAATGGCATGACAAGCCATTCATATAACCCTCATTTGTTTTGAAGATAGTTTTCCACTCATCCCCCTCTCTAATTCTAATTTGGTGGTAGCCACTTTTGAGGTCAATCTTTGAAAAATAACAAGCCCCTCCTAAATATTCCATCAAATATTCTATTCTTAGTATTGGGAACCTATGCCTTATGGTTATCTTGTTGATTTCCCTTGAGTCGGTGCACATTCTACAATCACCTCTGTTTTTTGGTGCCAAAAAAGTAGGAACAACACATGGGCTAATACTTTCCCTTACTAGTCCTATGTCAAGCAACTCTTGGATTTGCTTCCTAATCTCTTCATTCTGTTGAGGTGTTAGTTTATATGCAACTCTATTAGGTAGGTTTACCCCTGGTATAAAATCTATATGGTGGCTCACATCTCTTATTGGTGGAAAAGAACTAGGGAGCTCATCTACTACAATGTCTCTATACTTGTTCAACAATGTTTGAACCTATTTAGGCACATCCTCAAGCTTTTTTGTTGTCATGAAATATTTTGGTTTGATAAAAATGGCATAACCTTGTCCACCCTCTTCTTTCATGGTTTCCAAGAACTCTTTTCCCCAACCAACATTATATTTGACCCAACTTGTGTATCTAGACTCTCTTCTTTCAATGGAGTAAGGGTGAATGAAATCCAATCCTTTTCAATTACATAGGTAGTTTTCTGCACATCATGTTTACCTTTTCTATCATATTGCCAGGGTCTTCCTAACAACAAATAACAAACATCCATTGGGATGATGTCACACAATATCTTGTCTTTGTACCCCCCTATATTAAACTCAACCTATATTTTCTCATTCACTAGGACTTATTGACCCTTATTCAACCACGAGACCTTGCAAGGAGTGGGGTGTGGGATTATTTTCATTTTCAAAATTTCAACCATCTCTAAAGAAACTAGATTATCTATGGAACCGAAATCAACAAAAAATTTACACACCTTACCTTGAGATTTGCAAGTGATTCTAAATAGATATTTTCTTTGTGGAGGCTCTTTCACTATAGGCACTTTGATTAGTGTTCTCCTTATCATCAGAGACTCACCTATTTCTGGAGCAACATGCTGAGATGGAGAGTTGACACTCTCATTATCTTCTTCTTGCATCAATTGTGTTCTCCTTTCATCACCATGTGAAGTAGAAGGTTGTTTATCTGTACATTTCCATGCTTGATGGCCAAACTGATTACATTGATAGCATCTTCTTGAGAATGTATTTGATCATCTACCTTGTCCACTAGATTTTCCTCTACTATTTGATCTCCTACCTCTAAAAATTCCCCTTGATTCTGAGCTCTGCTCTTGATGACTACTTGATTCCCCTTGTGTTTTTTGGGACTGTCCTCTTCCTCCAAAGGTTCCTCTACCCTTGAAACTTCTTCCTCTGCCTCTACTTTGTTTCTCCTGCCTTCTCTTCAACCTTTCTTTAGCCTTGACTGCCATTTGGAAGCATTCTTCCATTGTTCTAGGAGTGGTCAAACTTATCTCATCTTGTATGTTGAACCTTAACCCATTTAGGTACCTTGCTACTTTTCCACCTCATCCTCATTATGAACTGCTCTGATTCTTAGCTTATGAAACTCCTCTTTGTAAGCCATTACATCCATCTCCTTTGTTTTAAATTTTGGAGCTTCCTAAATTTTTGAATTGCATAGTCACTGGGTAGAAATTGGCTTGTGATTTTATCCACCATTATATCCCATGAACTGATTTTTGACTTTCTCTTCTTCACCCTCTCTTCCTGCAAATAATTCCACCAAGTTAAGGTAGGGCCTTTCAACTTTATTTTAGAAAATTTCACCTTTTTTTCATCTGCTACCTCCTCATACTCAAAATAGTTGTCAAGTGCATCAATCCAACCTAGCACCTCTTCACTATCCATCTTCCCACTATGCATGGGTAACTCCATATTCACCTTAGGAGTGTCTCCTTTGATAGCCTTCAACATCTTAGCCATTCTCAATTCATTAAGGTCCAACTCTTCCTCATCTTGGACTCCTCTTTGAGGGTTTTCATTCTCACCCGCTTCCTCTTCCTCTTTGTCACTTTGGTCTCTAGTTACCGTACCTATCCTTTGGTTTGATTCAAGTGTTGCAAGTATAGCTAGGATAGAGTCATGAGACTCTTTTACATGTCTCAACTCCTTGGCATGCTTTTCTTTCAATTCTCTCACTTCTCTAGCCATTAAATTGATTTTAGTAGGCATCTTTCCTTCTTTCAAACTCAAATTTTATTTCCTCTGACCAGACCTATGCTCTAATACCAATTGATGAAAATCAGAGTGGAGGTTTTCATTTCAATCACAAATGAACTGACTTTGCAACTTGGAATCCATAACTTGGTGTTTTTCTCCCAAAACCTTCAATTCTCCTTGTAGCACTCCAAAGAGTGAATTTTCACCATGTCTTTCAAATAAGACTTCAAACCCACATTTGAATCACCATTTAAAATACCCTTTATGCTCTTTTATGACATATCAATTTTTTGAATATGTTTGTTTTGTAATAACACCCTCTAAAATTGACTGCTACACTGGAAAGAGGCCTAATTAGGCTTGTTTTACAAAGAAAATTCAAGACAAAATCTCTCCCAATCAAAAAATTTCATTCCAAAACTTCAACTAGGTCATGTGGGGTTTGAAAACACCAATTTAATTCACTGGAACAATTATCCAATCACCATTTTGCAAAACCCTATGTTTAACCTACTCTCCTAAGCCTAATGCATAGAGATATTAGGCTAGGGCTTGGTAAAAATATGCCCTACCGCCATTTATTGCATATAAAAACCCTAAAAACATTAAAAACAACTTAACTACTCCCATTCCACCAATTTTCAAAATTTTCCACTGGTGGAATGGTGCCCTACTTCATATTTTTGTTCTCAAACCCTCAAAGCTAGAGTTTTCTGGTTGATTTCAGAAATTAGCTTCTAACTCATTCAAATCTCAATGAAAACCAATGCAACCAAAACAAAAATATAACTACTTAATCCCTCCAAAAATTCACAAGTAGATTATATCATTTGTAGATAGTACGAGGCGGTACAACCTGTAGTAACAAAATTCAATGAAAACACACAAAAAATAGAGCTATTCTTTGTTATTGATCACCAAAAATGTCTCCAAAAGAATGCATCAAACATCCCAAGGAATATTTAAACTCTTACAACTAAAAACCAATGGTTCAAACTACTTTTCAAATGACTTGACTGTTCAACTTCCAATACAAAGCAAAAATGCAAAGTTGTATAACATTTGACAAAATATGACAACTTTATCTAAAACTAACCCCATATGATTAAAAAAATTAGAAATGGTCTAAATAGACCTTATTACATCAAATTTTACTCAACATCATCAAAGACTCGCATTTGACCCTTATTTACATTATGAAAGATAGGTGCCCTTGCACTAGATAGGTCTTTTAGGTTAGGTTCTTGGTGAAAACTCTCAAAAAATCCCAAAACATTCAAATATTCAAAAACTTCTAAACATACAAATATTTCAAAAAACCAAAAAACATTAGAAAATATTGAAAAACCAAAAACAACCTCAAATAATAAAAAACCTAAACATTCACATAAACTTTCCAAAAAGACCAAAAACAACCTCAAAACATTTTTGAAATACCAAAAACATTGAAATATTCCAAAAGACCAAAACCACCCATCCCATTTCGCTTTCACCTACAATAAACCTTCATCCATAATAAATCAAGCATCATTTTCAACCTTTGGCAAAACAAGTAGAAAGCAAGTGTATCAAGTCGTAAAGTGAGAACCTAAGTTTCAAAATCTAAAGTCTAGATCATAGGTAAATGCGATAGTGAAGTTTGTATCAATGAATTATCATAAAGCTCTTCATAATCCTAACATCAAACAACCCTCTAATAAACATGTCCTAGGATGTATCCTTCATGCGATGGACACCAGTTTCAAAAATCACCTTAGCTGAGTTAAACAGGTAAGAGATATAGATAACACTGACTGTTTGTCTTTGAGATATTTTCTTTTGATTTATCTTAATGAACCATTCTATGGACCTCTTGATGATTTCTATCAAAATGATTTAGAGAGAAAGGAATGGGGCATCAATCATTATATTTTTTGTTGTTGTGCTTGTGGGTATTCTTGTAAAATAATCTTGGTGCATACTTTCTTGGTTGTGTGTAGGAAAGTTGTTCATAGTACATTGTTGACTATTGTGTATGCTTTGGTTCAATATATTCTAAGATTTTAACGTACATTACAATGAGGTTTTTGTATGTCAAGGTGTGAACAAGAAATATCCTATCTGTTTGTAGAGTCAAAGTCCATTACACTAGATACAAATCCATCTTGGTTATCAATACCTTGATTCATCATGTCTATGTGTTATATCAAAAATAAGGAACAACAAAAAATTCCCAATCCCAAGATATGAGAAAATAATCATCATGCATTCATTATCATCATGAATTTACCATCACCATCTGTAATAAAGTCTTGGTGGATCATAGACTTGTTGGATCTTTTGAAGAAATCATCAAAATCAATGGTCATTCATCTTATTTCTTCTATCTTCTTTCTGCGCTAACCTGGTATCATGACAGTCAACAAAAAAATAATCAATGCATCCATCATGCATCCACAAATCATCAGCATTCATACATCTCATAATCATAGTATATCATAAAGCATACATCTTGCATCATCATTATCATTTAAGTTGGGATGAATAATATAGATTTTTTATTGTAAGCATCTTAAATCGTTACATCATATATCATAAACATACACCACATTATCATGTCATAAGCATACACATCTAAATTATACATCCATATACATACATCTCATAATCATAAAAATGCATAGAAAATACACAAAAAGAAATGCATCCATAACATTTGTATATCATATCATTCATCCCATAACATATCATGAAAAGATACTAAAAAGGAATTAACATTGCATTACATCACACATCATCCCACATCATCACATAAGCATAAATAGAGTGCATCCATACATGATAAAATATAAGCATGTCACATATCACATCATATGCATCCATACAATCATAAGCATGATGAACACATTGTATCGAATCTATATCCATATCATATATAAAAATGAATGTCATGGTACAATATCTGAATCAATGTATGTATATCAATCATGAATAAAATATTCATGAGGCTATCAAAAATGAGCCCATGAATGAATATCTATGTAAAGAATCGAGCAACAAATCAAAAAGTGTCTATACAATTGAGCTATCCCTAATGGTTGCTCCCCTCTCTAGCTTCTCTCTGATTAATCCTCAACCCTAGGCCGTGCATCGCTCATCTATGATTAGTCAGGTTGTTCTTGTGGAACATCTCTATGATAATGCATCTCATAATAGGCTACCTCAGTCACAGCCTCTTTGTATAGCCTGACAGATATAGTCTTTCCTTGTGTAGCCGCTGTCATCGCCTCCAACTACTGGTGGTGATCGATCTCCTAATCTCTCTCAGCAGTCATGAACTGTACCTGCTACCTTGAATGATCTCTCTCAATAGTTACAACTTTTACCTACTTCTATGCCTGATTCCTCTCAATAGTAATAGCCAAAATCTGTTGATGGGCCTAATCCCATTCACTTGTAATGACCTGCACCTACTTCTACAACTGCTGAATTTATAAATCCAAAGGATCTTGTGGTGGTGGCTACACTAGTTTCTACTGCACTAGATACTGTTGAATATAAGGCTATTGTGGAGATTGTTGATCCATTGGTGGTGCCCCAAGAATCTACCCATCTTGGCTATCTTGGCCATCCTATCCCCTACCTCTTCCTTTGCCCGATCCCCTCCCTTTAGGTCTCCCTCATGGAGGAACACCCGCTGGATCTCTCAACCTGTGAGGGGGTGTAAACCATGCATTGTATGTAGGTTTCATCTAAGTTTTTTCCTATCCCTGGTCATATGCCAATGGCTGTGCAACCAAACCCCTCAACCACCTTAGGATTTGGGGTCGTGGGTCCCCATGTGGGTACCTCTTGAGCTGACTTGGAAAAATGGCCCTGTATGCATCATCTGACCTATCTTGTGGATCTTCAAACTATCGAGCTACCTTGTCTAGTAGGTATCTCTCAATGATCATATGATCTCAACCCTACATGTATCGAGTCTTCCAAGCAAAGAAAAATTGTTTAACATTGTCGTACCATGTTGGAATTTATAACCAAGGGTGCCATCTGAAGACTATCATATCATCAATGACCTGATGCCAGTATGGAATCCCAAGTTGCCCAGTGTGCCATAAGGTAATGGCACCTCTATACCTCCAAACCATGGGGTCATTTGGATCTACATCAACCATCTGAACAATCAAATGAAGCACAACAATGTGCTCCCATTCATAAATTTATAGCAAGTTAACTCCTATCCCAATTGCTCTACCATCACAATAGACAAAGTCATGCATATCATGATACAATGAGGCCAAAATCACTACCCACCATGCAAATTGTTTCCTCCTATAGAGAATTCCATGCCATGCCAAGCCCCATTCTAGGTTGAATCCTCTGCTTCATTGGTCTGGAGTGACCAAACCTGAAATAATGGCTACAACTATCAATCTGAAAGTGGGCACTCGACCTTTATACATCAAAAGGTTGATATGTGAAGTGGATAGAATGATGTCCTTGATGCAGAGTTAGGAGGATTCAACAACATATCTCACAATCCTTCAAAATTAATCCAAATCAATCTTTGTATAACACATCCTATTATTCATTCTATGTCACATTGGAAACATAACCATGGTAGCCCAAAAAAAGTTATTTCATTTTTCCCAAAACTGCAAACCCTAGATAGGGTTCAGACCTGCCCTCACTAAAATGATCATAACTTATTCAAATATTAATGAAATTTGATGAGACTTGAAGAAAATGAAAGTAGATTCATATAGGAACAATATAAACTTGGTTTCAGACCCAAAATATATACTTTAAAATCCATACCATCACATTCTTTCAGACTGTAAATTCTGCACAATATTGTTAAAATAGGCAGTCTCACCAAAATAATCATATCTTCCACAAAAGTCAATAAAATTGAATGAGACAAAAATATTTGGAAACTAGAAACAAATATCTTTCCATCCATATATTATACTCCATTATTTGAGTGCATATCAGGCCGTACAAACCACAACTTCAACCTGAAAACAATGTAAAATCAGAAAATGCACACAAACTTGAGGTTGCCATTCATCAAACTTCACAAATAATGTCTCCAACCTCCCAATTCGAGTTTTGGAGGGTGTACTTATACATTTACAACCAAAAAAAACTATTTTCAACCACCTTTTAGTTAGTTTGTTAACAAAATACCTTAATGACACTCTTGACAAGTTGCTTGACAACTTTCTTGAGCAACTTTTACAATTTTTACAATATGGAACAACTTTAAACATTATTTGAAAAATGAATTCAAATATTACTTCCTAAGATTCAAACACCTATAAAATGGTTTTATAAACCTTATTATAAGACCCAATACATAAAATAGAGCAACTATTTACAAATGGCCTCATGGAGTCGAGAAATCAAACAAGTGCTCCTGCACCAGGAGGATTCAACAACATATCTCACAATTCTTCAAAATTAATCTAAATAAATATTTGTATAACACATCCTATTATTCATTATATGTCACATTGGAAACATAACCATGGTAGCCCAAAAGAAGTTATTTCATTTTCCCCAAAACTGCAAACCTTAGACAGGGTTTAGACCTGCCCTCACTAAAATGATCATAACTTATTCAAATATTAATAAAATTTGATGAGACTTGAAGCAAATGAAAGTAGATTCATATAGGAACAATATAAACTTGGTTTCAGACCCAAATTATATACTTTAAAATCCGTACCATCACATTCTTTCAGACTGTAAATTCTGCACAATATTGTTAAAATAGGCAGTCTCACCAAAATAATCATATCTTCCACAAAAATCAATAAAATTGAATGAGACAAAAATATTTGGAAACTAGAAACAAATATATTTCCATCCATATATGATAATCCATTATTTGAGTGCATACCAGGCCGTACAAACCACAACTTCAACCTGAAAACAATGTAAAATCAGAAAATGCACACAAACTTGAGGTTGCCATTCATCAAACTTCACAAATAATTTCTCCAACCTCCCAATTCGAGTTTTGGAGGGTGTACTTATACATTTACAACCAAAACCAACTATTTTCAACCACCTTTTAGTTAGTTTGTTGACAAAATACCTTAATGACACTCTTGACAAGTTGCTTGACAACTTTCTTGAGCAACTTTTACAATTTTTACAATATGGAACAACTTTAAACATTATTTGACAAATGACTTCAAATATTACTCCCTAAGACTCAAAAACCTATAAAATGGTTTAATAAACCTTATTATAAGACCCAATACATAAAATAGAGCAACTATTTACAAATGGCCTCATGGAGTCGAGAAATCAAACAACATATCTCACAATTCTTCAAAATTAATCCAAATAAATCTTTGTATAACACATCCTATTATTCATTATATTTCACATTGGAAACATAACCATGGTAGCCCAAAAGAAGTTATTTCATTTTTCCCAAAACTACAAACCTTAGACAGGGTTCAGACCTGCCCTCACTAAAATGATCATTACTTATTCAAATATTAATGAAATTTGATGAGACTTGAAGAAAATGAAAGTAGATTCATATAGGAACAATATAAACTTGGTTTTAGACCCAAAATTAATACTTTAAAATCCGTACCATCACATTCTTTCAGACTGTAAATTTTGCACAATATTGTTAAAATAGGCAGTCTCACCAAAATAATCATATCTTCCACAAAAATCAATAAAATTGAATGAGACAAAAATATTTGGAAACTAGAAACAAATATATTTCCATCCATATATTATACTCCATTATTTGAGTGCATACCAGGCCGTACAAACCACAACTTCAACCTGAAAACAATGTAAAATCAGAAAATGCACACAAACTTGAGGTTGCCATTCATCAAACTTTACAAATAATGTCTCCAACCTCCCAATTCGAGTTTTGGAGGGTGTAATTATACATTTAAAACCAAAACCAACTATTTTCAACCACCTTTTAGTTAGTTTGTTGACAAAATACCTTAATGACACTCTTGACAAGTTGCTTGACAACTTTCTTGAGCAACTTTTACAATTTTTACAATATGGAACAACTTTAAACATTATTTGACAAATGACTTCAAATATTACTCCCTAAGACTCAAACACCTATAAAATGGTTTTATAAACCTTATTATAAGACCCAATACATAAAATAGAGCAACTATTTACAAATGGCCTCATGGAGTCGAGAAATCAAACAAGTGCTCCTGCACCAGTCCTCAATATCCATCACCTCATGGTAGGCATCATATACAACATAAACATCATATATCACATGCTCACCATGTATCAAAAAATGCATTATCTGCCATACATCATCTAATGTCACTATCGCCTTACCTGTTGGAAGGTGGAACGATGAGGTTTCACTGTGCCATCACTCATACAATGCAGTCATCATAGCCAGATGTGTTTGGATGATGGGAATTTATGATTCATACCATAGACCAATCTCTCCCAGGTGCTCTTGGAACAACTTATATAAATCACCAAGTCTCTCCATAATTGTGGGCCGATGTTCACGAGACATCAAGGGTGGAATGACCTCTTGCACTCATGAAGCACATGATGTCAAAAATTGAAAATTTTTGACTTAGTTTGGAATTTTCAGCTCCAAAATGATAAGCATTTCTATTTACAATAGTGTCGCTATATTTCAAATTCTAAATTGTGATGCCCAAAGGCATTCAAATTGCAAATCGTGTAGCTAGAAATATATGCATCATGATTTAAACTTTGGAAACCCTAACCCTAATTTTCAAATCAAGAAGTGTGTCGCTATAAACATATGCATCATAATTTTAAATTGGAAACCCTAATTCTAAATTATGAATTGCATCACAATATACATATGCATCGCTAAAATTCAATTTAGCATCATTGATTCTCAAATGGGTATCATCATATAATGACACCACAAAAAAATAAATTTCAAAGTGCAATAAATGCATCCAAAATTCAACTTTCAAATCAAGTTTCAGATCATATACCAATGGCCTTGCACCTAGAAGCCTTTGGTGCTCTCGAACTTGGTCGAAAATGTGTCATGGAAGCTCTTGTCGTGCCATTTCGTCAAAGGGTCAGATCTCAAATAACAAGAATCTCTAAGGTGTGAATGCACAAATGAATTGAAAGTGATCCTTCTTGGCTTATTTATACATCAAAATTAGGGTCTTTTGCCCTGATTTTACCTTCAAGCTAGGGTTTATCATCATTTTCACCAATTTTTCCAATCTAAAGCTTATTTTACACCATTTTTTTACATTTTGGCCATGATTCTTGCATCCTGAAACCTTTCTGAACCCCTAGGGTAGCTTTTCTCCTTTGTCGAGAAATGAACCCAAAATTCAAAATTTTCGATTGATTTCTTGAGGGGACATGGAATCAACTTAATCCCTCAGTAGTGGGGCATCAAAAAATCATAACTTTTTGATTTTTTGATTTAAACAACAGTTTTTAATCTGAAGAGCATCAGTCTTTGAACCAAAGTAGTAGGTACCTCACTTCAAAGAGGGGAAAATGTAGACACTGAAAAATGTATTGAATGATATCATGCACCCAATTCAGGTATACTAACCTCATTTCCTCCTAAAACCTATCCTCTTTTCGCTTAATTGATTAAATTAGCCTAGTTATTTAATTAATTATGTCATTTTCATCTATTAACCTAATTCATCAAATTGGGTTAATTCACCCCCTTTCATGCTAACATTTCATCTCATTAAATTAAATAAATCATAGTATTTAATTTAATTCCCTAATTCTTCCCATTTAATTAAATATACCTAAGTTATTTAATTAAATGTCATTTCACCTTTTTTCCCATTCATTAAATCATTTAATTTAATGAATATCACTTTATTCTTCTAATTCCCCTAATTGCATGATTAAACATTGTTTAATTAGCAATTATCTAATTAATCCAATCCTCCCACTTGCAAGGGAATATTCCCTTTTGCACAACTAAACTTTTTTTTAATTAGCAAAATATCCTTTTTCCTCACCTATGAATATTCCAAAGAATATTCTTTCTCCTCCAATCATTTAAGAAAGGGAATATTTTCACAAAACTTAAAGTGCAAGTTACCTTGCAGATTCTTGTGCAAATTAACTTTTGACCTCTTGTACAGGTCAAAAGTGTGCTTGTTTGGAAGGAATGAGAACCCTTGATTAAATATCATCTTGTATTCTCACGCATTGATGAGAATACATGATCCATGCCTCCTATTTCCTCCATCCTTGATCAATAATTAGTTTTTTCAATCTCAACCCTCCATTTATCATTTGCTTTCCTATAAATAGGTCACTATTTGGAGATAAATAGACCCATATTTCAATTTGAAAACTCATGTTGAAATCACTCACACTCACACTCAGTTTAACTCACATTTAGCATATTTTAAATTCTTTTTTTAGTTGCATAATAGCTTAGCTTCCATTAATGGATTCAATGCATCAATTTAGCTAATTAGACAACTAGGCTTTGAATATTTTTAGTTTAAATCTCATTTAGATTAGTTTAGCAATTGCATAACTACATATTTTAGCATAAAATCATGGTAGATTAACTCTTGCATCATACTCATTCTAGCATAAATCATGTTTTCATCTAGATATCATAACGGTTTGATCGATTCTCTTTAATAGAATCAATTGAAAAAAGCTCATTGATCATGATATTGGGAAAGGGTCATTGGTTCACATCAACACGACACCAATTCCAAAATGGGATAAGTTTCAGATGGATTAGAGTAGACATTTTAACACTTTCTTAGTTTAGAATATTTAGTTTCAATAAATATTTAGTGCAAATCTCATTTGAATGATATTGTTTAAGATTGAGTATTAGTGGCATGAATATGCTTTGATTCCTTATGGATCAAGTGTAATCAACCCATACTAATATGCTCGATCAAAAATACTTATAAGATGTAAGCTGAAATAAATATTATACAAGAAAAACACATAAGACAAGAAACTGAAAGAGATCAAGCGAGTAAATCAGAACAAAGAAGGTATAAGTTTTCACTTTTCTTAATTTCTAATAGTAGTTATAGTTTTGGGATAATAGATTGTAGCAAAGATAGGCTTACAATGTATGATCAAACACTAGATTACACTTGACACAAGTTGAACGGTGAATGAACAACAATTTGCAGCATTATAGGCTTACAAATTAGCTCTTACAATAATAGTTAGAAAATAATAGGAAAGACTACCCTTATTTATACACAAACAAGGAGTAGGTAACCCTAAAATCTCCTTGATTTAAGTTGACTAGACTTTCCAACTCGCAAGATTTATTTCTAAAAATAACACAAGACAACTAACTAACCACCTTCTAAAATCAGTTAACTTATTTAAAAGCAGGGAAAGTTCCAACTATACATTTGATTTTCTATTTTACAAAGAATAGATAAGCATGAAACAAGAATAGAAAGTTAAACTCAGAAAAGGCATCGAGTTAGCTACTACTTTTAGTTCTATTCTTGGAAATATTTGTTTCCCAAAAAAGGTGACTCACTCATTGATAATTTTGGAAACTATATCTACCAAAAAGATGGTAACTGCCTCCTTGTTAGGAGTACTGATATAAGTTACTAATTTCTATCCAAAAAGTGGATTCTTGGAAAAAAGATGAGGTTTGGGTTTTGTAGAAAATCACATTTTGAAGAAACCCAACTCATCAAATTTTGAAAAAGCTAAGGGCTTTTCGAAAAAGTGCCAAAAAAGTGTATTTTTTTGGAAATATAAAATTTCCCAATCTTTGAGAGGAGCAAAAAGAAGATTGACCCAAATAAACAAAAACTAAAAAAGTTGAGCACCTATTTTTGAAATGTGATGCCCTAGAATATTGGACCATGAAAAAGCATGCCTCTATGCTTCCCAATCCCAAATCCATGAAGAACATTGAAAAAGCATTGTGTTTGAGCCTCTAAATCTTGATGGGAAGAAAATTATTTTGTCCTTTAGATGCAAACCAAAAGCTTTCTTAAATAGAGTTTTAGGATGAAAAAGTGCTTTCTTTGTGAAAGCCCTAAAATTTTAAATTCCATCCATGAAAATAGAAACTTTGCATACAAAAAATTGAGTTTGTTTGCATTTGTAAAGCTTGGTAAAAGCATACATATTTGATGAAATCATCAAATACGTAAAGCTTCAACAATGTTAGTCATTTTCTTCATTTTCAACTTCTGCTTGTTTATGCTTTTGGTGAGGCCTACCTCCAACTTTAATGAGCCAAAAATCTGGTATTGCCAACTAATAAAATCTATTTGACCACTATTGAAGTGATTCGTAGCTTCGTATCGTCGTCCGATATCCTCTGATCATGATTGCAGACCCTAGAAGTGACCAATAGAGGCTAAACTAGAAAGAAGGCATAACAGGGTCAAAATCATTCTAAGTGTTGAAACCCAGGTGCCCTTATTAGGTGCATCTAGCATCCCATGCCTTAGCCAAATTTCAATTATTTTCATCTTTCTTTTATCCCTAATCTCTACCTTTACCAACTATGTCTTTTGATCACTGATTTTTGCTAGACAATAAACACCTATATCTAGATCTTGATCATACTAACTTGTCTGAACCTCAGTGATATGTTTGCCATATTCTCTCAGCCTCTAATGTTGTTTTTATCCTATTTTCTGAGTGACTAAAGGTTATTGATGTGTGAGATTCATCATTTTCGAACAAAAAATGATGGAAGCCAAAAAATGACTAAGGCACCAAATGCTAGGCACCCTTGTCAACCAAGGGCACCTAGACATCCCATAATTAGAAATTTTTCATAAATTTCACCATTTTTGGATTCACCACTATTTCATGTGAACTCCACCTTTTCTTCATCATTGATAGTTTGACATTATCTACACAAAATTTGAGACTTTGAATTTGTGGTAACAAATAATCCTCCATTGATGACCTTGGAGCTCATACTTTGCTTTTTGAAAAAGTACAATTAACGCACCAAAGAAATCTTGACCTTTTGACAATTCTGACCAGACCAACTTGATCGGGAAGTATTTTTGACCAATAAGAATCACTTATAGTCCTCCAAACAAATATTCTATTTTTGGAAACTTTCTATTTTTAGAAAAAATTTCTAGTGTCAATTTGACAACAAACCCTAAATTAAGTCTATTTTTAGAAACTTTCTACTTTTAGAAACTTCAACTTTTGAGGAAATTTTTACAAGACTTTGACCACTCCTTACAAAATTCCTTAATGAAGCAATTTTTTTTGATTCGGCACAACAATTGGCTCTATTTGGGGACCATGTCAGATACTTACGACATAGGAGAACCAAGAATCTCTAGACTTTTAAGCATAGACTAGTGTCTTATCAGTTGGGTATCATAGTTGGGACCATTTCCTAATCACCTATCACAAGAATTTTCCCTAAATCACCTAGGACAAGACTTTCTAAAATCACCTATAAGTTGGAACTTCCCAAACCACCTAAAATAGGACCGCCTAAAAACACCTAAAACATGACAAAAACTTCACAAAATGGAGAAACACATCACAACATAATGCTCACATTACGAAAAGGGGAAATACATCATGACATAATTCTCACATTATAAAAAGGGGAAACACATCATGAAAAAAAATTAAATTACTCCATCCCCGAAGGAATAATGCTTCAAGTAATGCCCATTGAATGACAGTGAGAATGAATTACAATGATCCAACTTCTACTTGAAAGGCTTCACTTCTCTTTTGATGGGTATTGTAGGAGAAAATTCCTCTGAGATGAAGATTCTCAACTATTCATACACCCAAGAAAAGTCACCCTGAAAAAAGTCAGAATATGGTGCAAAAAAGGAAGCATATACCACTGAGGCATCAATTTTGATGTCATCCATCCTTGATATGTCTTTGATGTCAAATACTTCAAACTAGTCGACCTTGTTCCAAAATTAGTTTCTATAATGTCATAGGTGATCCCTTCAGACCTATAAATATCCTTTGATTGGATCATCAATCAGCTCTACATCCCCTTTAACACATAGGAGTTCGATTCCCATGTCTTCGACATTTTTGAGGCCTAACAAAAGTGCCTCTTTTTTAGCTTCATTAAATTTTGATTGTAGGAAATATACAAATGGATACTATCCTTTAAGGGAGATGATTATTTCCCCTGCTCCTGAACCTATAGTTGAACAACCCCCATCAAACTGCATTTTCCATAACTTTGCATCCTTTTTCAGTCTCTTTTTAGGACAAGCAATGTTCTTGTCTTTAGTTTCTATCTCTATCACCGTCACATAGATACCACAACCCATTTCTTGATATATAATTTGGATTAGGGGGTCTGGGGATTTCACCACTATGAATCAGGATTCGGGCTTAGGTTCTATCTTGATTTTTACCTCCTTTAGAGGAATGGTCATGGATGACTAATCTAATGGTATCTCACAACCAAGGACTCTGCAAAAGCTCTGACTCAACAACATCCCGTAGTTGGTTGGAATGTCATTCGCTAGGATAGTCATCACGAATTTCTTCTCTGGACAAGCCTCTAATCTTACCTGCGCGTCTTTTAATTGGCTAACCAATGACGCTTACTTTGATTCAAGTGAATAACACTCATTCTAAGTTTTTGTGCATGAGAGCCCCAAAGTGTTCATCACCTAAAGAGGCATGATGTTGTTCAAAGCACTAGAATCAATAATGCAGTTTCTCAATTTGAATCCACCTATAAATAGAGATATATAGAAAGGTTTGGGATTTTCCTCCACTGGAATAGATGACTCGAGCAATGTAGGATGAATTGAAGCCTATTTCTTTACATATTGTATTATTTTTTCTAGTTGCTCAGGGTGATCATGAAGTTACTCCAATTGTGAAATCTTATCCTTGGTCTTCATTATGGAATCTAGTACATGAAAATTTTCCAAAGATGAATCTTGAGAAATCTTGGCATTGCCATGTGAATTTTTAAAAGTGGAAGTTGCAACCACTTCCTTAACTTGTTCTTTAGCTCTCTGCCTCTCTTCTTCTTCCTTCTACACTTTCAAGTGTTGAGCGCATGAAAACATAGGCATCAAATATCTTCCATTATTTTATGTATGAGAGTAGTGGTGGAGGTCTTCTTCTTCTTCAATGATGGGTTCAATTTTAAAGTATCCTATAGTAGAGTCACCATCGAAGTTCTCCATCTGTGGTAAGAAAACATTCAAACTTTGTGTAGGGATAATTATTGAGCTGAGTGCAACATCATTATATCCCATAATCTGGTTCAATCTTGAATTCTTAGGACATGTAGTACTAGTATGTGTGCTAGTCTCATGGAAAGAACAAAATACTATATTTTGTGCAGCTTCAACTATTTTTCTTGGTGGAGATACTGGCAACCACGCCTGTAATTATTGAAAGGCTGAAAATTATTTCTCTTTGGCTGGTATGGTTGTTGAGGTTGATACTATTTTTGGGGTTGATATTGTAGTGATGGTGCAGGCTACCCATGAGTAGGCGACTACATCTTGAGAATAGTCATCTCATTGGCTATCTTCTATAGCTAGGTATTTGTAGAAATCTGAACTAGAGGTTTGATTGAGTCTTTCATCTCACTAAATTTGACCATATTATCCCCCAGCTTGATGGTGTGTTCTTGTGCATTCGTTGTTTGTGTTTCTTTTTCTATCTTTAGGAAGAAGGCTATCTCTAATGGAAGAGCATTTATGAGACAAATCAGTAAAATATTTGGTGATGGATTAAGTGTAGAAGAAAATCATGTAACAAGATGATTAAATCTTGCTAAAAATTCCCTCATGGGCTCATTGTGCTCCATTTTTCAATTTGAAATTTGGGAAAACAATAGATGGTTGTCTTCAATGAGATTAAATCTTGCTAAAAATTTCTCTCATAGTTTCCCATCTTGTAATAATGCCCAGCTCTAGGGGATTGAACCATTTGGTAACATTCCCAACAAGATTCTCCACAAAGAGATGTATTGTGATGTCTTTATGTGCCATGTGCAACAAGGTGCAAGCCATTGTGAATTCAAAGATATGTTCATCCAGGTGTTGAATCTTATCTCTATGAAACCGAGGAAAGTGCTTCCTTGACCCTTTAGGTAACTCATGATTTCCTTACAAAGCAAAAGGTCCAATGTTGTTACCCCAAGGTAATGGGGGTGGAAATCTCTAATTCCTATCAAAATGGTTATTTCTAGCATTATTTCCTACATTATTGTTGTTATCACCCATTTCTTCTAGATGGATTATAGGTTCTTCTTGCTTAAATTCAGGAACCATGTTTGATGACTCTCCAACTTCTATAGGGTGAGGTTGTTGAAAGAATGGATCCATAACAACATCTTTCATCCTTCTTGTATATATCTTGTAAGCCAGGATTATCTATTCCCATTCAAAAGGTGGTAATACTTGGTCTTTTGACTACAAGATCAGCTTTGTATTCTTCTTTATCAAGAATAGTAGCTGTTTTTCTCCACTGAACATGAGTTTCTTTTTTCTCAAACACAAAATGCCTTAGACTAGTAATAATTTTGAGTTACTCGACTTTAACTCACATAAGATTTGGTTGTTGAATAGGAGCAATAGGATGCCATATGGTCATTCCCATGATATAAAGCATAATATTTCTTCAAGTTTTATGTCTTGTGTCCCACAGTCAATTCCATAAAATTGTTGGCATTTCAATTCGTACCTCTAGAATGTGGATTAGAAATGAAAAACTATGCATAATTAAACTGCTCTTCAAATTAGGAGGGGAAGCTCCCTCTTTGCTGATGATGCTTAAAACTAATACTAAAGTATTGCCAATATTTTTATTCTTAGCTAAGAGCACAAGGTTATAAAACTCTTTGCATTGTAGCTGAGGTTTTCTCTTTTCCAAAACTTCAAACTACAACTAGGCCTAAACTATAGACGCTTTTGAAAACTCAAGTAAACTCAGAGCTTGAGAGTCAAAAGTAAATGAGGAATAATTTAATTAACATAGAATCTTAAATAAACTTATTTCTAGACCACACTTGAAGACTCATTGTACTTATAAGATGTAAGTTGAAATAAAGATTATACAAGAAAATACATAAGACAAGAAACTGAAAGAGATCGAGTGAGTAAATCAAAGCAAAGAAGGTATAAGTTTTCACTTTTCTCAAATTTTAACAATAGTTATAGTTCTGCAACAACAGATTGTAGCAAACACAGGCTTACAATGTATGATCAAATACTAGATTACACTTGACACAAGTTGAATGGTAACTAAACAATAATTTACAGCAATACAAGCTTACAAATTAGCTCTTATAATAATATTTAGAAAACAATGGAAAAGGTTTCCCTTATTTATACACAAACAAGGAGTAGGTAACCCTAAACTATCCTTGCTTTAAGCTGACTAGACTTTCCAACTCGCCAAATTTATTTCTAAAACTAACACAAGCCAACTAACTAACCACTTGCTCAAAATTAGTTAACTGATTTAAAAGCAAGGAAAGTTCCAACTATACATTTTATTTTATATTTTACAAAGAATAGATAAGCATGAAACAAGAATAGAAAGTTAAACTTAGAAAAGGCATCGAGTTAACTAATAATTTTAGTTCTATTCTTGGAAATCTTTGCTGCCAAAAAAGGTGACTCACTCATTGATGATTTGGGAAACTATATCTACCAAAAAGTTGGTAATTGCCTCCTTGTCAAGAGTACTGATATAAGTTGTTGATTTATCCCCAAAAAGTGGGTTCCTGGAAAAAAGATGAGGTCCAGATTTTGTAGACAATCATGTTTAGATGAGACCCAATTCATCAGATTTTGAAAAAGCTGAGGGCTTCCCAAAAAAGTGCCAAAAAAGAATTTTTTTTGGGAAATAAATTTCCCAATCTTCAAGAGGAGAAAAAAGCAAATGGACCCAGATTGACTAAAGCTAAAAAAGCTAACCATTTATTTTTGAAATGTGATGCCCTAGAAGATTGGACCATGAAAAAGCATGCCTCTATGCTTCCCAATCCCAAATCCATGAAGAACACTAAAAATAACTCTGTTTGAGCCTCCAAATCTTGATGAGAAGAAAATTTTATCTTTCCTCCTTCAGATGCAAACCAAAAGCTTGCTTAAATAGAGTTTTAGGACAAAAAAGTGCTTTCTTCATGAAAGCCCTAAAATTTTGAAGTCTATCCATGAAGATAGAAACATTATATGCAAAAATCTATCTGTTTGAATGTGCATATCTTGGTAAAAACATATGTATTTGATGACATCATCAAACACAAAGATTCAACAATGTTAGCCATTTTATTCATTTTTCAAATTCTGCTTGCTTCTACTTCCAGTGAGGCCTACCTCTGACTTTGATGGGCTAACAATATGGTACTAACAATTGATAAAAAAAATTTGACCATGGAAATCTCATGTTTGACCACTGCTAAAGTGATCACCAACTTCATATTGGCATTCAACATTGTTTGATCATGATTGCAGACCCCAAATGTGACCAACAAAGGCTGAATTGGAAAGAAGGCATGTCAGGGTCAAAATTATTCTGTTGAAAACCCAAGCACCCCTGGCTAACAGGGGCACCTAGCATCCGATGTCTTAGCTAAATTTCAATGATTTTCATATTTATTTCATCCTTTATCTCTACCTTTTCCAAATATATCTTTCGATCACTGATTTCTACAAGACAACACACACCTATATCTAGATGCTAAGCATACTAACCTATCTGAACCTCAGTGATATGTTTGCTAGGTTTTCTCATCCTCTAATGTTGCTTTTATTCTATTTTTGGGCGATTAAAGGTTACTGATGGGCAAGATTTTCTATTTTCGAACAAAAAATGATGAAATCCGAAAAATGATTAAGGAACCAAATGCTAGGTGCCCTTGTCAACTAGGGGCACCTATACATCCCATTGTTAGAAATTTTTCATAAATTTCATCATTTTTGGATTCACCTATTTTTCACATGAACTCCACATTTTCTCGATTGTTGATAGTTTGATGTTGTCTACACAACATTTGAGACTTTGAATTTGACACCTCGTAATAGATAATCCTCCATTGATGACCTTGGAGCTCATACTTCACCTTCTAAAAAAGTAGAATTAATCCACCAAAGAAATCTTGACCTTTTGATGATTCTAACTGGACCAACCTGATTGGGAAGTATTTTTGACCAATCAGAATCAATTAGATCCCTCCAAACAAATATTCTATTTTTGGAAACTTTTTATTTTTAGAAAGTTTTGCCAACATCCATTTGACAACAAACCCAGGAAACCTTGAATCAAGTCTATTTTCAGAAACTTTGTATTCTTAGAAACTTTGAATTTTGAGGAAATTTTTTACAAGACTTTGACCACTCTTTACAAAAAGCCTTAATGAAGCAATTTTTTTTGATTGGGCACAACATGCAACTTCTTACCTTTATTTTTCTATATACTCCCCGTTATAAGCACACACCGAACTATACAAAATCAACAACCACTGCACAATGACAACACACACTCTTTTGATTGCAACAATCAACAATGCTACTACCTACTCCCATTGAGAGGTAGCCACCAACATCATTCTAGAACAAAGAATGAATCTTGATATCTACTAGAATGATGCATCTCCTTATGTATCTAGTTCAAAGAAGAAGGGGCAACAACCCCCAAATTCTCTTGGAGATACTCAAAAATATCCTTTGGAAGATCCTTATTGAATATATTAGCAATATGATCCTTTATAGGTACATATTCAAGCTTTACTTCATTCTCTAATACCTACTCTCTCAAAAAGTGATACCAAATTGAGATATGCTTTGTCCTTGAATGCATCATTATATTTTAAAAATATTTGTTGCACTTGTATTTTCATGGAAGATAGAAATTGGTTCATCATACACTATTTTGATATCCTTCAATTTTTTCCTCATTCACAACACTTGTGTGCAGCAAGATGCTACTACAATGTAATCAACCTTTGTAGTAGATAAAGATACTGAATCTTGTTTCTTACTTAGCCATGATACCAATCTACATCCAAGAAAGAATGCACCACCACTTGTACTTTTCCTATCATCAACACAACCATCCCAATCTACATCTATGTAAGCAATCAAAGTGAAATTAGTATCCTTTGGATACCACAAGCCATGATCTAGATTTCCCTTCAAGTATCTAAATATCCTCTTCACTATTGCAATATGTGACTCTCTAGGATCTTCTTGAAATCTAGCCAAAAGATAAACTACATGCATGATATCCAGTCTAGTAGTAGTTAGATATAGAAGTCCACCAAACATCGATCTATACTTTCTCTCATCAACCTTAGAAGATTCATCATTCTTGCTTAGTTTACAACTAGTAACCATAGGAGTACATACCGGTTTAGAGTCTTCCATTCCAAACTTCTTCAAGATTTCTTTGACATACTTTGATTGTGAAATGAGTATACCTTTTTCTATTTGATTGATTTCTAGGCGAAGGAAGAAATTCATCTCCCCAAACATAGACATCTTAAACTCTTTTTACATCTCTTCTACAAAATTCTTACACATAGCTTCATTGCCTCCAAAAATTTTGTCATCAACATACACCACCACAATCAATATTTGATCTTTTTCAACTTTAAAGTAAAGATTACTATCTGTGGTACTTTTATTGAATCCTTATTGTATCAAATACCTATCAAACCTAAATACCAAGCTCTAGGAGATTTCTTTAATCAAAATAGTGTCTTCCTCAATATACATACCATATTTGGTTTGTTTGATAACTAAAATCCTTTTGGTTGTTCCATGTATACTTATTCTTCCAATTCTCCATTCAAGAAAGTAGACTTCACATCCATTTGATAAAATTTTAAATCCTTGTGTGCTGCAAAAGCTAGAAAAATCTTGATAGATTCCATTCTTTCCACCAGAGAAAATGTCTCCTCAAAATCTATTCCTTCAACTTGTGAGTAGACCTTACACACAAACCTTTCCTTGTTTCTTACCACTTCTCCATTCTCATTCAATTTATTTTTTAATACCCACTTACTTCCAATCATGTTTTTGTTTGTCAACCTTGGGATAACTTACCAAGTTTGATTCTTTTCAATATGTAGTAGTTATTCTTCCAGATCCATTTTCCAATTCATCTTTCCATGCATCAATCATTGTTTTAGGTTCAACTTCATAAAGTAAACACAAATTTACCTCTTCTTCAGCAGCATTCCTTCTTGTCAATACACCTTTTCTTTTGTCTCCAGTGTTCTATTCTTCAGAGTGATCTCTCTACACATACTTAGGGGTTCTAAGGGCCTTTTTTAGAGATTATTCCTCTTCAATATGCAGTTACTTTTCCTTATCCTTTTCTTTCTCTCTATAAATAGGCTCATCTAATTCATATCCATATATCACCACTGAGTTTTGAAAATCTTCATCAACCTTGACACTTGCACTCTCAACAATATTTCTTAATATTTTTTTATAGAACCGGTAGGCTTTGGTTTTAGTAGAATATCCAAGGAAGATTCCTTCATCGAACCTTGCATCAAACTTTCCCAAATTTTCTTCATCTCTTTTGATATAACACTTTCTTCCAAACACTTTGAAGTACTTGACATTAGGTATCCTTCCATACCACAACTCATAGGGAGTCTTTGTGTCATTTTATTTTGCTTGAACTCTATTAATTATGTCAACAATAGTATGAATTCTTCTCTCTAGTATACTTCTGATATATTAGCTTCTTTCATCATAGTCCTTGCAACTTCTTGAACAATCCTATTTTTCCTTTCAACCACTCCATTTTGTTGAGGAGTAATATGGGTAGGAAAGTGCCTCTTTATGTCATGATTCTCATAAAACATGTTAAATTAATTGGAGGTAAACTCTCCACCTCTGTTAGACCTCAAATAGTTGATATTCATATCCATTTCATTCTCAACCATAATTTTAAATGCTTTGAAATTATCTAGGGATTCAAATTTTTCTTTAAGAAAAGTAACCCATGTCATTATAGAATAATCATCAATCAAAATCATGAAATACCTATCACCTTGAAGACTTCTTATTCTTATAGGATCACAAAGATTTGTATGCACCAATTCCAATAATCTGATAGAAGATTGTTCTTTTCCTTTGAAACTTCTTCTTGTTTGTTTTCCAATCTGACAATCCTTGTAGACATCATTGATAGGCTTTATAATTTTTGGCAGATATCTTACTGCTTCAAATGAAATAATTCTTACGAAATTATTAAAATTGATGTGACATTTCCTTGTATTCCATAGCATCTTTCATTAATTTGATTCATAAAGAAATGACCATCGACACCCTTGACATAATAAACATTTCCATCTATCCTTCTTCTAACAACAATCAGAGTTCCGAAAAATTTTCTGATATCATATCCATCATCCTAAAACATAAGATTGTATCCTTTGTTACACATTTATCCAACAATCAAAAGGTTATGCCTTAAACCCTTGACATAGTAAACATCATCAATATTATGCTTGCTATCAAAGTTGATTGAACTTATTCCACATATCTTTACACTTGAATCATCACCAAATCTAACAAGTCCTCCATTATAATTTTCAAGCTTAATAAACTTACTCTTTTCTCCAGTCATATGATTAGAGCATCCACTATTAATGATCCAATAGTTCTTATCATGTCTAGCATGAAAAGAAGATACCAAAGTACCTCCAATATTTTTTTTTTGATACATAAGATATTTATATATATTAATTTATGAGAGGAAAGCATACAACCATTTGCTAAGTAGGAGAAACCATCGCTTCAACATCACTCTAAGACAACTAGACTCCATACAACCTTCATAGATAATTTGATCAAAATGATAAAATGTACAAAATTTACAATCCCACTATCAAAACCAAAAAAACCAACTCGAATAGACCACTTTCATACTTATCAACTACTATAAATTTTGAAAAACCAAAACACTTAACAAATTATAGGAACCCATTAAACTTTGCAAAGGACTCAAAGTCTCGGATTCATTCAAACCCATCGGCTACCATTAAACCAAAATTTTCTTCAGGTAATCCACTTCAACAACAACAATCATATGATGGCGTATGAGAGCCATCCCACTCAGGTCCAAGAGAAATGGATAAAACTTCACTGTCTCATCGGTCTCTTGCAAGAGCTTCAAACCATCTAGACACAAGATCCTAGTGCTTAAAATTGTTGACTTCAAATCCTCCTCCACACCACCTACCAAACCCTTCCTAAAAAACCACACCAACAATTCCTTCACCTCCAACTTAGGGACACAAATATCAAGTAGAGAGGCCAAAAACCTCGAGGAGATATGTGCATTATCCCTCCCATACTCCTTGTGCTCGAGATGACCAGTGCCCAAAATCATTTTAACTACTGCAATTGTGAGAGGGTCGATATTGAGCAAAATCTGCTTCAACCTCTAGTTCTTAATCTCTCAAAATTCCACCTGCATCAAAGTCTCCTTTAGGGAGATCAGAGTGTCCGCTCCAAACCATGCCACACCCTCCACCGAGACTTCAATAATAAAATTTGAATTCCCAACCATTGTCACCCATAAATGACACCAAAGTCCAAGCTATGGCCACCAACCAACCCACCACCGTTAGCACAATGACAATCACCAATAATGCATTATTAATCTTTACATACCATCACCTCCACACATTAATAAAGCCCACACTCACCTGGAAATTCCTATATCACACGAGCGAGGAATCATTACCAAGTAAGCAAGTTGTCTTTGCAACATAAATTATGTCCTACAAATCCTTCATCATGAACGAAGCCATCATTAAAGAATGCGCTTGAACTGACATCCTTCAAGGCATGTACATGACTTAAGTGACCTGTCCATCCTATCACTCTTCAAAGTCTCCAACCTCCACCTTAGCTTGAACATCCCTACATAGATGCCATATACCCCAACCCATTAGAAGCCCTCCACTAGCTTGGAGGGCAGACCTCCCAACCGCCCACAAAGTACCTCCAATCTTATCCTTTCTCTCTGGAGGGCATTCCTTCACACATCTTTTAGAGTTAGAAAATTTTATAGATTCATCTTTTAAAGCCATGCACAAGAATTCATCATCATAATCTCCATAGTCAGATTCAACATCATAAATACTTGCATCTTCTCTAACATAATATCTTTTCTTAATCATCTTACCTATGTTCTCCTTGGTTTTTTCATTCACAACTTTGTTTGGACATATTGAAGCATAGTGACCTATATTTCCATAACTAAAACATTTGAAAGGAAACTTACCTTTGTACTTTCTAGTGCCCATTTTCATCCTTCTCACAAAGTTATCTTCCACATTATCAAGATCATCTTGATCTATTTCTTCAGTCTTCTCTAATTTTCCAACCTTAAAAGAAATCTCAACTTTTGCACCATTATTAGTTCCAAATTCTCTCATTTTAGATGAAGTTAGAGAACCATACAATTGATCTCTAGTATAATGATCTAGATTTTGAGATTCCTCCTATAGACACTCAAATTTGTCCTCATAATCGTCACGATATTCATCTATTGAGAGATTAAACCGTTTCATGATCGTTCACTATCTATTTACATAAACGATCATATTCGTCCCATGGTCATTCACTAACCATCAAACCATTTTCATAAATCATTCACTTCATATTGTATTTCATTAAACCATCAAACCATTAAAATATTAAATAATGTTTCATCCAATCATTATCATTCATAATGCATTTTCATAATAAATCATATTCATTTCATAATCATTCATAATCATTTCATGATCATTCATGAACCATTTCATAATACATAATTAATCATGATTATCCATATATCATTTCACCATTCATTTGCAACCGTTCATAACATAAATCATTCTCGTTAATCATTTTCATTGCATAAATCATCATTAAATCATTAAAATCATGACAATCATTTACATATCCATATTTTGAATTAAATCAACATGAAATAATTATTAATCACTTTTATTCACATTTAAAATCCATTTAATCATTTAATTTCATAAACCCTTCACCATGCATTTCTCTCTCCTCTTTTATCATTTTCACTCACATGCATTTTGTTTAATCAAGGAATGTGGGATAAATTTGCATTTTCAGCTAAAATATTTAATCCCACATTTCCCTCTCAAAAACCTCTCCATCCTCAAAGACGCCTATTTAAACATGACTCTCTTCTCATTTTTTCCCCTACACAAATTTTGCATCTCTACGTTTTTCATCTTCTTCCATTATCTTTGCTTTACATTTCAATTTCAACATCTAGCTTGTTTGCATTCTCATTTAGAATATTTGTATTCCATTTTGAATCTCCATTCATCATATCTCTTTTTGCGCATTCTTTTACTGAGAGCATTTTAAATATAAGAACGAAGTCTTGAATGATAGGAGTGTAATAGAGATTAGTTTTAGTGAAAGCAGTTTCTATTTTTGAGTAGTTTAGATATCTTGTTTTATGGTTTTGTTTTTAGAATGGAATGGCTCTATTGATGTGCTATGATAAAATAGTGAATCTAATTCATAGAGTGATTTATTTTAGTGAAGACATTTGGCATGCCCGGTGGGACTCCTATCTTAGCCATGGGTTAGGATATTGAACATCTCACAGTTAGAGAAACCACCCTCTTTGTTTGGCTACTCAATTTCCATTTGTATCATTCCATTGTAAAAACTACAAAACATCCATAAAAATCATAGAATGTCTTGAAAAAATTGATAAAAAATCGTAAAATGTCCTGAAAAAAATCCAAAAAAAAATCATAAAATGTCCTAAAAAAATCCAAAAAAATCAAATAACCTAAAAAATCCCTAAATAGTGACACTTTCAGATCACCACATAGCTTTGCACTTCAACAAAATGAAAACCGTGCTAGGATTAATAATCAAGCAAATATTATAACATACATATGAACCCATCTTTCCAATCCAACCAAATGCATAAATTGTAAGAAAAATATGTTCTACATTTAAGCATGATGCATGTTTGTCTGTTTATCTCTGATTTCTTTATGATTTTTATCTTTGGTGGCATGTCTTTTAGCTTCTCGAGGATGTGTTGGACTAGAGAGGCGAGGATGGGGCATGTTATTTGCTATATGTGGATTGTTTCTCATTTACAGGAGGACTCATCTTAAGACATGGTTGTCTAAAACCATCGAGGATCTATGAGTCTAGTGCAGATGAGAGCATTCCTTGTCTAATAGTATCTTCTATGCAATTAGTATTCAAGCCATCTAAGGTCCTTATACATAAATGCTTATACTTTACTTCTAAATAAAAATGAAAATAGTATTCAGGTCATCTAGATGTTCTTGTTATCTAGATTCTTATACTAATTTGTGACATAATAAGCTTGATGATGATAAACGCACTTAAAAGGCACAAGAGGCTTGATCACCTTCATTTTATCCCATCTTGAATTTCTTCCATCTACCATTTCTTGCATTTCATTTTCTTCATCTTTCTTGTTGTAGAGAAATCAATCAATTGCTTTCTCTAACTGATATATGTCTCTTGAATCAAATCTCAAATCAATCAACTTGCTTCTCAAAATCTCATGTCCCCTTAATCAATCAATCAATCATTCTATCAACTTGTCTTGTGCTTGCATCAATCTCAATTAGCTTCATCAACTCATCAACTCAATTATACTAATCATTTCCATCAATTGTTCAGTTATGCCTATCAACTGTGCATTTCCATCAAATGTACATCACCACTTTATCACTTGCACAATATCAAGTATCTTATCATTTTCTTGACATCTATCAAGAGATTAATCTTCTTACAATATGTTCGATCAATCTCTCGAGGGGGCATATCATTCTTATCATAATCCTTACCAAGATATCTCTGGGGCATGTATTAGTTGATCAATCTTTTTCTTTGAAACAACGCGACAAGATGCATTGTCTCAAAGAGGGGAAAAATGTAGACACTCAAATTTTTCCTCATAATCATCACAATATTCATCTATTGATTAAATAGATATTATTATTTACTTAATCAATTCATTCAATACTTTCTTCTATTCATGCATTTTATCAAATCATTAAACCATCTCATGCTCGTTCACTATCTATTTACATAAATGATCATATCCATCCCCATGGTCGTTCACTAACCATCAAACCATTTACATAAATTGTTCACTTCATATTAAATTTCATTAAATCATCAAACTATTAAAATATTAAATAATTGTTCATCCAATCATTATCATTCATAATAATTTCATGATCATTCATGGACCATTTCATAATAAATCATTAATCATGATTATCCATATATCATTTCACCATTCGTTCACAGTCGTTCATAGCATAAATCATTCTCGTTAATCATTTTCATTGCATAAATCGTCATTAAATTATTAAAATCATGACAATCATTTATATATTCATATTTTTAATTAAATCAACATTAAATCATTATTGGTCATTTTCATTCACATTTAAAATCAATTTAATCATTTAATTTTATAAACCCTTCACCATGCATTTGTCTCTCCTCTTTTATCATTTTCACTCATGCATTTTGTTTAATCAAGGAATGTGGGATAAATTTGCATTTTCAGCTAAAATCTTTAATCCCACATTTCCCTCTCAAACACCTCTCCATCCTCAAAGATGCCTATTTAAAAAGGACTCTCTTCTCTTTTTTACCCCTACACAAATTTTGCATCTCTACGTTTTGCATCTTCTTCCATTATCTTTTCTTTACATTTCAATTTTAGCATCTAGCTTGTTCGCATTCTCATTTAGAATATTCGAATTAAATTTTGAATCTCCATTCATCATAGCTATTTGTGCACATGATTTTACTGAGAGAATTTTAATTAAAGCACAAATTCTTGAATGATAGGAATGCAATAGAGATTAGTTTCAGTGAAAACATTTTTTTGTTTTTGAGTAGTTTAGATATCTTGTTTTATGGTTTTATTTTCAGAATGAAACAACTCTATTGATGTGTTGTGATGGAATAGTGACTCTAATTCATAGAGTCATTTATTTCAGTGCACACACCTCCATATTAGAAACTTTATGATCGTAAGCTTTAGGAAGAGTTATAATAATTTTCTTTACCACTTTTGATTCTTTGACTTTTCCACCAAGACCTTTGATGGAGTTGAACACTTTATCTACCCTCTACATATAGCTTGTAATGTTTTCATCTTATGACATATACAAGTTCTCAAATATGATCTTTAAATTATGTATCTTATCTTGTTTGACCATATCATCTCCTTCATAGATACTTTCCAACTTTTCCCAAATTTCATTATCCATTTTTAGATTCATAACTTTCACTAATTCTGAATTTGTAACTCTACTCAAGAGATCATACCTTTCTTTGTTATTTCTTTTATAGGCCTTGAGTTTAGATTTAGTTCTCAAACCATTTGTAGGCATAGTATATATCCATTCTGAACTAATTTCCAAACATCATATCCCTGATAATCTAGAAATCCTTCCATTCTTGTTTTCCATAATGCATAGTTTGTTCCATCAAATATAGGGATCTCCTTCTTGTGTGCCATCCTAGATCTATCTTAAGTGGTTAATATTTCTTCCAAGTAACCTTGCTCTGATATCAATTTTTGAATGCACAAGACAACTGGGAGGCGGGGTGAATCAGTTGTACCTTAAAACTTCAAAATCCTCATTAACATTCAAATCCACATTTATTCATTCAACCCTTAAATTTGTTATGATGATTTAACATGAAAATAAAATAATAGAAAATGAAAAAAATTAACATTATACATAAGAGAATACCATATTTATGTGGAAAACCCTAGAAGGGATAAACCACATGGAGGATTAGCTTAGAATATAAGTAATATCAACATCGAACACAATAGAGATCATTGTTGGAGGGTTTGCTACCCAAAGAAGAAAGACTCATTGCCATAATAGAAAATGAGATAGAGAAGAAGTGTTACATAGAGAAAAGCATCTCAATGCAATAGAGAATCCACCACAATGACTTCAACACATTCACAGTTTTATTGAAGAATTATAGACACCTTTTTCTCACTCCATCCAATAAACTAACACATGAAAGCTCACATTAAAATTATCAATTTCACACTCTAACACTCTACAATTTGCATCATTTGCATCTCTCACATGTATCTTTTCATCCCTTAAAAAATCAACTCATACTTATACCATCCTCAACCTTGAAACCCTTCTCCAAGGTTAGCTATGCACATCAACCATGCAAATTCAAATTAGGTTGGCACCAAAACACTTACGTGGTAGATAGAAGTGAAAGAAAACCACATCACATCTTAATTGGGACCCAAATCTATAACACCACACAACCACATGCTTATATAAAAAATTTAATCCATCGCAAGTAGTGTAAACACTAGGTCAGTTGTTACATGTGAAAAACCATTAAAATTTTAAGTACATGCTTCCTCAAATCCAAGGAAGACTTGTGAACCACACACCATGCTCGAACATGATCTAGAATATTCCTCAAACACCCTGAAATCCAACAAAATCCTTCAGAAAAACTTCCATCTAAAGAATGTACACACTTAGTACACTCAAACAACTCTTCCATACACTATTACTTAAAAATTGACTTCTAAAGCACCAAACCTCGAACCACCTTGTTTGAAGTAAAATACCAACACAATCAACACTCCTTCAGATTCATGAGACCTAAAACATAATTGTGGAGAAGTGCAAAGAAAAAAAAATTCTCCCAGACACATCTACAATACACAACTCACACAATGGTGAACACAATTTCTTTTGTACAATTGTCCAACACACTAATTCTTGAATATAATACCTCTGAACACCTCTCATCAACATATCCAAATCATATAGGTAGATCTTCAACCTAGAAGAAATGTGGAGCAACATAAGAACACACCTTTGTAACCTAGAACACCATTACAACACATTATTTCCTCCTTTTATCAATTTTTCTCAAAAGAACTTGGAAACAAAGTAATAGAGACACATCCTCATCATATTTAGTACTTCCAAAACATATCTGAAACATAGCAACTCAACCACATATCCATAGATAGAATCTTATCAAAGCAACACTAGAGGTTGACACCAGTAGCTTTACTAATGACAACATAATTCAACAATCAAAGCATCAATTGCTCACATTCTTGTAATAATAGAAATCAATAACATCATAGGCTTGTTGACATCAATGAAAACACTAATTTCTCATACTTGCAAAATAAATAACATGTGCATTAAATATTGTTTAAGACTAATGAGAAATAGAAATTTGATATATACTACCATTAGAATTTAGTATGGAGGATTCAATAATATACCTTAAGCTTTCATGAGTACTATCTTCCTTCCAATTTATGTGGATATGCAAGTTAGATATATTGTTTCATGTGATGACCAAAAAATTAACATATCATTCTAAGATATCCATGGTTGCATGCCATAAAAGTGATTCCCTTCACATTGCATCAATGTGTAAAATTCTAGCATAAGGTGGATATTTTTTTCACTCCTATTTATCTTCAACCATACAAAAGTATAAACCAATGAATAAATCTAATAATTATTTAAGACAAATCATCCCTTAAAAGATGGCTATAAAACTTTACAAGCTAATGTTTGGGGTAGACTATATTTCATGTCTTGTATTGTTGGTGACAATACTAAAGATTTATTATATCCTATCTCTCTATATGGATCCATTAATGGAAGAACCTTTGTCATATAATGATGCAGACGAGGTCTGTATGTGTGAAATAAATTCTAAAACTAATACATATACAAAAAAATCACCACCTCCTCTTAAACCATTATTCAACCAAATCTATGGTCCTTAATAAAATATCATGTGAAAACTAGAGTAGAAAGTTACATGACTAGGAAATAACAAACAAGGATGACATTGATTTGTTGAACCACAAGAGGCTAGAAGACACTATGCAGTTGGTTATCAAGAGGCGTGTATGTGTGAAATATTATAAAATTGATACATATAAAAATAAATCACCACCTATGTGTAAACCATCTTTCAAGTAAATCTATGGTCCTTAACATAATAAATATCATGCAAAAAATAGAGTGCAAAGGTACAAGACAAGGAAAGAATGAAAAATGATGACATTGACTTGTTGAACCACAAGAGGCTAAAAGACACTATGGAGCTGGTTATAAACTCTAAGGAATTACACAATGGTTAGAAGAACGGATAAAGAGAGAAACTTAAGTTTTATTTAACCTTAATCATAATATATTAGAGCATAAAATTTATTAGGGATCATATTTAATATTGGTAGTCCTAAATAACATGTACAAGGCTCTAATTATAAGGTGTAGAATTTATAATATAGATGTGCATATGACATTTTATAACACATTTATTTTTTTGTATTAAATATCATAAACTTTAAAGAATTACACACTCATCAGTTGTGTAGACCACACATGATCTTATATACATAGTGAAATAAAAGCTATTTAAACAAAACCAAACTAGCCAGTGTTCAACTACTAACTCTAATTAGATATATTTATCATAACATGAGAATAGGACATATTTTCATATTTTAGAAAGACCTGTTAACATAATAGAATAAAAATTTTTTTACAAAATTGTTTGGTGAATATTTTGTTATCAAATAATTAATAAAAAAATGGTTATATCATCCAAAATATAATGAGATTAAATCTCTAATCTCAGAAAGGGGAGGCTCCCTTCTTATTGCTAACTTTAAACAACTATTAATTAACTAAGCTTATGTACACTACAACTATCCATGGGGTGTTTCCATATCATCCTATTCTCTTATTTAAAAATAGATGTTTTAATTTACAAACTTACAATCATAATATCATGATGTTTACAACATGTAAGAAAACATAAAATACTAGTTGGAGCAATAGTATCCAATATTTGATTCAGTTAAATGAAATAATAACTAGAATGATACTAGCAAGTGTTAATGGTAAGAAAACCCACAAAAGCATAAAGTATTTTGTTGTTTCTATGACGTAGATGAAATGAATGATGCAATAAAAGATGGTTAAATCTAATCTAACATGCATAAATCTAAATCAAACAACAAAGAATGAGATAAATAAACTAAAAAGCAATTAAAGGAAAAACATAGAACAGTCTCACCGAATATCAATCCATTTCCTCGAATTGTCTTGATTGTCCTTCTCCATTTTTCCATGTCGGTATTCTCGCCCTCATATTTTTTGTATGTATGCAAGCATAGCCTTGATGTATGTCTAAGAAAAATATAAAAGATTAAGTTCTTCCAAAAAGTGTATAGATTTCAGGAGGATGAATACTGGCAAAGATCAACCAATTTATAAAAAGTTGGTTTTCGAACGATCGGCTCAGATTTGAAAGAGAGATCAACGATCGAGATTGTTGAATTTCATGCAATGTGAGTTAGGAAATTCTACAAGATAAAGATTAAATTAATATAATAATTTAATCTGGTGTTAAGATTGTTCGAAAATAAATAGAATAAGAGTTCAAGATTAAATAAATAATTTAATCTTCAGTTGAAAGTCTTCGAAAATAGAAGAATTAGACTTTGAATGAAAAGGATAAAGTTAGAACTCAACAATGATCTGTTCGAATGCACACATGAATTAATTAATTAAATAAATATATTTAATTAATAAATATGTTCATGCATATGGGTTAGAACTAGTTAATTGACTGGTTGTGACAAAGAGTCATTTTCACAGAGACGATTAGATATCGAATCCGAAGATAACTGATGGATTTAAATAGATCTTGAGTCAGATGGTGAGTGAATAATTAGATAACTGGACGACAGAAGAATGTGATAGAAATAATTAATTATGAATTAAATGTTAATTTAATTCAACATTCGAAAATTTAAATGATTTAATTAAATAAATAATAATTTATTTAATTGACTGAAAAGGTTAATTGAATAATTCAAAGATAATATTTAATTATTGTCAAAATATGATAAAAGGTAAATTAAATAATAAATTATTTAATTCAGAAAGAGAATTAATTAATTAGTGACGTAATTAGAATTGAATAAGGGTCATAATGAATTAATCAAATAATTAAAAGGTTATTTAATTAATAGAAGAAATATGTGGTTAGGAAATAATTAAATAATTAACATTATTTAATCATGACCATGGACATTAGAAAATTATGTCGAAAGTGGTACTCGCAGGCCTATACCAATTTTCAGTGTCAACAATTTTCCCCTCTTTGATACAATGTTGTTTATCGCGTTGTGTCAAAGAAAATCATTAAAAACATGCCCCAATATGAAATAGGTTAGGGTATGCCCCCTAGGAAAAATTGACAAGTTTTTGAAAAATTTCAAAAAAATCAGGAAACATTCCCGATAAGTCAATTTGATGGTTAGAAATGCTATGGAGTTGACAAAATTGAATTTGGAAGTGTTAGAAACATGTACGAGTCGATGTAAGTTAGAAGTTTACGTGGCCAATAGACAAGGTTTGAAGAAATTTCATTTTTAAACCTAGGTATAAATAGGAATTAGGGTGAAAATCAAGCCATTTGCACCCCTAAGACTGGAAGTGTAAAAGATTTTGCTCTGAGCTCTTGGCTAAATGTCTCTAGTACCGTACACCCACCATCGCGGATATCAAATTCGGACCTTCTGACGACCAGTCGACACGGGACCCCTGGTATGTACCCTAAAATAATCCTTTGAATTTTTGTTTTGCACATCTTTCTAGGCATTTTAATTGAATTTTACAGATGCGGCTTTTGAAAGTTCAACACATATGTGTTTGTATGTGACACATTTGCTCATGATACGACGCATCTGTAAAAAGACGTCTAGGCATTTTAGAATCATTTAGGGAATACACACATGTGTAATATAATGCACCACATTTGGTATAGTGCATCGCATATGTGAATAGGATAGGCGCATGTAGAATAGTAAAATGCATTTGCTAAAATGAATCGCATATGCATTTTAGATAGGAAATGAAAATGAAATGCATGTGTATTTATTTACGCACATATGCCTATTTGCTTGAATTTCTTGATTGTGTGACGCATTTGAAATATGCAACACATATGCTTAGTTTTTCAACGCATGTGTATGAATGCACCACATTTGTAATTAAGAATGACGCATATGATATGTGCACTGCTTATGTTTTTAAAATGATGCATTTGACTATGAATTTTTTGAAAAAAATTGCAAATAGAAAATGACATGATTTGACATTTAACACCTTGTTTGAATGCCCTTTTGCAGGTTATACTAGATCCTATTTACACTTGGGAGTCACAACTGGATAATTTGGAGCTTAGAGATCGGATGGTGAGCACAGAGACACGCTTGCTATGGAGACAGGGACTTCATCATGTGTTGACCATGCCCATGATTTGGGCAAATAGAGGTATGCTCATTACCCTCTATGAGAGATGGCATTCAGAGACCTCATCATTTCATTTATCTATTGGAGAGGCAGCTATCATGTCAGAGGATGTGTATAGGATCCTTAGATTACGCATCAGAGGAGAGAGAGTGATGTATGATACCTAGAGGGGTTATAGTGAGATTACAAGATATTATGTATATGATGATGTTAGGAGATTAGGCATAGAGCACTATGAGATTAGATGGCAGGTGCTTGTGGATAGACTACATATTATGTTCGTTGATTGTTGGGATAGTTCTTCCTGACCATCGGGGTCATGGATTTCTTGTTGGATGGGGGGAGATGTTAGCTGGGATGCTAGAGAGGGAGGTTGTGTATTCTTGGGGTCCCTATCTATTAGCTATGATTTACTTCCATTTGCATGATATAGCATATAGAGATGCACAATTGATGAGTTGCAGGACTACTCTTCTCATGGTTTGGGCATGGGAACGTATTGTCGTGTTCCATCCTCCAGTTACTGCTGATCGGGAGGTGAGATCTCCTTATGTTTTCTACTATGTGGGAAACATCACACAGAGTCATGTAGGAGACATAGGTTATTGGATACATGCACTGGACACATTAGTTCAGTTCACATGGAGATCGTTCATGGATTGTGAGCAATGGTCGGATGAGGACAAACATTTACCTTATTGTCGACAGACACAGTAGCTGATTGGGAGGGCTGTTTCTAGTGTGCATATCATAGAGAGACATCTGCCAGATTGTGTGCTGAGACAATTTGGTGAGGTGCAAGATGAGCCGAGAGGATGACCAGAGTTTGCTCAATCATCCAGAGAGGTACCTTGGTGGGGGCCTATGATACCAGTTGCTACTGCAAAGGAAAATATTTAGGCTTTATAGCCATTACAATGGGGATGGAGGGGTGGAGCAGCGGATCCTAGGATTACTGTTGCATATGATACCTAGTGCATAGCACATCATCTTGTGCCATACACAAAACCAAATCAGCCGACACTAGTGGAGAGATGAGGGATAGGGCCGAGAGGGTGGTGCAGAGGCAGAGGTGGTCGCAGGGTTGGAGGCAGAGATGGTGGTGATGATGGTAGAGGTGGTAGTGGTGGTAGAGGCAGGAGACAAGGTCGAAGGGGATGAAGATGTGGTCGGGTTGGTGGATTATCACTTGTCTGAGAGGCTGAGGCTGAGGATATTCCAATGTTGGACCTCAAGGGTGGAGTGGAGATTGGAGGAGAGCATGTTGCTAAAGAGGCAGTTGCAGAGGAGCATGTGGAGGTTGAGATTGACAGGGATGTTGGGATAGAGGAGCATGCAGAGGAGGAGGCCAAGAGAGAGTACATGGATATTGATCCCCTTGGTATACTAGCAGGTTATGGAGAGGATGATGTTGAGGAGGAGATCCCTATGGAGGAGAAGGAGAGAGAACTTTGGGATAGGATAGTAGAGGGGAGACAGGATGAGGAGGCTCCTAGATATAGTGCTAGGGAGTCATTGGAGGAGAGATTGAGAGCGGTTACTACTGAGCAGGATGCCATGCATATAGAGAGAGATAGTGCTCTTATGGAGAGGGACCAGGCAGTAGCTCAGAGGTAGGAGATAGAGTTGTAGTTTGTAGAGATTAGATTCCTCTGCAGTGGTACACCATTTGATGGTCTCGCTCGTGAGTTAGTCAGAGCAATGGAGAGGGCTTCATATTATAGGGATTTGTATGAGTTAGTGGTGCCAGCTGAGAGACGAGCCCTTAGCTTTTCTAAGGTATGTAGCTAGAGATCACAGAGCAGGAGTCAAACTAGGACACAAAGCACAGAGGGTGTGGTAGGACCACTGAGGACAAGTCCATATGACAGGCCTTCCACCTCACATAGAGTACCTCTGTGGTAGTTTCCTACACATTCAACACATGGGATTAGTGGCAATGGGACTCATTGAATTTTTCATGTTTGTAGACATTTCACATTGGTTATAGAGCCTACAAGCTCATTTTTATTTATGGATACATTCTGACATTGTACTATGACACATGCTATTTTGAGTGATATATATATTATTTTTGGTAGCTTTTCATATGATATGCAGTTCTATTTATGATGATGCATTTTTTCCTATATGATTATGCAGCTAGATGATGTATGTACATGTTATGGATGATGGTTTCTACATTATGATGTGTTTATGTAGTCTATGATGTTATATTGATTATGTATGATGATGAATGTATGTACTTTATGATAACGGGTTGTAATGTGATGTTTATACAATGCCATCTACATGAGATGGTTATATACATGTAATGTTTCCATTATGTACCTTATAATGATTGAATGCCTATTATGCCATGATTTTCCTAGATATTCAATGGGGATGTCTAATGTTCCTACTTGTTTTAAATGCAACATAACTATATGATGTAATATATATAGACATATGAAACTGTTTACATAATGCTTATAGAATGTATGCATATACAAATTATCTAATTTTTTTGTTGTCACATGACTTTATCATTATGTCAGATAGGAGAAATATTAGCATGGATGATCTAAAAAATGTTAGTATGGATGATTTAAATAATGTTAGTAAGAAACAAAGAATTTTGATTGAAAGGACATATGATCTTCGATATTTTTCAATATATATACTAAGCTTTGCATTTTATCATCATTTGGTGGGACATGACACAAATGGATAGTACACACCATGATATGAGATAGACCAAGGTGTACCAAGTCATCCACCTACGAAAAATAGATAGTCGTAGACAAGGAGTGTCGTAACTCATACTAAGGGTAAGATTGCCCCAATCTTTTTGTCTAGACAAACCTCTGACAACAAATAGAGAAAATACGGGTCATGAGACATCATTGCTCCTCCAAGTCTGTCATGAGACATCCTTGAGGAAACTAGTAACATGACTCAAAATACAAATTTTAAAAGATAGTTGATAGACAATAGTTAAAGAAAAAGAGTCCTGAGATATCCTTTGCTTCTCTAAATCCTTCAAGGGACATCCTTGAGAAGGCTAGTAACCGGAGTCATGCACAAATCGATAAAAAGATAAGACAAAGTAAGATATAAAGTAAAAAAACCAATGAAATTATTTTCCAAAACTTGATCTTGTGTAATTGTTTGATGTTTGACATAGCTCGATGTGAGGGATGACACATACCATATAAGACGTTGAGTTTGGTTTCAACTTGGTGACTATCTATGTAAGGCATGACAAAGCCTTGTTTCAGAACGACACATGCCATATAAGACATTGAGCTTGATGTCATTGATGCAACAAGATACATGAGTATATGAAAATTGATGATGTATGTTGACAAGAAAAACATATCTTGCTTAAGACATAAGTTGATCACTCTAACAATGTGTTTGATTTTGACTTGATGATAGTTTTGAGATGTTTGCCTTGTTGATGCATGACTTATTTTGATGCCTTGACTATTATAAGTGTGTGTGTGTGGGTTGAAAGTGTATGATTTGAGATGATGTATCCTAAATGACTGACCTAATGCAGCCTCGGGTGCTCATCAATTGATAGCCTTTCCTATGTTGTACACGTAGAGACCTCGTAGTTCGACCAAACTTTAACTGACATAACTGACTGAAAATATGTACTTAAGTTGATGATATGCAACATGTGTGATCTATGTGAATGTGATAAACCCTATTGGATTGACCTAGTGTGGCCTTAGGGGCTCATTGATTGATAGCCTTGCCTACGTTGTACACGCGGAGACCTCATAGTTCGAAATGACCAATGACTTTGACATGTACAAAGAGTCATGATTTTATGTGTGTGATACATGACAAACCTAGACAAATAGACCTAATTCCTCGAGGGCACATCGACTGATGGCCTTGCCTATGCCCAGTCATAGAGGCAATGTAGTTCGACTATGTCTACAACTGACTTGACACAACTGACTCCAACTCTATTTTTTGGGATTTTGGAAATGTTTTTGATTTTTGATTTCTTTTTTTCTTTTTTTGGAGTTTTTTCAATTTTTTCATGACATTTTCTAATGTTTTTGAATTTTTTAGGACCTTTTACAATGTTGGGTTGCTATGTACAAGGTCCACATGATACAAAATGAGGATTTTCCCTTAGTCGGGAATAAGATAAATAGGATGGATTGGGGAGACAAAGTAGACTTTATGTCAATCATTCCAAGTAATGGATAAGACAACCATTTATTATGTGTGAAGGTGAAAAGTTTGATTGGAATGATGGTATACGAAGGAGCGAAGTCAACTACACATGGCACCTATTTTCTAGGTTTTCACCGTGGTCCTTATCCATAGCGCCACCGAAGTGGTTTTCACTATTGGATGAATTATTTCTCTTTACTATTTTGTTGATTTTCCAATTTTGTTTTTGGTGTTAAAAAGATGCCTGTTTGCCAGGTTTTCATCAAGGTAACCATTTTTTTGTTTTTTCCATTTTTTTTGTATTTTTTCAATTAAGACATAGTTCTTAGAAGCTACGCATAGAACCTCTTCAGATGAAGGTTGTTGATTGGTGACAAAAGTGGTTCTCCTTCAGGGGTAGAGAGTTGATACGCTCCTGATCCAAAAGCTTCGGTGACAATATAGGGCCCTAACCAGTTAGGTTCAAACTTACCTGGTTTTTCTCATTCAGCTTGATTCTTGGGGTTCTCTGTTAAGGCCAAGTCACCAATGTCAAAGTGTCGATTTATAACTTTCCTATTATAGCTGTGATGAAGACGATTCTGATATGCTTGAAAATGATCTATTTCTTTCTGTCTTTGTTCATCTAGGAATTCTAACTCATGCAATCTGGATACACGGTACTCTTCATCATCAATATGACCTTTCAAGGATACCCTTAGGGAAGTAATTTCAACCTCAATGGGTAAGATAGCTTCAAATCCAAATACTAGGGAGTATGGAGTGGCGCCAATGGGAGTACGAATGCTTGTGTGATAAGCCCATAAGGTAGGATTAAGCTGTAAATGCCAGTCATGACTAGCATCATTGACAATATTTTTTAGGATTATGATTATGGTTTTATTAGATTCCTCGGCTTGGTTTTTACCTTGTGGGTAATATGGAGTGGAAAAATAACGTTTTATATGGAATTCTTCACATAGATGGTGGAATTCTTGGTTTTTGAATGGACGACCATTGTCTATGATAATGGATTGAGGTACCCCATATCGACAAATTATGTAGTTTAGGATAAACTTGGATATTTGTGTGTCGGTTATGTAGGTCATGGGAATAGATTCAATCCATTTGGTGAAGTATTCGGTGGCAGTTATGATGAACTTATGGCCATTGGATGATGGAGGGTGTATCTTACCTATGAGGTCAAGTCCCCATTGGGTAAAGGGCCATGGTGAAGTAACCAGATGAAGCTCCTGTACTGGAACGCATATCAAATCTCTGCGTATCTGACACTGTCGACATTTCTTTCCAAGTATATATGAGTCATTTTCCATTGTAGGCCAATAATAACCTAATCTCGTAATCTTATGGGGTAATGTAGGACCACTAGAATGGGATCCACATATACCCTTGTGTACCGATCACAAGGTTGCTTGTGCTTCTTCAACATCGAGACATCTCATTAAGGTGTTATCTAAGGTACGTCTATATAGGGTATCTCCAATGATGGTGTATTTGGCAGACTTATGGATAAAGGTTCTACATTGGTTATTTGACAAGTCTAGAGGTAATATTTGGGCATTTAGATAGTCGTATACATCCTTGTACCAAGGGGAAGTAGGACCAACAATCAAAGATGGTTAAATCTAATCTAACATGCATAAATCTAAATCAAACAACAAAGAATGAGATAAATAAACTAAAAATTAATTAAAGTGAAAACATAGAACAGTCTCACCGAATATAAATCCATTTCCTTGAATTATCTTGATTCTCCTTCTCCATTTTTTCGTGTCAGTATTATTGCCCTTAGATTTTATGTATGTATGCAAGCATAGCTTGGATGTATGTCTAAGAAAAATATCAAAGATTAAGTTCTTCCAAAAAGTGTATAGATTTTAGGAGGAGGAATACTGGAAAAGATCAGCCAATTTATAAAGAGTTGGTTTTCGAATGATTAGCTCAGATTCGAAAGAGAGATCAACGATCGATATTGTTGAATGTCATGCAATGTGAGTTCTATGTCAATTAGAACGTGAGTTAGGAATTATGTAGGATAAAGGTTAAATTAGAATAATAATTTAATCCGGTGTTAAGACTGTTCGAAAATAGATAGAATAAGAGTTCAAGATTAAATAAATAATTTAATCTTCAGTTGAAAGTCTTCGAAAATAGAAGAATGAGACTTTGAATGAAAAGGATAAAGTTAGAACTCAACAACGATCTGTTTGAATGCACACATGAATTAATTAATTAAATAAAGATATATAATTAATAAATATGTCCATGCATATGGGTTAGAACTAGTTAATTGACTGGTTGTGACAGGGAGTCCTTTTTGTAGAGACGATCAGATATCGAATCCGGAGATAACTAACGGATTTAAATAGATCTCGAGTCAGATGGTGAGTGAATAATTAGATAACTCAACAATAGAAGAATGTGATAGAAACAATTAATTATGAATTAAATGTTAATTTAATTCAACATTCGAATATTGAAATGATTTAATTAGATAAACAATAATTTATTTAATTGACTGAAAAGGTTAATTGAATAATTAAATAATTCAAAGAGAATATTTAATTATAGTCGAAATATGATAAAAAGTAAATTAAATAATAAATTATTTAATTCAGAAAGAGAATTAATTAATTAGCGATGTAATTAAATAAATAAGATTTATTTAATTAATTAGAATTGAATAAGGGTCATAATGAATTAATCAAATAATTAAAAGGTTATTTAATTAATAGAAGAAATATGTGGTTAGGAAATAATTAAATAATTAACATTATTTAATGATGACCATGGACATTAGAAAATTACATCGAAAGTGGTACTCCCAGGCCTATGCCAATTTTCATTGTCAACAATTTGCCCCTCTTTGATGCAATGTTGTTTATCGTGTTGTGTCAAAGAAAAACGTTAAAAACATGCCCCAATCATGCCCCAGTATGAAATAGGTTAGGGTATGCCCCCTAGGGAAAATTGACAAGTTTTTGAAAAATAAAAAAAAAAACAAGAAATATTCCTGATAAGTCAATTTGATGGTTAGAAATGCTATGGAGTTGATGGAATTGAATTTGGAACTGTTAGGGACCTATACGGGTCGATGTAAGTTGGAAGTTTACGTGGCCAATAGACAAGTTTTGAAGAAATTTTATTTTTAAACCTAGGTATAAATAGGAATTAGGGTGAAAATCAAGCCATTTGCACCCCTAAGACTGGAAGAATAAAAGATTCTGCTCTAAGCTCTCAGAAAAATGTCTCTAGTACTATACACCCACCATCGCAGATATCAGATTCAGAGCTTTTGATGACCAGCCGACGCGGGACCCCCAGTATGTACCCTAAAATGATCCTTTGAATTTTTGTTTTGCACATCTTTCTAGGCATTTAAATTTAATTTTCTAGATGCGGATTTTGAAAGTTCAACACATGCATTCGTATGCGACACATCTACTCACGATACGACGCATCTGTAAAAAGATGTCTAGGCATTTTAGAATCATTTAGGGAATACACACATGTGTAATATAATGCACCGCATTTTGTATAGTGCATTGCATATGTGAATAGGATAGGCGCATGTAGAATAGTAAAATGCATTTGCTAAAATGAACTATATATGCATTTTAGATAGGAAATGAAAATGAAACACATGTGTATTTATTTGCATGCATCTACCTATTTTCTTGAATTGCCTGATTGTGCAACGCATTTGAAATATGCAACGCATGTGCTTAGTTGTTCAACGCATGTGTATGAGTGCACCGCATTTGTGATTAAGAATGACGCATATGATATGTGTAGCACATATGTTTTTAAACTAACGCATTTGACTACCAATTTTTTGAAAATTTTTGCAGATAGAAAATTACATGATTTGACATTTAACACCTTGTTTGAATGCCCTTTTGTAGGTTATGCTAGATCCTATTTACACTTGGGACTCGTGGCTAGATACTTTTGAGCTCAGAGATCAGTTGGTGAGCGCAGAGACACACTTGCTATGGAGACTGGGACTTCATCATGTGTTGACCATGAACACGATTCAGGAAAATAGAGGTATGCTCACTACCCTCTGTGAGAGATGGCATTCAAAGACCTCATCATTTCATTTGCCTATTGGAGAGGCTACTGTCATGTTAGAGGATGTGTCTAGGATCCTCATATTATCCATTAGAGGAGAGAGAGTGATGTACAATACCTAGAGGGGTTATAGCGAGATTATGAGATATTATGTATATGATGATGTTAGGAGATTAGGCATAGAGCACTATGAGAGTATATGGTAGGTGCTTGTGGATATACTACATATTATGTTCATTGATTGTTGGGATAGTTCTTCCTAACCGTCGGGGTCATGGATTTCTTGTTGGATGGGGGGAGATGTTAGTGGGGATGTTGGAGAGGGAGGTTGTGTATGCTTGGGTTCCCTATCTATTAGCTATGCTTTAATTCCATTTGCATGATATAGCATATAGAGATGCACAATTGATGATCTACGGGACTACTCTTCTCATGGTTTGGGCATGGGAATGTATTGTCATGTTCTGTCCTCCAATTATTGTTGATCGGGAGGTGAGATCTCCTTATGTTTTTTGCTATGTGGGAAACATAACATAGATTCATGTAGGAGATATAGGTTATTGGAGACATGCACTGGACACATTAGTTCAGTTCACATGGAGACCGTTCATGGATTGTGAGCGATGGTCAGATGAGGACAGGCATTTACCTTATTGTCAACAGACACAGTACCTGATTGGGAGGACTGTTTCTAGTGTGCATATCATAGAGAGACATTTTATAGATCGTGTGCTAAGACAATTTGGTGAGGTGTAGGATGAGCTAAGAGGATGAGCAGAGTTTGCTTGATCATCTAGAGAGGTTCCTTGGTGGGGGCCTATGATACCAGTTGCTACTGTAGAGGCAAATATTTAGGATTTACAACCGTTACAGTGGGGATGGAGGGGTGGAGCAGTGGATCCTGGGACTATTGTTGCATATGATACTTGGTGGGCAGCACATCATCCTATACCATACAAAAATCTAGATCAGCCAACACCAGTGTAGATACGAGGGATAGGGACGAGAGGGCGGCGCAGAGGAAGAGGTGGTGGCAAGGTTGGACGTAGAGATGGTGGTGATTATGGTAGAGGCGGTGGTGGTGGTAGAGGTGAGAGATGAGGTTGGAGAGGATGGAGAGGTGGTTGGGTAGGTGGATTATCACCTATCCGAGAGGCTGAGGTTGAGGATATTCCAATGTTAGACCTCGAGGGTGGAGTGGAGATTGGAGGAGAGCATGCTGCCAAGGAGGCAGTTGTAGAGGAGCATGTGGAGGTTGAGATTGATAGGGATGTTGGGATAGAGGATCATGCAAAGGAGGAGGTCGAGAGAGAGTACATGGATATTGATCCTTTTGGCATACTAGCAAGTTATGGAAAGGATTATGTTGAGGAGGAGATCCCTATGGAGGAGCAAGAGAGAGAGCTCTGAGATAGGATAGTAGAGGGGATATGGGATGAGGGGGATCCTAGAGATAGTGTTGGGGAGTCATTGGAGGAGAGACTGAGAGTGTTTACTATAGAGCGGGATGACATATAGATAGAGAGAAATATTGCTTTTATGGAGAGAGATAGTACTCTTATGGAGAGGGACCGGGTAGTAGCTCAAAGGCAGGAGATAGAGCAGTAGTTTACAAAGATTAGATGATCTTCAATGCTACACCATTTGATGGTCTTGATCGTGAGTTAGTCAGAGCACTGGAGAGGGCTTCATATTACAGGGATTTGTATGAGTCAGTGGTGCTAGCTAAGAGACGAGCCCCTAGCTTTTCTGAGGTACGCAACTAGAGATCACAGAGTAGGAGTCAAACTAGGACATAGAGCACAGAGGGTGTAGTAGGACCACCTAGGATAGGTCCATATGACAGGCCTTCCACCTCACACAGAGTACCTCCGAGGAATTTTCCTCCACGTTCACCACATGGGAGTAGCGGCAGTGGGACTCATTGACTTTTTCATGTTTGTAGACATTGCACATTGGTTATAGAGCCTTCAAGCTCATTTTTATTTATGGATATATTTTGACATTGTACTATGACACATGTTATTTTGAGCGATATATATATGATTTTTTGTGGCTTTTCATATGATATGCAGTTCTATTTATGATGATGCATTTTTTCCTATATGATTATGCAACTAGATGATGTATGTACATGTTATGGGTGATGGTTTCTACATTATGATGTGTTTATGTAGTCTATGATGTTATATTGATTCTATATGATGATGGATGTATGTACTTTATGATAATGGGATGCAATGCAATGTTTATATAATGCCATCTACATGAGATGGTTATATACATGTAATGATTCCATTATGTACCTTATAATGATTGAATTCCTATTATGCCATGATTTTCCTAGATATGCAATGGGGATGTCTAATGTTCCTACTTGTTTTAAATGCAACATAACTATATGATGTATTATATATAAACATATGAAACTATTTACATAATTCTTATAGAATGTATGCATATGTGGATTATCTAACTTTTTTGTTGTGTCACAAGACTCTATCATTATGTTGGATAGGAGAAATATTAGCATGGATGATTTAAAAAATGTTAGTATGGATGATTTCAATAATGTTAGTAAGAAAAAAATAATTTTGATTGAAAGGATATATGATCTTTGATATTTTTCCATATATATACTAATCTTTTCATTTTATCATCTTTTGGCGGGACATGACACAAATGGATAGTACACACCATGATATGAGATAGACCAAGGTGTACCAAGTCATCCACCTGTGAAAAATAGGCAGTCATACACAAGGAGTGTCGTAACTCATACTAAGGGAAAGATTGCCCTAGTCTTTTTGTCTAGACAAACCACAGACAACAAACAAAGAAAAGACAGGTCATGAGACATCCTTGCTCCTCCAAATCTGTCATGAGACATCCTTGAGGAAACTAGTAACATGAATCAAAATCCAAATTTTAAAAGATAGTTGATAGACAACAGTCAAAGAAAAGAGTCCTAAGACATCCTTGCTTCTCTAAATCCTTCAAGGGACATCCTTGAGAAAGCTAGTAACCGGACTCATGCACAATCGATAAAAAGATAAGACAAAGTAAGATATAAAGTAAAAAATCCAATGAAAGTATTTGCCAAAACTTGATCTTGTGTAATTGTTTGATGTTTGGCATAGCTCGATGTGAGGGATGACACATGTTGTATAAGACGTTGAGTCTAGTTTCGACTTGGTGACTATATGTGTAAGGCATGAAAAAGCCTTGTTTGAGAATGACACATGTTGTATAATACATTGAGCCTGATGCCGTTGATGTGACAAGCTACATGAGGCTATGAAAATTGATGATGTCTATTGACAAGAAAGACATATCTTGCTTAAGACATAAGTTGATCACTCTGACAATGTGTTTGATTTTGACTTGATGATAGTTTTGAGATGTTTTCCTTAGTGATGCATGACTTGTTTTGATGCCTTGACTATTATACATGTGTGTGTATGTGTTGACGGTGTATGATTTGAGATGATGTACCCTAAAGGACTGACCTAATGCGGCCTTGGGGGATCATCGATTGATAGCCTTGCCTACGTTGTACACACAAAGACCTCATAGTTCGACCAGACTTTAACTGACATAACTGACTAAAATCATGTACTTAAGTTGATGATATGCAATGTGTGTGATAGTGAATGTGATAAACCCTATTGGACTGACCTAGTGTGGCCTCGGGGGCTCATCGATTGATAGCCTTGCCTACATTATACACACAGAGACCTCGTAGTTCAACATGACCAATGACTTTGACATGTACAAAGAGTCATGATTTTATGTGTGTGATACAATACAAACCTAGACAAATAGACATAATGCCTTGGGGGCACATCAATTGATGGCCTTGCCTACATCCAATCGTAGAGGCAATGTAGTTTGACTATGTCTATGACTAACTTGACACAACTGACTCCGACTCTATTTTTTGGGATTTTGAAATGTTTTTTATTTGTATTTTCTTTTTGGAGTTTTTTTATGTTTTTGGAATTTTTCATGACATTTTCTAATGTTTTTGGATTTTTTCAGGACCTTTACAATGTTGGGTTGCTATGTACAAGGTCCACATGATACATAATGGGAATTTTCCCCCAATCAAGAATAAGACATATAGGATGGAGTGGGGAGATGGAGTAGACTTGATGTCAATCATTCCAAGTAATGGATAAGACAACCATTTATTATGTGTGAAGGTGAAAAGTTTGATTTGACCGATGGTATATGAAGGAGTGAAGTCAACTACACATGGAGCCTATTTGCCAGGTTTTCACCATGGTACTTATCCATAGCACCAGGGAAGTGGTTTTCACTATTGGATGGATTATTTCTCTTTACTATTTTGGTGTTACAAAGACGCCTGTTTGCCAAGTTTTCATCAAGGTAACCATTTTTTTGTTTTTTCCATTTTTTTTGTATTTTTCCAATTAAGACATAGTTCTCAGAAGCTATGCATAGAACCTCTTCAGATGAAGGTTGTTGATTGGTGACAAAAGTGGTTCTCCTTTAGGGGTAGAGAGTTGATACGCTCCTGATCCAAAAGCTTCGGTGAAAATATAGAGCCCTAACCAGTTAGGTTCAAACTTACCTAGCTTTTCTTGTTTAGCTTGATTCTTGGGGTTCTCCATTAAGACCAAGTCACCAATGTCAAAGTGTCGATTTATAACTTTCCTATTAAAGCTACGATGAAGATGATTATGATATGCTTGCAAATGATCTAGTGCTTTCTATCTTTTTTCATCTAGGAATTATAACTCATGCAATCTGGATACACGATACTCTTCATTGTCAGTATGACCTTTTCTAGGATACCCTTAGGGCAGGAATTTCAACCTCAATAGGTAAGATACCTTCATATCTGAATACTAGGGAGTATGGAGTGGCGCTAATGGGAGTATGGATGCTTGTGCGATAAGCCCATAAGGCAGGATTAAGCTGTAAATGCCAGTCACGACTAGCATCATTGACAGTATTTTTTAGGATTTTGATTATGGTTTTATTAGATGCCTCGGCTTGGCCGTTACCTTGTGGGTAACATGGAGTGGAAAAATGATGTTTGATATGTAATTCTTCACATAGATGGTGGACTTCTTGGTTTTTGAATGGACGGCCATTTTTTGTGATAATGGATTGAGGTACCCCATACCGACAAATTATGTAGTTTAGGATAAACTTTGATATTTATGTGCTAGTTATGTAGGTCATGGGAATAGCTTCAATCCATTTGGTGAAGTATTCAGTGGCGGTTATGATGAAATTATGGCCATTGGATGATGGAGGGTGTATCTTACCTATGAGGTCAAGTCCCCATTGGGTAAAGGGCCATGGTGAAGCAATTAGACAAAGCTCTTGTGCTGGCATGTGTATCAAATCTTCGTGTATCTCACACTATCAACATTTCTTTACAAATATATATGAGTCCTTTTCCATTGTAGGCCAATAATAACCTAATCTCATAATCTTATGGGCTAAAGTAGGACCACTATAATGGGATCCACATATACCCTCATGTACCGCTCGCAAGGTTGCTTGTGCTTTTTCAACATCGAGACATCTCATCAAGGTGTTCTCTAAGGTACATCTATACAGGATATCTCTGATGATGGTGTATTTGGCAGACTTACGGATAAAGGTTCTATGTTGGTTATTTGACAAGTCTAGAGGTAAGAGTTGGGCATTTAGATAGTCATATACATCCTTGTACCAAGTGGAAGTAGGACCAACAATCAAAGATGATTAAATCTAATCTAACATGCATAAATCTAAATCAAACAACAAAGAACAAGATAAATAAACTAAAAAGCAATTAAAGCAAAAACATAGAACAGTCTCATCGAATATCAATCCATTTCCTTGAATTATCTTGATTGTCCTTCTCCATTTTTCTGTGTTGGTATTCTTGCCCTTAGATTTTTTGTATGTATGCAAGCATAGCCTGGATGTATGCCTAAGCAAAATATCAAATATTAAGTTCTTCCAAAAATTGTATAGATTTCAGGAGGAGGAATAATGGCAAAGATCAGCCAATTTATAAAAAGTTGGTTTTCGAACGATCGACTCAGATTCAAAAGAGAGATCAACGATCGAGATTGTTGAATGTCATGCAATGTGAGTTATATGTTAGTTAGTTCATGAGTTAGGAAATTTTGCAGGATAAAGATTAAATTAGAATAATAATTTAATTTGTTGTTAAGACTATTCAAAAATAGATAGAATAAGAGTTCAAGATTAAATAAATAATTTAATCTTTAGTTGAAAGTCTTCAAAAATAGAAGAATGAGACTTTGAAGAAAAGGATAAAGTTAGAACTCAACAATGATCTGTTCGAATGCACACATGAATTAATTAATTAAATAAAGATATTTAATTAATAAATATGTTCATGCATATGGGTTAGAATTAGTTAATTGACTAGTTGTGACAGAGAGTCCTTTTCACAGAGACGATCAGATATCAAATCTTGAGATAACTGGAAAATTTAAATAGACCTCAAGTCAGATGGTGAGTGAATAATTAGATAATTGGATGATAGAAGAATGTATTAGAAACAATTAATTATGAATTAAATGTTAATTTAATTCAACATTCAAAAATTGAAATGGTTTAATTAAATAAATAATAATTTATTTAATTGACTGAAAAGGTTAATTGAATAATTCGAGGAGAATATTTAATTATAGTCGAAATATGATAAAAGGTAAATTAAATAATAAATTATTTAATTCAGAAAGAGAATTAATTAATTAGCGACGTAATTAAATAAATAAGATTTATTTAATTAATCAGAATTGAATAAGGTTCATAATGAATTAATCAAATAATTAAAAGGTTATTTAATTAATAGAATAAATATGTGGTGAGGAAATAATTAAATAATTAACATTATTTAATCATGACCATGGACATTAGAAAATTATGTCGAAAGTGGTACTCGTAGGCCTATACCAATTTTCAGTGTTTACAGTTTCTTATGATGATTTGAAAGTAAAAAGGCGTGGTTTATGTTGCAAGACAAATTCAAGATTCTGGTTGATACTAGAAAAGAAGAAAATAAATGAATACCGCTATTTAGGACACATTGCATACTTAAATCAATAGGTTGATTTTTTACCCTCTTTAGAAATTCAGACATATCCACGTGCTTGATTTCAATATCTTTGATGTTATCCACATTAGATTCCATTGAATTCATTAGAATCACACCTTGGTATGTGTACTTCATGTTCTTTTTCTTTAAAGAAGGATCATATACTGGTGAAGAAACAATGAAAAGTAATTTCAAAATTATCCAATATTAGGAAAAATTCCAAGTATCACATAGTTATGGAAAAATTCTGCATTTCTACATGTTTGGTGTGTTGATGTGTAGTTCAAAGAAAATTCTCTGAACTACATGGGAATTTTAACTTTAAGATGAAAAGGTGAATAAATTCTCCGCCTCTGCATAAGGGTAGATCAAAAATATGTAGTTCAGAGGAAATTATCTGAACTACATAAAAGTAGATCAAACAAGTGCAAAGATTATGCACATAAGGGAAAATTCCTTGAAGTGCATGGGGTAGATTGTATTAATGCATTTCATGGAGTTTTCCCTAAAATTCATGGGAACTTCATGCAAAAATAAATGTTGGGCAGAGAGAATTCTCTGCTCAACACAAGGGTGGGTATATACATAGATGTTATTCAGGGTTTACTCCCCAACAAATATATTTTTGGTAATGTGGTTGTGTTGTTCGGTAAATTTTATCAATTAACATAAAGACCAAGGATGGTTGTGATAGCTAGGGGGAAATTTTTCGCATAGCATGATGAATGGTTTAAGGCTTTGCATCTGAGTTTTGTGCAAAGAAAAATTACTACACAACACTATCAACAAGGTTGAGTAGGGTGTGAATGATAGTCAATTAATTGGAATAATGGTATGGTTGAGGTTTGTAAAGGATTGTAGTATGTATACAATATGTTTTCTAAGATTGTAGAGGAGGGGAACCAAGCACACCAATGCTCTAGGTCATGAAGAGTCGAGAGAAGAATGCTTCCCTAATCTACCTCAATCACGTAGGTGTTTTGGAAATTGGAAGATAGAGAATGAAGAGCACTATTAGAGCTTTTGTCACTCTACTAATCAAAAAGTTTGGTTTGGAATAAGCGAGCAAGTTTTTGGAATTTGGAATATACCTTGGACAACTCTCTGCCAAGGGAAAAAAATATAGAACAAGGATGATAGTGTGGCACACCGGTGTCTCATAGGTGCACTTGCGTCTGTATGGATAGAAAGTGAAAAAGTATAGTAAAAAATACCAGAAACCTAATAATAGCTTAGGTATTGAGGTTTACTAGTGATAACTAAAGCAATAAATAACATAATGGTTGAAATAATGAGAAATATGATATAGAGATGATAAGAACAAAGGTGGTAGAGTTTCAACTCATGAAAATTCTAGTTCGCCAAAAAGCTTCACACGAACAAGTACCTACACACAACAAAGTAGGGAAAAATGTTAGGTTTTTTGGGGGGCTTTCCATAGTCAAACCCCCATTTTGGTGTTTCCACCTCCATAAACAACCATATAGATAAAGAAATGGAAATGTGATAAAGAAAGTATGCTAGAAATGAGAATACCGAACACTACAAGAAACACTATACTACTCAAATCCAACAACGTAATAATAAGCAAAGGAATACCACCCTTGACCAAAGGAACTCAAGGCCAATGAGAGAGGAATGCAAATCTACAACCATGGAAAAGTCGACTCGGTTGTAGCAACATCAAAGGGTGTTCTCGCAAGACACCAAGTTTCAGCTTCTGTGGTAGATGTGAATAATGTTGTGATGTTAGAATAGTGAATAAAATAGTGCAACAAGTAGGTCAAGAGTGAGAATTTTCAAGAAGCTATGCTAGAATGTCAAGAATGTGAAGAAGATGGAATAAGAATGAAAGCCATTTGAAGATGAGTTTGAGAGGGAAAGAGTCATTCAAATTTTGGAATGAAGGCACAAATGTGTTACACTTCAACCCCAATGGAAAACATAACAACTTTACAAATTTTAGAGGTAGGAATCATGTCAGGACAGTAGTGCATTGTGCAGATGTCTATGTGTTGCACTTGCATCCCTAAAAGAAATTCCCCCACTGATAATAAAAACAAGCGCAAAGTGGATGGAGTTTGGATGAGTGATGTGGAATGACATGGTTGAGTACTTTGATTTTTCTAAGGTGAAGGATGTAAAAGGGGAGTTTGCAAGGGGGGTGAAAATTCACTCCTATATATTTTCCCCCCACTTTAGAAAACATGAGTGTCAATGAGTGTTCAGTAAAGTAGGTCTAAAGAGTTCCAAGAAAATATACCTGAACCATCAAGGAAGCAGACCACAATATAACATACTTGAAAGAACAAGACTAGAAAATGACTCCACAGATACTCTCTCTCTTGAGGAGGATTGAAAAAAGTGCACGGAGGCCTGTAGACCAATGGTGGATAGATCCCGCAAGATGTAAGCACTTCATAGGTCCTTAGAATTGAAAAGAAGGAACCCCCAAGTATTCTCTCTTGAAGGAATCATGATGTGAGGGACTCAACAGAGTCAGATTGGAAAGCAACTTCATAGGTGCACCTACAAAGCAACATGTTAATCCATAGACAAAACATGTTAGAAAAAAAAATCCATAGAGGCAAGCAAGCAGATAACCATGAAGACAATCAAAAGTTGAAGAAAGAGCTTTCAAAGGGGTCCCTCGAGAACCCTTTAAAAGAAAGGAGATCCACTCAAGGGACACACTCAATTTGAAAGTGCAACAATATTTTTTGCAAATCAATTCAACATCATGGAATCCCTTTGAAATATTTCACTTCATTAATGAATTTGAAAGAAAGAAATCCCCCTTGCAAGGGGAAAATCAAGCCCTCTCCCATAGGAAAAGGTGCTCCCTCCTCAGAGGAAATTTTCTCAAATTCTTTCTTTACGAACCCATGATGAAGGAAAAGTATTCTGCTAAGGTTCCTCGTTGAAAAATGCAATTTAAAAAAATAGATAGTTTCAAGAAAGGATTCGTTGGTCACCAAATGCATTTTTTGAAAATTGAAGCAAGTTGAGAGCCCCCCTTAGGATGGTACATGCCGAACACAAAGGCACGTGACATCCTAAGGAGAGAAAAGATAGAATGAAGAGGTGATGTTGTGGCCCATGGAACATAATGAGATGTAACCATGGTAATGTTGTTGCACATGTGAGGAACAACACATGAACACCACAACATCACAATGCAAGACAAGAAGAGAGAAATATGAAAAGGAAATACAATAACATAACGAACAAGAGGTAGGGGATATGATATTTTGAGGTCAAATCTACTCATAAATATAGATAAATATATATAATAATATATAAATGAGTTGTCGTCAACCCCCTACTATATCAGAACATGTGAAGAAGGTGTTGAACAAGAAAAATGAGAGAGGGGTGAATCAGTTGTAGTAAATTTAACCTTTAAAAAATTCACTGGAACTTAGATCAATCATAAATCCTTAACTCTACTAAAATGATTAAACATTAAGCGCAAGTGCAGAAACTAAAAACCATCACACAAACATGATAACACTAGATTTATGTGGAAAACCCAATAAGGGAAAATCCATGGTGAGTATTATCTCATAATATAAAGAATATCAAAACTGATTACAAAGGCTCACTTCCAGAGAAAGGATCACTACCAAAACAAGACTAATTTTTTGGATCAGGACTCATTGTCCAACAAGGGTTAACCACCCAAAAGGCTCATTGCCATAGTGATACAAAGAAGATAGAAGAGATATGTTATAGATAGAAGACAATATCAATGAAATAGAGATTTCCACCACAATTTACTCAACCACTTGTAGACATGCGTGAATGATAGAGTACACCTTTAGCTCACTACATCCAAAAACTCAACATTTAGAATTTGCACTGATTTGTCACACTCACATCACACACACACACACACACACACTGATTCACATCTATTTCACATCTATCTTCTCTATTTCTTTACACTTATCTCTTTGTAAATACTTCACCACTAACTCATCCTGTATTTATACCATCTTCAACTTTGAAACATATCTAAAGTTGGTCATCCATCATTAAATTCAAATTAATTTAGTGCCAAATAATTCTAGGATGGAATTATAATGATGGTGACCCAAACATATGCTTGATGAGGACCCAAATAGGTCCCAACATGCCTCATCAACTTTGAAGGTAGTGTTTAACATAAGTTCAACCAAACTAGTGTAGAACACATAGAAAAATTAAGCACATGGAATCCTTAGCATGATCCAATCTTTCTAGATACTAGAATTATCTTCAATACAATCAAAATAAATCTAGAACCGCAAGTCATAAGACTCAACCAAAAAGAAATCCGAACCAACAAAATTTCTCCTAGACCTCAGCCAAATAAATAAAAACCACAGTTCACAATTGGTGAACATAACTCACACTATACAATAAATAAGAAGCCAATAATATGGATATAGAAACTTCCAACAACCATGATCAACATATATAAACCACACAAACATAGGATCAAAATTTGGAGCAACCACTGAACACCTGCAACCTTTCTTCATTACAGTTCTCTTAATATCCTCAACATATACAACCAATAACCTGCATCCATGAAATCAATGACAACAACAACTAGTTGATAACCAATTGATTAGTTGACATCAATGACAACACATTAATTCTTATTTTACAATCTCCCCCTTTGTCATTGATGGAAACACATGATGTGAAAAAACATCAAAGACAACACACTATCTCTGAACACACTTTTGAAATTTTATTTCTCCCCCTTAGTAGATAATTTTTTTCACATGATACTCTTCTCCATCTCATATTCTTCCTCTCCCCCTTTGACATCAATGGTAAATACAAAGGATATTTTACATTGATTTCCATTTTGTTATTAAAAATAGAATACACATACGATGACAACACATAACACTACCTGCTCCCCCTGAGAGGTAGCCACCAAAACATTAGTCCAAAAAAATAGATCCATAGATCCATCAGACTGATGCATCTCCATATGCATCTAGTTCAAGAAAGGAGGGGAAATTTCCCCTAACCTCTCCCAGAGATACTCAAAAGCATATTTAAGAAGAGCCTTCATAAATATATCAACAATCCAATCCTTCATAGGTACATATGCAAGCTTTACTATATTCTCAACAACCTTCTCTCTCAAGAAGTGATACTTGATAGATATATTAATTGTCCTCGAGTGAATCATTGGATTCTCTGAAATGTTAATTGCACTTGTATTATCAAAGAAGATAGAAATAGGATCATCATACACTACTTTGATATATTTCAATGTCTATTTCATCCATAAAAATTATGTACAATAAGATGCAGTATAAATATACTCAACTTCAGCAGTAGATAAGGAAACTGAATCTTTCTTTTTACTCAACCATGCCACCAATATGCAACTAGGAAAGAATGTACCACCACTTATACTTTTGATGTCATCTACACATCCAGTCCAGTCTACATCTATATAAGCACTTAGTGTAAAATCAGTATCACTAGGATACCATAAGCCATAATCTAGAGTGCCTTTTAAATATTTGAATATTCATTTAACATCAACAACACGTGTTTCCTTAGGATCTTCTTGAAATCTAGCCACAAGATAGATAACATGCATAATATCCGGTCTAGTACACTAGTAGAGTTTAGCAAATAAATGACTAGGTGACTAAAACTTTTAGTCACAACAACTAAAAATGACTAAATTCTACTCATTTTTGCAACTTAGCTATAAATGAGTAAATAAATGACTAATTTGGTCATTGACTAAAAAATTATTTAGTGATAAAAATAAAAATGATTAAATAGTTAGTCATCAAATCCAAATTAGACAAAAAAATTTAAAAAACAATTCGGCCAATTATTGGCATGGTGTATTCATGCATGTGATGTATTGGCATGATTATTCACGTTCATTGCAGATTCATTCGTCTTGCTTGACCTCATTTCATTCATTCGTTGTAGACTTCACTTCATTTGTTAGCCTGAGATGAGGCGTTTTGATCAATTGTAGCAGCTACTTGCATGGGCGATAAGAATTCAAAGAGGACTTGGAGACTTCTGAAAAGGCAAGCAAGGGCAAGGAGTTCAGAGTTTTCCACAACAAATTTGAATTCGTTGAGGCCCTTTATAGCGAAATCAGATTTGGGGATGCCCTCTACAGTGAATTTAGAGGTAATTCAAAACCCTAATTACATTAAACACAAATTCGGAACACTCATTACAATGTATTGCTCTTAATAATGTTCTTTTACAATCTTGCCACTATTTTTCCTCATAATGTGTTTGAGTTAAATATAATTAAATTTGGGTGTTAGTGCTAAAATAGAATTTCCTCAAACAATTTTGATACATTTTCATTGCAAACACAAACCATCCTTGTGCAAAGTAAACATGTGCTAGATTTACCCACACAATAGGCATCTGAACAAAGATGTTTCCTACAATAGCTTCTTGTACTTGTGTAAAATTTTCTTTTTTTATATCAAATTGACCCCTTTCAGCTAGCACAATGTCTGCCCCATTTGTAGCATAAACATTTCTTAGTCTCTATGCCAACACTTAAGTGGCCCCTTTTATGACATTAAGATCCTCTTGAGTTATTATTATACTCCTATTTTCCAAGAGAAAGATCCCCAAGGACCATGGGAAATGAATGATGATCTTTTGAGTTTCAACTCAATTTCATTTCAAAAAGGGGACATTACATTGTACAAGATTTGTTTAACAATAGAATAATTCAATCCACCTATTTGGGACTATAAAATAAAAATAGATGAATTAATATATTTTCAATTATAGGTTCTTTTAATCTAGAATCTGATAGAAAGATAAAGCATAATATAGTGAAGGACATATAAAATGTTCTAAAATAAAGACTAAAATAGGTTGCCCATAAAAATAAGATAGAGAGATGATTCATTTGAGGTTTTTGATAAGATCTCATTTAGCTATGTCAAATGGATTTGGAAGGGACTAAGCATATTTGATTGACTAAAATTTTAAGGTAGCTTATCTGTCATCATTGTATGCATCATCTTCTCATGGAATCTATTTCTACAATACACCAAGCCTAAAATTGATTGGGGATGAACTTAAGGTGGATAAAAACTCATCAAATGCTTTATGTATGCTTGGAAACATGGAAATGAAAATATATGATTGGCTTAAAGCAAAAGAAACAATTAAAGTAGCATGGCAACTTGTCTTGGTTGATGAAGTAAAACAAAAAGCTAATAAAGAACGAAGGATTCAGATGGAAAGGAGAAAGCAAGAGGAAGAAATTTGGCAGGTGATGCAACAAGAGGAGAAATTGAATGTGTGAAGGAATTATGGAAGAGTAAGCGTAAGGACAAGGATGATGACGATGATGAGGTTGGTTAGTTTGAGAAGAAACAAAAGAATAAAAATAATAAAAATAAGAAGGATAAGGACCACAAGACTTATGATTCTTATATGGAGGAACCTGATGTTGCCATGGAAGATGAGGAAAATTATATGAGTGATAATGCACAAGATGATGCAAAAAATTCCCAACATCTTCTTGCATATGTAGTTCTAGAAGACTCTAATTATGGTGAGACAAATTCTCCAGTTTCAAAAAAATAAAGAAGGATACATGCATACTCTAATTCTGAAGATGATGAACCATCACAAAAATAGAGTTTGAGAGAAGATGATCCATATGATGATGATGTCTAGGCTTCTTGAGCTTTAAACAAATCAAGCTCCTATTTTCTAAGAGAAAAATCCCCAACGCCCATGGGAAATGAATGATGAGCATTTTGGTTTCAACAGATTCCAAGAGAAGATGATGCATACAATGACGATGGATAATCTACCTCAAAATTTTAGTCAATCAAATATTCTTTGTCCCTTCAAAATCCATTTGACATAGTTAAATGATATCTTATCAAAAAACTCAAATGAATCATTTTTATGCTATCTTTTCATCTTTCCTCTTTCTTTTTTTTATGGGAAACCTATTTTAGTCTATTGAAACTCAAATCCTCATCATTCATTTCCCATGGGCCTTGGGGATTTTTCTTTTGGAAAATAGGAGATAGGTTTGGTTAAAGCTCAGGAAGCCTAAGCATCATCATCATATGGATCATCTTCTCTAGAAATTTTTTTCTACAATGGTTCATCATCTTTAGAATCAGAGTATGCATGTCTCCTTCATGATTTTGTTGAAACTGGAGAATTTGTCTCGCCATCATCAAAGTCTTCTAGACCTTTAGCTGCAAAAAGATCTTGGGAATTTTCTACATAATCTTGTGCCTTATCGCTCATATAATTTTCCTCATCTTCCATGGAAACATCAAGTTCCTCCATATAAGAATCATAAGCCTTGTGGTCCTTATCCTTATCCTTTTTCTTCTTTTCCTTCTTTTGTTTCTTATTGGACTGGCTGACCTCATCATCATCATCATCATCGTCATCATCCCATCCTTATGCATACTCTTCCATAATTCCTTCACACGTTCAAATTTCTCCTCTTATTGCATCACCCGCTAAAGTTCTTCCTCTTTCTTTTTCCTTTCCATCTGAATCCTTCGTTCTTCATTAACTTTTCATTTTGCTTCATTAGCCAAGACAAGTTGGTGTGCTACTTTAATTGTTTCTTTTGCTTTAATCCACTTATCTATTTTCAGTTCCATGTTGCCAAGCATACATTAAGAATTTGATGATTTTTTATCCACCTTAAGTGCATTCCCAATCAATTCTAGGCTTATTTGGATCTCATTCCAAGCCTGAGACATAGCTGCAAGACATAGATATGCATCCACATAATTAGGAAACTTGAACAATTTTATCCTGTATAAAAGATTTACTTTTTTAGTATCATGTAGTTGTTCAAATAACCTAGCAAGATTAAATAGTGTTGTGGATTTATCCCATGGTAACTCAAGTGAAACACTCCCTTCTTCTAGTCGATGGAAGAACTCCATATCCTTAAAGCACACAAAAAAACTACAAAATTACCATGGGGGATTTTATTTATGAATTCAACCCAAATTCCATTTCCTAATGCCTCAATAAAAGTTTGTTGAGCCAACTCTAGTTCATCACACTTAAAATGAAGAACCCCAATGTTGTTTAACAATTCAATGGGTACTTCTTCTCTACTCTTCTTCATAAGATAATTTACTGTCTTAAGAGAATCTAAGGCTGCACTGGGGCCTATCGACATTAATAAGTCACCCATCATAATAAATGCATGGTCATCACATGGATCTATGCGAGTTTCCTTTCTTAAAATTTCCAAAACCTTCTTTGCCTACCCTTGTTGAGCATATATATTGCCTATGACTTTTAATCTCTCACAGTTCTCAGGGTGGACCTCCAGAACCTTTTTAAATTTTGAGAGAGAACTCTTAAGATCTCCCAGCTTCAATTGAACCTGTCCAAAAAATCCCGTGGCCTCTGACTTTCCTTGACAAATGCCTTGTAGTAGCAACCAGTGGTGTCATAATCACCTTTACTATGATAATATCATGCAAGATTATAATATGAATGAGATTTCATGAGAGGGTGGTTAGTTGAAACAAGAGTTATCTCAGTCAACTGTTCCACAAGAAAATGTTTCCCTATGAAGTAAAAATGGTTTGCTAAATGATTCAATGTCATTGCACAGTACGGGTATAATTCAAAGTCTCTAAAATTTTTTTATATTCCTTCATGAGCAATAACTTTTTACCTAACTGTGAGAATCCTACAATTAAAAAATGCACAAAATCTGACCACAGAGATTTTTCCCCATTTTAAACAACAAAATTGCCATAAAATATGTGTTTAAAACCCACAAAAAAATGCAAATAAAATCATGATAATTTTCGCACCAAAAAAAAAACATGAGACCATAGCTTTTTTCTTACTATTATGCTTTGATATATTTTTCCAAGCATCCATAGCTTGTTTGAAATCACCTGTTTTAGGCTTTTAGCCATAGCAACAAGGTAGTGAATTGTTTGATAAAATTCTTTGGTAGACATGTATGAAAAATGTGGTAGCATAGACAAGGCAATAAAATTTGGAAAAAATGCCTCAAAGAAATGTGGTCTCATGGCGATGGAATTCCATGAAAATTGAATTGTTATGGATTGTCATGACATTCCATCACCATGAGACACATTTCTTTAAGGCATTTTTTCAACTAGTTCACTACCTTGTATATGCTACTGCTTACTATTATCATTTGATAGATTTTTTTCAAGCATCCATAACTTGTTTAAAATCACTTGTTTTAGGATTTTAGCCATAGCAACAAGGTAGTGAACTATTTGATAAAATTATTTGGTAGACAATATTAATGAAAAATGTGGTAGCATAGACAAGGCAGTGAACTATTTGAAAAAATACCTCAAAGAAATGTGGTCTCATGGAATGTCATGACAAGCAAATGTAATTGGCAGTTGCTCTTAGTTATTAGTTATGCAATGTGAAGTAATTACATAACTTCTTAGGTTGACTTTGTAAAAACTATATTATAATTGAAATTTTGTCATCTATCAGCATCTAGTTATTAGTTATGCAATGTGAAGTAATGCTTTGAGTTTGAAAGATGTGTAATGCAATGTAATTAGAAATGCAGATGATTATGAACAAATAATTGATACCAATTCATAATATACCCATACATTCCAACCTAAAATACATAAAATTCCAATCATACACAATATTATTAACAAATAGTTGAGACCAAAATTCCAGCACCATGTTAAATCTTCTTGTTTATTGATTGCTTCAAATAGTTATTACAATATAACATAAGTCTCCTCATATATGTCTCTATAAATTCCTATGATGATGATATCAAAATTCATTCTTGGTTTCTCTTTTATAAGAGAAGCAACGAGCTTCAATTTTCTACAAAATATGGCATCTTTTCAAAATTAATGCCTCTTTGTATAAACTATACTAAATATTAGTTTTTCTTAAAACATAAAATTGAGAAAGTAGATAAATAATGAAGTTTTTAACACTCGTGACACCATAGTCCATTAATCTCCGTAAGGCACCTATGATCATTGAAGACCTATTCAAGGTACTTACTCCATATTAGTATATTTGAGTGTGTGGCTCTTCCACTATGACAACCCCAAGGTCTATTATTCAAGGGGAGGACCCAAATACTTTTGCTCATAGTCATACATTATATAATCATGTGGCTATTTGTATTCTTAAATTTTTAATATATTTGCAAGGGGAATCTTCCATCGTCTGTCTAGTAACACCCTACCATCCATGATAAACTTAGAATATCCAACATAGAACGCTATTACTCCATCCATGATTAAGCCAAACATGTTGTAATGTCCCAGAATTGCACCTAAGGGAAATTCCACATTTTTTTCTCTTTTCCAAGTATTTATGACACCTTAGAACATTAATGACAAAAATACAGTGAGTCAAAATTTTGCAATTCTGACCCCATGTGGACTAGTGGTAGAGCAACATAAGCCTAACAACATGTTTCCCAAAAATATAGACCTTGGATGATTACGTGGTATGTGAACGTCTACATGAAGCACTAGCATCTTGTCTGGTTTTTGAGTTTGAAATGAGGAATCTCGAATCTTGACTCTCTCAAAACGTGTCCTAGCAGTCAAATTTTAAATGTAACCGCTCTTTGCCACCCTTGCATGCAACAAAAGGCCCTCATTTTATCTCATTTGGGGTTTCAAGACATTCAGTTAAGCTTTGTCTTCACTTCCACTCTTGAGTTCTCTTCATTCTTGATAACAACACTCTCAAAAGTGAAGCCATGCAAGACTAAGGTCCCTCCAATAGCTATAACTCTCAAGCAAGCACTCAATAGTGCATCCATGCGAGTTCTACTCTTGAAGCGGGTTTTGCTTTCACAACACACTTTGTCCATTTCATTTACAATCCTTTCCTATTTGGCTATCCATGGAGGTGGGAACACCGAAACAAGGGTCTGATTGAGACAAACCCCTATACAAACCTAAACTTTTCCCCTCATTCTCCTATGTGTAGGTTGCAAAGTAGAGCTTGGAGTGAAGACTCGAACCTCAGGTTGAAGGTAAGTTTTCTTCTAGTTCCCTTTGTGTTTTGATTAAAGGTCTGCCCTTTGTTTTATCATTTTGTTCAGTAGACCTTAGACTCAAGTCAAGAAGTGAAACCTTGTTCTTCCCATTTGAGATCCTAAGCACTCTATTTATTAGGAAGCTAGTGTGTCATTTGGATGATAGCATGCCACATTGGTGTCTTGAATCTATTCTACCATCTTTGGTCTAGAGCTCCTCTTTCTGAGGTAGAAATCTGGAAGTTTCACTCTCTCGGGATCTAAAGTAGTTCTCTTTGAAATATAACTTGTGTACTTCTTGTTTACAATTCCTTTATTTCATTTATGCTAAGGTGGATAAGTGCAGTTCATTCCCTAGTGATCTCTTGAGAACAAAGAGAATCGTGTGTAGTGAATCCCTCTTATCTCACACCTATCAAGACTCAACTCACCATCTTTTTGTTGAAAACACAAGGGCAAAAAACTGAGAGGGCGAGGCGAATCAGTTGTCACAAAAATTATACTTATTAAACATATTCTCAGATCTGATAAATAAACATGAAAGCATAAACCATCACCACATCAAAAACATACATAACACCAAGATTTTTTACATGGAAACCATGTTAGGGGAAAAACCACAGTGCAGGTTAGTCCACAAGATTATACTCTATTAAAAGTATTATAAATGGGGAATGCACATACATTCAGGCACACTTCCTAGAGCTCACTATTCAAATACAAAAGGCTCATAGCCCAAAGGAAGACTCACTATCTTACAGTCACATTTGGATTACATCTGGAAGATTTTGAACTGAGAAAATAACATCTTCTAATGCCTGATTATAGTTTCAATTAAGCACATAAACACTTTCTTCTGCTCACTCTTCTTCACACTTTAATTCTTCCTTTGAAATATTAGAACATTATTCACACATGACATACGACATACATTGCACACCATTTCCCTCAAATGGTATAAACAATCGATCATATATATCCTCAACTAAGGATAACATCAACCACATGTTGGCCCAACAAAATATGAAATGTGTACAAACTATTAGCCCAAATCAATAAACAGTTTATCAATGCGGACCAAACAATGTCAGACAAAACATAGTAAGGACCCAAAACAACATGTCTCAAACATGAAACACCTTAAAAAATTATGCCTCGAAGATCCGCAACACGTTACAATCACCTTGTCGGCCATGATCATGAAAAACATGAACTCATAGAAGAAAATCACCAATCGCGAGCACAACAATCAATGTAGACCAACAAAAAAAATAGAGAACAATCTAGAAACATCTACAAGCATCATGAATCACCACATAAGCATCCGCAACAAATCAAATTACTAGAATCACATCATCTTCTTTCAGTAACACCAACTAAAGCAACAAAACAACTGTCAGAACACAAATACTCATAACTTAATCAAATCTTCATGAAAACCTCTGAAACTTCATGTGGATAAACTAGATATAATTGAAAACAAACCCTTTAATCCACAAATTCTTATCATCAATATACTGAGCTAGCCATCATACTAAACTTCACTGCATCACCGACAACCTGCAACTTATTTTATTACAATTTTCTCAATATCCTCGACATATATAGCCTTAAAGTCATTAATGGCAATAGTGTTGACATCAATGACAACCACATATCAACAATATCCAAAAATCTCCCCATTTGGCATTGATGGTAACACATGATGTGAAAAACACCATCAATGATACTTTCTCTTAGCACTTTCTCCCCCTTAGATTTTGAGTCTTTTCTCCTTAACTCTTTCACAGTTTTTCACAAGACTCTTCTCCCCCTTTGACATCAATGGAAAAGGTACACATTATATTTCTCCACACAAGCTTTGAACCACATTTATGAACATCTAACTACTCCCCCTAAGTAGCAGCCACGACAACATCAATCTGGATCACAAGATATGACTATGAAATGCACAGACTAATGCAAGTCATTGCATCTTAATTATTATTAGGAGGGTTAATCATCCCTAGCTTCCCTCTGAGATACTCAAAATTATCCTTAGGCAAGGGCTTGGTAAAGATATCTGCAATTTGTTCCTTAGTGGACACATACTCCAATCTGACTTCCTTTTGACTCACCTTCTCTCTCAAAAAGTGAAACTTGATAGATATATGTTTGGTTTTTTAATGCAGCACCAGATTCTTAGAAATGTTAATTGTACTTGAATTATCATAGAATATAGCAATAGGTTCATCATACACAACTCTGATATCTTTCAACATCTACTTCATCCACAATACTTGAGTATAATTGTTAGCAACAACAATGTATTCTGCCTCTGCAATAGATAGAGAAATGGCATTCTCCTTCTTACTTACCATGAAATAAGATTATTTCCCAATAAAAATACACCACTACTAGTATTCTTTCTGTCATTCACATCTCCTACCCAATCAACATCAGTAAAAGAACTCAAAGTAAGGTTATCTTCTTTAAGATACCATAGGCCAAAATCAACTATCCCCTTCAAGTACCTAGAAATCCTCTTCACAACTGTCACATGAGATTCCTTAGGATCAGATTGAAATCTTGCAACAATGCATACAAAATTCATGATATCAGGTCTATTTTGAGTCAAATAGAGAAATCCACCAATCATGGATCTGTATCTAGTCTGATTTGTTTTAGGAGAATCATCATCTTGTGTCAACTTACATCTAGTCACCATAGGTGTACTAACTGGATTTGAATCTTCCATACCAAACTTCTTTAGCAATTATTTCACATACTTGGACTGAGATATAAAGATCCCTCTATCTAGCTGAGTAATTTGTAATCCCAAAAATAATTTCATTTCTCCAATCATAGACATCTCAAACTCACTCTGCATCTCATTAGAAAACTTCATGCACAAACTATTATCTCCTCCAAAAATTATATCATCAACAAAGACTTCAACAATCAAATCTTTATCATGATCAATCTTGAAATACAAATTACTATTAGCAATACCTTTATTAAATCCAAGCTTCAAAAAATACTTGTCCAATCTCGCATACCATGCTCTTGGGGCTTGCTTAAGTCCATACAATGCTTTATTCAACCAAAAAACTATATCTCCCTGATCAATCAATTGAAATCCATTAGGTTGCTTAGTATACACTTCCTCATCCAGTTCACCATTAGAAATGTTGACATGACATCCATTTGATAAACCTTGAAGTTTTTGTAAGAAACATAAGCAAGAAATAGTCTCACAAATTCAATCCTAGCAACAAGAGAAAAAGTTTCTTCAAAGTCAATTCCTTCCATCTAAGAATATCCTTTACACACCAGTCATGCTTTGTTCCTAACAACTTCACCTTGCTCATTCGGTTTGTTTTGAAAGAACCATTTAGTTCCAATTACAATTTTGTCCTCAGGTCTAGGAACAAGAATCCATGTATCATTCTTCTCAATTTTTAGTAGTTATTCTTTCATTGCTTCCACCCAATGTTCATATTTGCATGCTTCATTGATACTATTAGGCTTAGTCTTTGAGATCAAATAGTATTCTTCTGCAATTCTTCTCCTAGTTTGAACAACTTTGTTATTATCACCTATAATCTGATCTTATGAATGATTTAGTCTTACATACCTTGGATTATTAGGGTGTTCTTGAGCTTCAAGCTCTTGTGATATCACTTCTACACTTTCACTAGTTTCTTCCTCTTGATTTTCCTCATTCATCAAAATGATTTGAACTTGATTTAGAGTCTGAACTTTCTTTCCTTTATCTGAACTATCATTTTGATCATCTAAATCATATCTATAGGTTCTGGATGGTCTAACTATGTCTTCATCAACCTTGACATTAGCACTTTCAATTACTTTCCCCACTCTCTTATTGTAGCACTGATAGGCTTTACTTTTAGTAGAATAACCAAGAAAGATTCCTTAATCACTTCTAGCATCAAACTTTCCTATATCTTCATCTCTTTTGATATAGAATTTACTCCCAAAGATTTTGATATAGTAGGATTATGACCAAACCATAGCTCATAAGGAGTCTTACCAGTATCACCTTTGACATGTACCTGGTTGAGAGTGTAAATGATAGTACTCACAAATTCTCTCTTATAGATATGCAGAACATTTCCTTCTAGCATCATGGTCCTAGCAGCTTCTTGAATTGTCCTGTTCTTCCTTTCCACAACTCCATTTTGTTGAGGGGTCCACAGGGTAGAGAATTGTCTCTTTATCTCATGCTCTTCACAAAAATAATTAAACTCACCAGAAGTGAATTCACCACCTCTATCTGATCTCAAACATTTAATCTTCAGACCTGTCTCTATCTCAACCATAGCCTTAAAAATCTTGAATTTTTCTAGAGCTTAAGATTTTTCCCTTAAGAAAGTAACCCACATTAATCTAAAATATTCATCAATAAGTAACATGAAATACCTGTCTCCTTGTAAACTTCTGACTCTAGAAGGAACACACAAGTTAGTATGCACAAGCTCCAACACTTCATTTGAACAATGTTGTTTTCTCTGGAATGAAACTCTAGTTTTCTTCCCTAACTAAATTTCCTTGCATATAGTATTAGTAGGTTTTATCAACTTAGGAATATCTCTCACTGTCTAATTAGAACTTATATTGATAATATTATCAAAGTTTACATGACACAATCTCCTATGCCACAACCAACTTTCATCAACTTGAGAAATCAGACATTTTTTACAAGTAGCACTTAGGTGAAATATATTACCTTTTGTTTTTATGCTAGATGCAATCACATTTCTGGAACTCCCCAATATTCTACACTTTCCATCCTTGAATTAAAGATTGTATCCCTTTTCAACCATCTGTCCAACACTTAAGAAATTATGCTTCTATCCTTCCACATATAGGACATCATCAGTATTATGCTTACCATCAAGAGAAATGTATCCTCTTCCATGGATTACACTAGCTTTGTCATCACCAAATCTTACAACACCACCATCATACTTTTACAAGCTCACAAATTTACTTTTATAACTTGTCATGTGATGAGAGTATCCACTGTCAATCACCCATTCATCTTTTTCTTCAACTCTAGCAACTAGAGCTTTCTCCATATTTATGCAACTAGTAGATTCAGTAGGTATTGGATCATTTTCCTTGATAGCAATAAATACCCATTTATCCTCACTTAAATTCCCTTTATAGATTCATAATCTATCACACCTTTATCAGCAACATAATAACATTTTCTTTGGAATCTAGGCTTGTTAGGTCTTGGCTTAGGAACTCTTTTTAGACACCTTGAGGAAAAATGACCTATCTTATTGCAAGAAAAAAATTTAAGAGGAAATATCCCTTTATACTTACCTTCTCCTTTGGCTACCCTCTTGACAATAAGTGCTTCAAGCTCATCTAGTTTTCTCTCTTCTTCCTGAATCTCTCATTTCCTTCTCATACTTGGAATTTTTTCTAGAAGAACTTTTTGCCAGATCATATCTCTGCTTATCTTTTATGTAGATAGTAGCTTTTAATTCATATTATATCTTAGGAAGAGATTCACCAAACTCACTTAACTCAAAAGTAGTAATCTTAACAATCAACATGTCTCTGGTTACAATTGTCATAGTTTGGATCTCCTCAATAGCATCAACTTTGTGTTTGTATGTAGTAGGCAAGGATCTAAGAAATTTAGCAACAATCTTTGATTCTTCCAATGTTCCACCAACACATCTGATACTACACACAATTTCATTCACTCTTTGCATAAAAGAAGTGATGTTCTCATCTTCACCCATTCTCAATGTTTCATATTTCCCTTTCAGGATTTGCAACTTAGCAATCTTCAAATGGTTATCACCTTCATACAAGGTTTCCAACTTTTTCTAGATCTCATAAGTAGTCTTTAGCTCCATTACATTTGTCATCTTGGAATCAGTCAGAGCACTCAACAATGCTTCCTTCACCCTAATATTGTACCCGACTTCCTTAATCTCACTTGTAGTAGAAGGACCATTCTATGGGATGATATATCTATTCTTTTTAATTGTCCAGTAAGGTTCACCAATGCATCTCAGATGAAACTCCATTCAAGTCTTTCACAAAGAATAATTTGTTCCATAAAGTCTTGGACCATCCTTCTTATATGTCGCCATCCTAGATCACCTCAAGTGGTCAAGCTTCTCTAGAGGAGCCTGATCTGATACCAATTGTTGGCAACACAAGGGTAGACAACTGAGAGGGGAGGTGAATCAATTGTCACAAAAATTATACTTATTAAAATTATTCTCAAATATGATAAATAAACATGAAAGCATAAACCATCACCACATCAAAAACACACATAACACCAAGATTTTTTATGTGGAAACCTTGTTAGAGGAAAAACCACGGTGGAGGTTAGTCCACAAGATTATACTCTATTAAAAGTATTATAAATGGGGAATGCACATGCATTCAGGCACACTTCCTAGAGTTCACTGCTCAAATGCAAAAGTCTTGCTGCCCAAAAGAAGACTCACTATCTTATATTCACGTTTGGATTACATCTGAAATATTTTGAACTGAGAAAATAGCATCTTCTAATGCCTGATTATAGTTTCGGTTAAGCACATAAACACTTTCTTTTGCTGACTCTTCTTCACACTTTACTTCTTCCTTCAAAAGATTAGAAAATTATTTTCACATGACACACAACATACATCACATACCATTTCCCTCAAATGGTATAAACAATCGCTCATATATATCCACAACTAAGGATAACATTAACTACATGTCGGCCCAACAAAATATGAAATGTGTACAAACTGTCAGCCCAAATCAATAAACAATTATCAATGCGGACCAAACAATGTTAGCCAAAACATAGAAAGGGCCCAAAACAACATGTATCAAACACGAAACACCTTAAACAATTATGCCTTGAAGATCCGCAACACATTACAATCACCCTGTTAGCCATGATCATGAAAAACATGAACTCATAGAATAAAATCACCAATCACGAGCACAATAATCAATGCAGACCAACAAAATAGATAGAGCACAATCTAGAAACATAAACAAGCATCATGAATCACCACAAAAGCATCTGCAACAACTCAAATTACTAGAATCACATCATCTTCTTTTAGGAACACCAACTAAAGCAATAAAACAACTGTCAAAACACAAATACTCATAACTTAATAAAATCTTCATGCAAACCTTTGAAACTTCATGTGGATAAACTATATATACTTGACAACAAATCCTTTAATCTACAACTTCTTATCATGATTATACTAAGCTATCCATCATACTGAACTTCATTGCATCACCGACAACCTGCAACTTATTATATTACAATTTTCTCAATATCGTCGACATATACAACCTTAAAGACATTAATGGAAATAGTGTTGACATCAATGAAAACCACATATCAGCAATATCCAACACCTTTTGTATGCGAGTGATGCAATATAGAACAATCTAGCCAAATTCACTCTTCCATTCATTGAGGTCCTTCAAGTGGTCATCATCTTTCAATATTTTTTGCACAAACCACTAATCAGAGTATGAAATGAATCTATTCTTGTTATGATATTTTGGTCCTCTCCTTACATATATTGGAATTCATCTATAAATTTTTTGGCCATCTACTCTATAGGTTTTAATGTTGCAAGAGCCTCAATACTCCTCTGTAAGATTTTGTACAAGGTTACCAATGTGTGGTGTATGGGCTGCCAACCCTTAAAAAGGGGATCCAATATGGGTACATGTGTTTTCATCTGATCAATTTCTCGTGTCAGTGAGTTATAGCAATCATGAACACTTTCCAACTTATCCACAATTAGCTTTATCATGCTCGACTACCTTCTCTAAAACATTGCAGATTTGCATATTCACTCCTTCCTTACCCTCATTGTTGGCTTTCTTTAACTCTTCAATCTCCTTTCTAAGAATGCTCACTTGTTCAATAGAAGCACTTTCTATATCAACTGGTGGAGTAGGACGACACAGGTATAACAATATTTCATTGTTCTGTGAGGGGCTTGCTCCTTTCAATTGTTCCTTCAACTTCATCATTTAAATTTGTTTGTTCCTTTTCATACTCTCCCAATCTATCTTCCATCTCCTTAACTATAGCTTGAGTGAACATAACTTAATGTATTGTCATGGTTGTAGCTTCTAGAGGAGATGTATCCTTTAATATTTTCACCATAGTTGTCCCTTGCATTTCCTACACTACATCTAGTAACCTTGGTTTTTGTGTACTCTTTTGTTTGGCCTAGAATGCCAAGTTTTCAATCTTAGGGTTATACCCTATGCCACTTACCCATTCATTTGAGTCAAACTCAAGAATCAACATTGGGTCCTCCTATGTTCTCACTTGATCAAGTAAAAACATTTTCTTTAATTCCATACTGGGGACAATAAGTATATTACTTTTCAAAATAATATCTTTAGCCTCTTGTTGACTGAAATCAATATTATCAACCCTTAATTCATTAAAATTTTGGGATTCCTCAACTCCCATCTTATTTATTTTAACCCTCGCTTCAAACTCTCTCATTTTAATCTTAATCCAAAAGTATTTAAATTTGGGGCTTTTGATAAATTCATCATCTTCCAAGAACTTGAGAGCTACAACTACCCTGTCATCCTCATAAATTTCTCTTTCTCCTTGTACCTCAATAGCAGCTCTAGCTTCAAACTTGTGGTCTTCAGTTTCAAGCATAGGTTGTTCCACTTTAACATCATCCTTGAAATGTCTTAACACATTAACTTCTTCTTTTGTATCTCTAACCTCCTCACTTATTTCATAGGAAACAAGTGGGTCTATCTCTTGTGTTTTTTTCTTTTTAGAAGGTGGTTTTTTAGGAGGTGATCCTAGAGAAGCATGAAATACTGAAACAATATATAGAGTTGGTTCTATAATTACAACACCACTTGGCCTTTTGGGAGACAATTTGGAAAGTCTCGCTATATCTGCTATAGACTTAAATAATTCATGAAACTTACCAATTATCATATCAATCCTCTTGATAGGATCTTCTTCCTCTACAAAATACCCCAAGAAATCACTATGCTTCATCTTTCTTTCTTCATCAATCCTTTAATTAACTTCCCATTTTCTCTTCCTCTCATATACCTCTTGAGGAGTAAAAGAAATTCTGATTACAACTTCTTCATAATCAATCTAGTGAGTAACCATAGCCTTGGTAAGGATGGTGTGTCTTACAAAATTCATGTGACCCTTTGGGTCAAAATATCTTTCCTTTCTAGACTCTAAAGAGTACCTTGTTTTTAGATAATTTTGCAACTCTTCAAGTGTATCAGATCCCATTGATAGTTCCCCACATGTTTGTTGCAAGAATGGAAAGAGGAATGAAATTTTTTTCATTGATGTCAACTAGTTATTTGGTTATCTACTAGTTTTTGTTGACTCTATATGTTGAGGATATTGAAAAAATTGTATTAAAAGAAGATTGCAGGTATTCAGCTGTAGAGGATGTTGGTCCAATACTTGTGAAATATGTTTTTATGTGTTCTAGTTGAGGTCTGGGAGAATTTTTGTTGGTTTGGATTTCTCTTTTTGGTTCTATATTTTTTTTGCCCTAGTTCTATTAAAGATGGTTTCGACATTTGGAAGTATCGAACTTAATTGCTCTATGTGTTTTACACTAGTTTGGCCAACCATGTTTCAAGCACTATCTCCAAAATTGATGAAGCATGTTGGATCTATTATGGGTCCCAGTGAAGCATGTGTTTAGGTTTCCCTCATTCTAATTCCACCCTAGGATTTTTGGCGCTGATCTAATTTAAATTTGATGTTGGATGGCCAAATTTGTATCCTTTCAAAGTTAGAGATGGTATAAATACAAAATGTGCTAACAATGAAAAGTGTACATAAGAAAAGAATGAAGATAAGTGAAAGAGCAGACATGAATTTGATGCTATTCTAAAAGTGTGTGAGTTATGTGTGTGGCTGATTAGTGCAAATCTTACGCTGAGTTTCCAAATGTAGTGAGCAGAAGGTAAACTCTATCATTCATGCAAGGTGATTAGTCATTATGGTGGAATCCTTTGTTGCATTGAGATTGTTGTCTCTCTGTAACAAGTCTTCTTTGTATCTATATAATAGTGAGCCCTCTGGGTTGTCGCCCTGTGGATAGTGAGTTCGGATAGTGAGTCCTTATCTCAGGCAGTGATCCTTATTTTAGGTAGTGAGCCTTTTTATAATCAGTTTTGATATTCTCTATAGTTTGAGTTAATCCTCATCGTGGTTTTTCCCTCATTGGGTTTTCCACGTAAATATAGTGTTATTATATTTTTGCATTGGCATTTTGTGGTTAATCACTTAATTAGTTTATGTGTTAGTTCCGATAATTGAATTTAAGGTTATAATCTATGACAACTGATTCGCCCCCCCTCTTAGTTGTCCTATCCAACAATTGGTACCAGAGCTTGGTTCCTTGATGAAGAGCTTAACCGCTTGAGGAAGGTTTAGGATGGCTAGAAAAATGATCTATTCTTATCTGAGGTTTGATGGAACTAATTATGGTATTTGGAAAGTATTGATGGAAGACTATCTAGATTATTGCAGATATGATGTAGAGAAAGCTTATAAGAAACCCTACACTCCTCCTACTAATGGTCTGAGTACACCTGAAGAAATTAGAGCACAAGAAGCGAATAATAAGGAAAAGTTCATCTTGAATAATAGTTTGGTACATTCCGAGTTGATTAAGGTTCAAAATTTAAGACAACTAAGGAAAATTGGGATGCTTTAGAAAGAGCACATGATGGTGATGAGAGGGAAAAAGAGGAAAAAATATAAAATTTGGAAACATAGTTTGACCTTATACATATGTCCAAAGATGATAATGTTAAAGCCTATGTAGAGAGATTGGATGAGGTAGTGGCTAGAATGTGATCTCTTGGTGCTACTATAGATGAAATTGGAATTGTAAAGAAGATTCTCAAAACTCTTCTTGATGCTTATAGTGAAAATGTGAGAGCTATTGAGTAGACTATAGATTATAAGACTTGTACTAAGGATTTGTTGGTAGGATTTTTGACATCTTATGAGATGAGGAAGTCGAATCTAAGAGGTGGAGGGTAAAATAGAGACTGCTTTTAAAGCTAAAAAAATCGAAGATCTGGATGAAGAAAACTTTGATGAAATCAAAGCTAACTTTGTAAGAAGAATGAGAAAAGGATCCGATAAGTATGAAGGTAAATTTCCCTTTATGTTTCAGTTGTGGAGAAATTGATCACTATGTTGCAAAGTGTCCAGAAAGAGCTAGAAAGAATAAATAAAGATATGAGAAAGAAAAGAAAGGAAAGAAGAATAATAGAGCTTACTATTTTAATGAGAATGCTAGTATTTTAGATGAAGATTCAAAATATGAAGATCCAGATGACAATGAATGATTGTTCTTGGTGATTAAGGATGAACCTAATTCTACTAATTCAAAAATATAATCAAACGAAAGTCCTCTGAAGAAGGAGAAGCAGAAGGAGAAAAATGAAGGTACAGTTATCTCTTCCCTACATGCTAAATAGGAAAATATTTTTGCATAGTTGATAGTGGTTGTTCACATCACATGATGGGTGACAAGATTAAGTTTGTGAAACTTGACAAATATGATGGAGGTTTGGTTATGTTTGGAGATGATATTGGTGCTAAAAGTTGTGGGATAGGTTCAGTAAGTTTTGATGGAAAACATCATACTGATGATGTTTACTATGTTAAAGGTTTAAGGCATAATCTATTCAGTGTTGGTTAGATGTGTAGAAAATTATATGATCTTGTGTTTAAATATGAGAAATGTGAGATCCAGAAAGGATCTGGAACATTGATTTCTATAGGAAAGAAATCTAAAGGGAATATTTATCAACTTAAAGGTGATGATGGATGATATTTTATGACTAAGATAAATGATAGTTGGTTATGGAATAAGAGAATATGCAACATGAATTTTGATAGCTTGGAAAGGATCCGTTATGTTCAGGCTATGAGAGATCTACCAAGAATTATAAAGCCTATAAATGCTATTTGCAGGAATTTCTAGTTTGGGAAGAAAATACGAAATCATTACAGATCAAGAGAACAATCTACTATTGGATTATTGGATTTGGTTCATATGGATATTTGTGGTCCCATGAGAGTGCAAAGTATACTTGGTGAAAGGTACTTTATTCTTTTAATTGATGATTATTCTAGATATAAACGAGTTACATTTCGAAGAGAGAAATCAGATGCATTAGATGGATTCAAGGCATTCAAGGCTATGGTTGAAAATTAAGTGAATTTGAGGATAAAATACTTGAGATCTAACAGAGGTGGAGAATTCACCTCAGGTCCTATGAGTTTAATATGTTTTGTGAATTGCATGGTATAAAGAGACAACTATCTTCTCTGAGAACCCCTTAGAAAAATAGAGTTGTTGAAAGGAAAAATAGAATAGTTCAAGAAGTTGCTAGGTCAATGATCACTGAAGCTAGATTACCAGAATTTTACTAGAAAGAAGTTATTCACACTACTATATATGTATTCAATCGAGTTTAGGAAAGAGAAAATAGTATAAAGACTCCCTATGAGCTATGACACATAAGAATTCCCATAGTTAAATATTTCAAGCTATTCGAAAGAAAATGTTATATCAATAGAGATGAGGAAACTTTGGGTAAGTTTGATACAAGAAGTGATAAAGGAATATTTCTTGGATACTCTACTAGAAGCAAGGCATACAAATGTTTCCACAAAATACTAAGGAAAATTGTAGAAATATTGAATGTGAAGGTTGATGAAATAATGAAGAATTCTATTGATATCAATGGGTATGTGTTTGATGAACATGACTATGAAAGAATAGGAGAAATTATTGAAGAATAGGATAAAGATGAGAAAGAAAAGAAGAATGAATGGAATGAAAGTGAAGAAGATTATCCAATGATGTCCCCTAGGACATCATAATATGTACAAAGGTAGATTATTGGAGAAAAGAAAAAAGGTTTGTTAACTAGAAGCAAGGCTATTTCTCAAGTAAATTTGTGCTTATTCTCTAAGATTGAGCTGAAGTCAGTAAGTGAAGCCTGCAAGGATGAACATTGGAAGGAAGTAATGAAAGAAGAACTTAAATGCAAATTGCGAAGAATAAAAGTTGGGAATTGGTCCCAATATCGGTAGACAAAAATATCATTGGATCAAAATGGGTATTTAGAAACAAGTTGAATGAGAATGTGAAAGTTGTTAGAAATAAAACAAGTCTTGTGTGTAAAGACTACTCACAAGTGGAAAGTATAGATTTTCAGGAGAATTTTTCCCTAGTAGCAAGAATGGAAGCTATAAGGATGTTCTTGGCATTGGTTTCTTATAAATATTTCAGAGTCTATTAGATGGATGTCAAGTCAACATTTTTGAATGGTGAACTAGAAGAAGAGGTCTACATAGAAACCAAAAGGATTTCAATTAAAAGATCAACCAGATATGGTATACAGATTAAAGAAATATTTATATGGATTGAAGAAAGCTCCTAGAGCTTGGTATGCAAGGCTAGATAAGTATTTGAGTCAACAAGGATTTAACAAAGGTATGACAGGTAGCAGTTTATATTTCAATACTGGAAATGAAAAAATATTGATTGTAGTTGTATATGTTGATGACATTATCTTTAGAGGAAATGAAAAGATGTGTAAGATTTTTGTAGAAGAAATGTAGAAAGAATTTGAAATTTCTATGTTTGGTGAGATGAATTTATTTCTTGGGCTACAGATTAATCTTAGAGAAAGGAATTTTCATTTCACAATCTAAGTATGTGAAAGAGATGTTGAAAATATTTGGGATGGACAGTTCCAAACTAGTTTGTACTCCTATGGTGACTAGTTGAAAGTTGGATAAAGATGATGATCCACCTAAGGCTAATCAGAGCAAGTATAGATCTATGATTGGTCGAATATTGTATTTGACTAATACTAGGCTAGATATTATGCATTTGGTTTGTCTTGTATCTAGATGTCAAGAAGATCCGAAGGAAACACATGTTACAGTAGTTAAAATAATATTCAAATATTTGAAAGGCACTCTGGATTATGGATTATGGTATCCTAAAGACACTAACTTTATACTTAGTGCTTATACAGATGTAGATTGGGCCAGAAGTATAGATGACAAAAAGAGTACTAGTGGTGGTGCATTCTTTCTTGGATGTAGATTGGTGGCATGGTTGAGTAAGAAGCAAGATTTAGTCTCTTTATCTACTATTGAAGCTAAGTATATTGTTGTTGCATCTTGTTGTACACAAGTTTTATGGATGAAACAAACATTGAAGGATATCACAGTGTTGTATGATGAACACATTTCTATCTTCTATGATAATACAAGTTCAATTAACATTTTGAAGAATCTTGTAATCCACTCGAGAATGAAGCATATATCTATCAGATGTCATTTATTGAGAGATAAGGTAATGGAGAATGAATTCAATATTGTGTAATTTTTGACAAAGGATCATATTGCAGATATATTTCTAAAGGCTCTTCCTAAAGATACTTTTGAGTATCTCTAGGATAAGCTAGGGGTTATTTCCACTCCTTTTACAAACTAAGACGCATTTGGATGCATCAGTCTGATGGATTCATGGTTCTATCTTTTTGGACTGATGTTTTTGGTGGCTACCTCTCAAGGGGAGCAAGGAGTTTTAAGTGTTGTCATTATGAGTATTATGTTTTCATGTTAAAGTAAGTTTCAATGAACATATTTTTGTTGAATACCCAAGATACTGAGAGGGGGGGTGAATCAGTATCTCCTTAAACTTATTGAACAAATACCATCCAATTAATCTAATGCATATGGTAGTTAAGATAAGAAGAAGCATTAATAGAACATGGAGACACACAACACATGAACACCAAGATTTTTATGTGGAAAACCCAAAATGAGAAAAATCACGATGAGGGTTAACTCACAATATAGTATAACCGGTTATAAGATATTACAAAGGGTGGCTCACTGCTAGGACTCACTATCCAAAAGAGAGGCTCAGTACGTAAAAAAGATACAATAACAAAATGGATTACAACTAGAGAATGAACTAATGAAGATACACCTCACAAGTGTAGATTCAATTCCTTTTAATGTCAAAGAATTCACATTCCAGTAGACCAATATTCACTCTTTTCACATCCACACTCAATCCACCAACACTCGCATACTCGCACAACACACCCACTTCAATCTACAAACTATCTTGTATATATATCTGACTTGACCATAAGCACCAATTAAGTTGGCTCCAAGAAAATACAAAAACTTATCAAAAAAAATTCAAGTGTGTAACACACTACATCATGTCGGCATGGATCACACAAACAAAAATTTAATCCATTACAACTTCAACCACTTACTAGGTCAGCTAGAGATAGACCTAGTGACAAAATGTAAATAAAAAAATGATTTCAACATGAACAAAATCATTTGTACACATGATATTTTGACCACGCATGCTTCCAACAACCAAAAACCATTTCCTAAAACTATGAGTAATGACAATCATCAGAGGGAAAATGTAGACCAAAATACCATAGGACATTTTTGCATTACTGGTTCAGAATACCAGATCAAAATTGACTTTGAAGTTGTAGTTGCAACTCATGTATCATGGTGACATCAATGAAAACAAAAATATACATTAAGAGATGTGTTATTCTTCATTCTTCCAATTATCTCCCCCTTTTTCATTGATGGCAACATGTGCCAAAATAATTTACAAACTTCCTATATACTTAACTCTCCCCTTTTATCTCCTTTTCTCTTTTCTCTCTCCCCCTTTGACATCAAGGACAAAGTGTGACCTAAAAATATGAATATACATATATACACATGGTCAGGAATAATGTATTGCAAAAATATCGAACTCCCCCTTAGGAGTTTAACCCAATCAATGTGTAAAGAAAAAAAAATTTACACAGAGGAGGGTGCGCTTTGGAGCACCTGCAGAATGCCTTGCTAGGTTATTTTACCATTCTCCCAACTCTGTTTAGTATATATCAACATTTCATTTAAAGAATCCAACACAATCATGCTCTCTTTAGCCTCATCCAAATTATCCGGGGTCAGATTGATCTTATCCAATTTCTTAGCATTAGCCAAAGAATTGGCTACTGGAGTGTACTCCATCCTTACACTGTCACCAAGTAGACCAAATTTTTGTGACGATTTCTTCCTTCTTCTTCAGCAACATGAAAAATTTATCTCTATGAGCATAAATTTCATTCCAAGTTGACCTATCTCTATCCTTAGATTCATTGTATGTGTTGGAAACAACTATCAACTAAGACTCAATAGATTCCATAAGATATTTTATGCTTTGTGTGGCATCTGGCCACCTTATGCAATAGGAAAACATAGGATTTTATTCAGATTCATAAGCCTTCACATATTCAAGGATTTTTTCTACATTGGTGTGTGCTAGAGTACACTTTTCATGAAGAACCAATAGCCTTTTCTCAGCTAGTTTCTCTTCAACTTCCTTTTTTTTTTTCTCACCAAGTTCGGTGGAATACTCCTTGAAGGAGTCCAATAGAAGTTTCAAGTTTTCTACCAGAGTGACAGATGTGTCCATTGATGTACTAGGTATGAATTCCTACAAAGCCTTGATGGTGTCATTAATAATCTTAGTTCCCTTCTGATGCGTTTCTAGGATTTCTCTTCTACCGGATGCATGCAATACATCACTTAACACCATTTTATGCACATGAGAAATCTTTTCTAGATCCACATAGCCTTGAGTCATGGGAAGTTGCAGAAGCTCCAGAGGAATCACCAAATAGAATTTGATCTATTTAGATAACAGGCCTTTCAAAACATCATCACCGAAGGAGGATTCTCTAGAGAAACTTTGTGATTCAACTACCTATTTTTTTTCTTCTTCATTCTTTCCAAAAACTTCACTAGATTCCTCATTTCTTTCTTCTTCCCCAAATTTCTCTTCCTCTACCTTCTTTTCTTCTTCCTTTTCTTCTTCTTTTTCTTCTCTTCTACCTTCTCTTCTTCTTTTTATTCTTCTTCTTTCTCGTGTTTATCCTTGTTCTTTGCTTCTTCAACTTTATCTTTTTCTTCTATAGTATGTATCGGAGGAGTAACATCATGTATTTCTACTTCAACATTTTCTTCACTCTACTTCTCAATATCTGGAGGCTCATCAATAGCATTGATTTCTGGAAGAATATCTCCACAACCTATTTCTAAAGGGATATCTATATCATTCTCTTCCAGAGGAACATCTGCATCACCAGTACCAAAAGGAGCGTCTTTCTTAAATTCTATAGAGGCTTCTTCTCCTGATTTAGGCATTGAAACAGATGCACCAAGCATACCATACTTCTTAGGCATGCTTTTGATTATATTTACAGTTTCCTTATCCTCTTAATTTGCCTCTTATCTTTGGTCATTAAAATATTAACTCTCTTCTTCATTCAGAAAATAGTAGAACAAACCTTCTTCAAGGTTTTCAGATCACCTAAAATCAGAGAGGATCCAATTTCCTTATATGTCTTAGCCCTTATTTTCTCTTCCATTTCAATGGCTTCTGATCTTATTTTCATCAGAGCTTCCCATAATTTCTTAGGCACATTATCTTTAACATTATCCCATTTAACTTCCAAAATAATAACAAACTGAATGATATCCATCATTACTATTTTCCTATCCTCTTCACCTAATTGATTATAAATTTCTACCATGGATTGTAGCATATTTTCATAATGTAACAAAGTACTTACCAAGGCTTCTGGTCTAAGAGGGGCACCAAGTCTTATCGGAGAAGCATTCTACTCTACCTGGTTTGAAGGAACCTCTTTTGCAAATTTTTCCTTTTGTGCTTCCACCTCATGATCACTAACATCCTATTCTTCAACATCCTTTGAGGATGATACATATTGAAATCTCTTAGATCCAACACTAGCTTCCTAAGAAGCACCTTCACCAGAGGATATGCTTACTCTCTTCCTTCTTATCAGTTTTGTAGTGGGGTCTTCCTCCTCTTCCTCTTGATCTTAAGTAATATTGAGGTTTTTTTCCCTTATAGCTTTTTCTTTTCTTCCTCACTTAACAGGAAATACTAGAGGATCACCTTTTCTCTTACCCAATCTTGTAGTAGGTCTAGAGGGAGCCGAGCCTTTTCCTTTGTTAGAAACACTAGGTTCAATATTTACTGCAATAGAGCCAAAATTTGGCTTAGAAGGAGAAATCCTTCTAGATCTCCTTACACCTAACAATTCTCTAGACTTTTGTTCTCCCAAGGCTCTTCATATTGCTATTTGTTAGTTAGTGAAACCATATTTTCTAAGTGCCTCATCTACCTTTTTTTCTTCTTATAGGTTTGTTGTGCTCCAAATGAACTTCCAAGGATTTTTTTGCATATGTACCAATTTTGGGTTCATTGGCATCTTTCAAAATTTTCAATAAAAGCTCCACATAACCTTCAACTTCATCCTCTATAATTTTATATCCCAAGGGTTGAATCTAGACAATCCAGGGTTCAACCCCTTCAACCATGCATTCATCAGAAGAAACATGGAATATGATATCATTCTTGTATTTCTCAACAACTTTCCTCAAAATTATTTCTCTCTCATTCATTTTTTTTTAAACATAACAAATAATGTTGTCAAGATATTATACGTGTTCTTCAAATCACCCAACTTATGAAAGTAATCAAAAATTTGATGAGCAACTGGATGGGATGGGTCCCAAAACACTACTTCATCTTTTCCTAGAAGCCTTCTAAGGAAATAGAATAGCAAGCAAACAATCAATGAAACAAAATTGAAAGGATATTTCTTCTCCTTCAACATCCTCACATTCTCAAACAACTGTTGTTGGAGAAGCTCACACAAATCATAATCTGCACCATTTGCAGCCATGTCATAACTAGTATAGATTGTTATAGCGGGCATAGAGTTCTCTATGTTTATGAAGTAGATTTTATGTTTGATCTATATTGATGCATACTTCACATCTAGATTAGTGATAGAATTTGTTGTAAGATCCCTTTTATCATATGTAGTATTGGTGAGTTCCATCACCACTTCATTTTTCACTGCTTTCAACACAGTACCGGTTCGGTATCACAGAGTCTGGTGACTACCCTAGTTACTTCCTTGGTTATCAAATGAGGCCTATCAATCCAAATGAATTGATCATGCATTCTGCTAAGGAGTGGTTTAACATACTGATCATCAATGGTGAAACATAAATTAGGGAAGGAGTTCCAACAATCCAGTTTCTTTGCCACAATATTCGAATACTCAGCTTTTACCATGAAGTTATCTCTAGTGAGATCATTAAGCCATATTTCTATCAATTTTTTGTGATTAAATTCATTAGTCTTAACCCTAATGTACATTTTGGTGTCCTCAATAGGCATGAATCCATGAGGAATCATTGAGAAGGTACCCATAGAGTCATCCTCAAAAACCTTCATTGTATATTTCCTGTAGGAGGGTCTAGGTCTTTCTGATGCTTTCACTACTACAGGGGTTGCCATTTTCAACACACTGAGATCTAATAGAATGAAAAGGAGAATTCTCACAAGCTCAAAACAACACATAATCAAAAAATACCTTTTTCCTTCACAAATAGTTGAAGCTAGGGTTTGCACAGCTCACACTTCAAATCACCTCAAGAATGCTCCAAACCACTCTCCACTTCCTTTGAATGCACAAGTGATTAAAATTCCTTTAAAATATTTCTTTATAGATCAATGTGATTCCCTAATTCACATTAAATGTGATAGAATTTGAAAATCTAGCAAAAACCCTTTAGTTACATAAAAAAAAACTAAAATGCTCCACAAATAAACATATTTTCACTTTTTCTTCTAGTTTCTTTTACGTAACCTCTGTATATTCATTCCTTACAAAATATCCTCATGACAAAGATTGACATGCCTAAAATCTAGGGGGTTCAAACAGTTTAATGTTAAAGATCCCCCTAAGACCATGCTAGGTCTGATTCTTGGAGGAATTGTATGTATCGGATGAGGGCACATACACATCTAAATATTTTGTCTCTTATTTCTTTTTCCAAATATTGTTCATTTCTTGCTTAACCTCATCTTTGTCAATCTTCTTTACAGATTCATTCTTCTTTACTTGAGCAGTTCGCTTTCCTTTTTTACTGTTGCATACTCTTGAAATATATCCTGGTTTGTTGCAATTGTAGCAGACAACATTTATCTAATTTTTTTGACTTCCATTAATCCTTGATTTGCACTGATTTGATTTATGTCCAAACTTGTTGCAATTGTAGAAGTAACCAACAAAGGATTGATTCATTATACCTCCATTAAACCAATTCATCATCTAAGTTTTGCATTCACTAGCTCTATGTCCAATTTTATTACATGCATAGCATTGTCTAGAGAATGAACCAAAAAAATGATTCATCGTATTTTTGCACTAAGTTTCCCTATGACAAAATTGTTTGCTTGTTGTTCTATTTCCTTAGAAGGCTTCCAGGAAAAGATGAAGTAGTGTTTTGGGACCCATACCGACCGGTTGCTCATCAAATTTTTGATTACTTTCATAATTTGGGTGATTTGAAGAACACGGATAATGTCCTAACAACATTCTTTGTTTTGTTTAAGGAAAACATGAATGAGAGAGAAAGAATTATGAGGAAAGTTGTTCAAAGGGGGAGAGAGAGTATGTGAAAAAGAGAGAGAGAGCATGTGAAAAGGAAAGAGAGCTAATGAGAGAAATCAGATAATGAGGAAGATGATCTTCTAAGGGGGAGAAGCAAAAGGAAAAATCTTGAGAAGTATTTTCAAAACTGGTGTGTCTTTGATGGGTTTTCACATCATGTGTTCATCAATGACAAAGGGGGAGATTTTTGCAAGAATCGAAAGAGGAATGAAAGTGTTGTCATTGATGTCAACCAATCAGCTAGTTATCTACTAGTTGTTGTTGACTGTATATGTTAAGGATATTGATAAAATTGTATTAAAAGAAGATTGTAGGTATTTAGTTGTTGAGGATGTTTTCTGGTACTTGTGAACTCTATTTTTCTGTATTCTGGTTGAGGTCTGAGAGAATTTTTGTTGATCTGGGTTTCTCTTTGTGGTTCTAGATTTGTATTGCCCTGGTTCTATTGAAGATGCTTTCGGCATTTGGAAGTATCAAGCTTAATTGATCTATGTGTTTTACACTGGTTTGGTTGACCATGTCTCAAGCAATATCTTTGAAGTTGATGAAGTGTGTTGGATCTATTATGGGTCCCAATGAAGCGTGTGTTTGGGTCATCCTCATTCTAATTCCACCCTAGGATGTTTGACACTGACCTAATTTGAATTTGAAGTTGGATGGCTGAATTTGTATCCTTTCAAAGTTGGAGATGGTATAAATACATAATGTGCTAACAATGAAAAGTGTAGATAAGAAAAGAAGGAAGATAAGTGAAAGAGCAGACACAACTTTGATGCTATTTTGAAAGTGTTTGAGTTATGTGTGTAGTTGATTAGTGAGAAGCTTAATGATGAGTTTTTGGATGCAGTGAGAAAAAGGTAAACTCTATCATTCATGAAAGTTGATTAGTGATTGTGGTGGAATCCTTTGTTGCATTGGGATTGTTGTCTCTCCATAACAAGTCTTCTCTGTAGCCCTATGGACAATGAGTCTGGACAGTGAGTCCTTATCTCAGACAGTGAGCCTTATCTTAGGCAGTGAGTCTTATTTTAGGCAATGAGCCTTTTTGTAATCAATTTTGATATTCTCTATAGTGTGAGTTAATCCACACCGTGGTTTTCCCTCATTGGGTTTTCCACATAAATATGGTGTTATTGTGTTTGTGCATTGGCATTTGATGGTTAATCACTTAATCAGTTTATGTGTTAGTTCTGATAATTGAATTTAAGGTTATAATCTATGACAACTGATTCACTCCCCCTCTCAATTTTCATATCCAACAATGTTGTCAAATTGGATAGAAATATACCCTTCCTTTGTTTATTCATGACATCCTTTTCCATCCATATAATATGCCACATGAACTCTAAAAAGGATAATTGAAGGGGAAGAAACTTTGGTAGTATATGTGGGGCGTGTGGGCATCCATAAATATTGATTATTGTGGTATTTGGTAGGAAAAACCAATCACCAAAGTTATGAGTATGGCCTTGCTCAGGTTTCAAATCCAAAGGTCTTAATAGTTTCAGCACAAGTGTGTGCAGTCTAGTGGTTGGTGACCAAGAACTCTCATAATTCTATACAGAAAGTCATCATGGAATATCACATAATTTAATTTCTTATATTTGTTGTCCTATATAACACTATAGTTGTACTGGTAGAAAATTACCTTCCTTGTCAGTCTGACCCAAACACATCCTTTTGTTCCATCTATCTTTATTATGGGGGTTCTATTTTCCCTAACTGGCATAAACCCTTCATGCAATGCTTTCTCAAGATATGAGGAAAATCACATTCAATGTTTGTCTCAAGGTTTTGGATCCTCATCGACATCATCATTAAACTAATTAGCATTCGCTCTTCTGCATCTATCCCAAATACTTGACAGAGAAAAAAGTAGGTTTTCTTGAAATAAAATTGGAAATATGAGACAAGAAATGGTTTAGTAACAAAGAGGGATATAGGAATCACCCTGTTGTTCACACCCCTTTTCATGTAAATGGGGTCTTCATCACTTATATGGGTTCTCCTATATCTACTATATTCTTCTTCAATTGTTTGCAAATCAATTTTAGTGCTTGTTTGTTTAGGTCAAAAAATTCAATGATGGCCGCTTTAGTCAACACAACTAATGGTGAACCATTTGGAAATCTCATAGACCTAGTAGTAGGATGATAACTCCGAGCCAATACTTTGATGAAATCTACATCTATAAAAATATTTGGGACAATTAAATTGGCCAAATATAATTCCCATGGATTTGACACAAGAATCTTGCCCTCCCTTTTGTCATAAAAGTACTAGAATAGTTCCCACACAAAGATAGGGATAAGGGAATCTCTACAACCATGAGCCACATCATTAAGAAATTTCTTAAATTCTCTCTTAATTTATTCAAGGAGTATATCCAGGATAGTTTGTTGTAAGGACCTCTTTGGTGAGGACCTATTTTGCAACCTTAGATTCTTCCTTTTTAGTTTTAGGTTCTTTCTTCTTGACCAACATGATGTCCTTTTTAGTTTAAGGTTCTTTCTTATTGCCTGCATGATTTTCAACTATCTTACTTCTCTTGTACTTCTAAAATGAAAAATTCCAAACAATCTTGTACTCGCAAAACTTAATTCATAGATTAACTATCTTACTTCTTGTATACTTCCAAAATGTAGAATTCCAAACAATATTATACTTGTAAAACTTAATTCATAAGATTTTTGTTCACTTACCCAGGTTATGATGGTTGTAGATCTTAAACTCCTCAAATGCCCATCTCCCCAAATGATAATTTTGCAAATGAGTGCAAAGAGAATGTTGAGTTCTTGGTTTAATGGCTTCTGAGCTCAATCATGTCAACATTAATATATTATGCCAAATATTTTTCTCATAGTTTGAGTTTGAACATGCACCATTTATTTTACAAGATCAAATAGTTGTGATATATGCATTTAATACCACTTTATCACCACCAATTTCTATAACTCTCATGAGATAGAGGGGTATAAACCGCTATACCACATGCTTCTTTGCATTTCACCATGGGGTAGCGGGATCCTTATCTCTATACCTCAAGGTTGACTTGTTTAACTCATAGTACTGTGGTTTACATTAATGGTCACATATGGCTTACCTCCATACCACATGCTTTGCCACATCCTTCCATGGTATAGCAGTTCATACAACCGTACCACATGCCTTTATGATCTTCCTCGCAGGATGGCAGGTTATTCCCTGTTATACCAAACCCTTCATTTTTCCTTCTCATGGTATGTAGGTTTATGATGTATTTAAATTCTCTCATACCACCCAACCGCATCCTCATCATAATACTTCCACGACATGGCGGTAAATATCTTCATGTTGTATGTTACACACCACCAACCTGCCAAGAGTTCAAATTACTATCGACAGATCATGGTGACATGTTGTTAAGGGATTAGGAATGTTTTTAGCTGGAAATTTATTTTCTCAAGTATATATATGATGATTTTTGGCTTTGTATAGGTCTTTCAGTGTCAATCAAACCTAAAAAAATTATATGTTCAATAAAAAATAAAAATGAATATAAGGGTCAAGGCTTAGATCATGGAGCTCAAGGTTAGTTGTGATGATGTAACTAGGAAATATTTTAAGGTTCTAACACACCTCATGATGAACTAGATGTTTTTTTTCTCCTTCATCTTGCTTGTGCTATATTTTTATGAGTTCCTCTCTTGTCAATACATCCCTAAGGAATTTTTTTTTGATACCTATAATTGTAAACATCTTCTTGTTTTTTGACTACAAATTCTTTTTAATCTGTAAACTAAATTCTATTTTAAGTTTCCATTTGCAGTTATCAGCAGATGGGAAATTCAACAATTATCAACTTATGAACACAATAAATTTTTACTGATTCAAGTTGTTGATTTATACATTATTGTTTATTTGGAATTTAGGAAACGAAGACAAGGACTATAAGGCACAAATTAGATGATAGTGGTCATAATGCTAAAATTCTAGTGATCGAATATGAGCATGTGTGTATTGAAAAAGTGGCCAAGAATAATGAATATTTTTTGAGTCTTGGTTGGTTTGAAAAGGCAAGTTGTAAATCCACTAAGTAGTATATTATTTGTTTAATAGTGTTTAATGAAATTTTATAGGTAAGAGCTTTATGTATATAAGACATAATATGATATTCTTTTTGTTTTATAGGTAACAAAAAGAGTGAATCTGGAGAAAAAACAAAAGGAAAGAAAAGATATAGTGTTTTCATCTCGTAGAATCTAATGATTTTGTGATTCAACAAGTGCAGTTGGTGAAAATGATAGTTGTGATGATGTGCAACCTGGTATAGCACATGGTGATGTGCAGCCAAATATAGCACATGGTGATGTGCAACTTGATATAGCACATGGTGATGTGCAACCCAATATAGCACATGGTGATGTGCAACCTAATATAGAACATGGTGATGTGAAACATTGTGATGATCTCTTAGGACAAAGTCTAAGAGAGATTATTGAAAAACATAAGGGAAAAGGAACAATGGGTCTGCAGATTATTTTTTCAATATTAAAGTATGTTTTTAATAATGTGGAATCTACGGAGACCGGTGCTGATCTACCTACTCATGCCACACCTGATGTGGCCAAGGAGCATGGAGTTCTGATTAATTAAATTCATGAAGAGGGACTACTTGCATCTCCTGTGCCTTTGAGAGTGCACTTGTTGCATCTAGAACTTTTAATGGAACTAGTGGATTAACCAGAAATACTAATAGTGGTAATTTAATAGAAGATGTGGATTATTTTTTCAAAACAAAAAGATTGAGTCAAGATTTGTACAAATCTATAGAGAGGAATGCAAAAGAAATAAAATTAGAAGGAAAGAAGCCATTCTTGCTTGAGGTATCAAGCGATGGTGAGCCCATTGGGCCAAATTTTGCAAAGTGGGCCATTGAGTTGGGTGTAAGATGTAGGGTCCATTTGGATATTTGAAAATCAAATTTTGTAGAGAAATATCCATGATCTCTGGAAAATTTTATAAAAACAATAGAAAATTCTTTTGAGACTACTGGTGGAAAAATCACTAGAAAATATTACAAGAAAATGATGAGAGTTTTGATGAAAAATTATAGATACAGTTATAGAAAAAAATCATGTTGGGAAAAGGGAAGTTAGACTCTAGTCTATCTCCCAAAGAGTGGGAGGAATTGAGAGAAAGTATGCATTCTAAAGAATATTTGGAAAAGAGTAATAAAGGAAAGAGAGCAAGAGATAATGTGAGTGGTGGATATGCATTTGGTTGAGGTGGGTTGCATGCCAATAAAGACAAATTTGCAGTAAGTGTATGGATTTTTGGTTCAATTCACATTGTGTTATTTATTTCAATTTTTTATTGAATTGACTATATGTTGAAATTTACATTGTATTTTAGGTGGAAAATAGTAATAGAGAAGTATGTACAAAATATATTGTCAATTATATGGCAGCACTAGATGCTAGTAAATCTAAGAGTAGTGTTGATGGTCAAAATAGAACAACAACATAAAATAGAATATCTCTACCTTATTTTTCCTGAAAAAGAAAGACAACATGTAGTAATCTAACTTCCAAGGTCCTGGTTGTTGGTTCTCACCTATGCTGGTGTCACTCAATGGCCAATGTAACTATAATATTCAAGGGGACTTTGTTGGTAATAAAGGACACAAACTGCATTAGATCAATTAACCTACGTTGGGGGGGTTTAAATAAACATAAAAAGATAGATCAAAGCACGGATTAGTAAAACATGAACAAAATTCCCTAGCATCCAAACATATATTCTGAACAATGAGTTTTTCCTTTAACAAACCAACAACCACAACATGATGTAATCCATAGAATAACCTACACCATTACATGCATTCATAGTGCACAATTCAATTACCATAACCATTCACTAACAGATTTTAAAGATTCGGAATAACCATTCACTCATTGCTTAAAAACACAAATCAACAGACATGTAATAATTCCATCCATAGATAATATAATGAAGTAAGCTTAATATTTGGTTTCCACTATTGATTTGCATCAAATAGAAAATATTTACACGCAGAAAACTCACTGGCATAAAAATGGATTACGATTAATTAACCTTATCAAAGAGATCCACTTTCCACAAATAAAATAAAAAACAACATAAGACTGTAAACAGGTATCTAATTTCAATTTCTAACTTTTAAAGTATCTTGCATATAATAATGAAAATATCTAAGACTATATTTTCCATTTTCTATCATATCGGGTGGATAATCCTTCTTCAATCAGATGAACTTTACAAAATAGAGCTCCAAAGTACATATAGATATACAATGCATAAGTTTCTCTCAATTACAAACTCAGATCCACAAATCAAGGAATTAGAACTTTAGAAGAGACTGGACTAGTTTTAGTTCTAAAAAGTGATCTACTGTCCAAAATTTGACACCCAAGGAAGATCACAACACTGATAGATAAGAACCTTCAGCTCAACATATGTCAAAATCCTGCAAAGTAGGAGGGAAAAAGGGGAAGCCATGTACCAAAAATAGAACATTTTGCTGCCAACTCACTCCTCCGTTGTTTGCTCAAGAAGATACTCATCATAACTAGAGAATACTTGTTGAAGAATATCCACATCGGGTCCATCTACCCAATCATCTTCAAACTTGATTCTCTTTAACTCTACCAAGGAAAATTCCTGCATATCTTTTAACTTGATTGATTCCCTCCTAGCAGCTTTTACTTCTTTGATATCCATGAGCTTATCTAGCAGCAAATCTTCTCCATTATTTTCCATTTGCATCACTTCCTGAAATTTGATGTCCCACCTCTCCTTTAATTTGTCCAAAGGCATTCCCTTCTTGACTGGAATATCCACATTAACAATAATAGCCACCACTGCCTCCAACTCATCAATCCATTCATTTAAATCCTTACAAGCCTCTTGGACCTCATCCTTATGCTTATAGATAAATTTAGATCTGAACCAAATTGTATTAGCAGTATTTTCAAGGAAATTTACATTATCCTCTTCAAGGATTGACTGCTCTAGAAGAGTTGGCAATGGGATTTTTCTTATGTCTTTCAACTTCTTGACATATTCCCTATATTCTTCCTCCTGCTTTCCTAAGGCTTCAACATGATGACTCATTTCTTCTACCGATTCAAGTGCCACTTTATGAACTTCAAAACTATCCATTAGCACTTCACCAACTTCCTAATTAATCTTTTCAATCCATCTATCCAACATCCCAGACTTACTCCTCATCTATACTAAATCATCAATCTCTCTTTTTATTAGTAAGACTAGGGTTTCCAAGGTAGCAACTTGTTGGGACATGGGAGTGGAGACATCTTATAAGAATCTATGCAACTGATCCAATTGAGCCTTAAGCTCATCCTTCCTTTGTTTATCCTTGATGATCCTAGACTTTGTGGAGGAAGCTACAATATAATTGAGATTCATTTGTTGATTCCTTGTAGGCCTACCCAAGTTAATTGTGCCCAATTGGTAATCAGTCACTTGCATGTCTTCCTTGTCCTTATCTACCATTGGAATTTCACATTCCACAATGATTTTTCCTGCATCTATAAGTTCGGTAGAATGTAGAACCCTGGCCTTTTTCTTAGGTCTCTCCTTTTCTATTTCCTTCATCATTTCATCCAAATTTAATGGTTGAGGCTAAGCTATTTGTTTCTTCTCTAGATCCAGCTTCAACCATGTAGGAGCATTTGGGGTAGTAACCACTTGTGTTGAGGAAGAGGTAGCTATGGCAGAAGATAATGGTTATAACATGGTAACCTTGGGCTAAGAATTAACTTCTTGCAGATTTTATTGTTCCTTCTGTGCTTCCTCTTGTGCAACCCTCTCAGCCTCTTCCTTATCCTTCTACTCTTGCAATCCCTTATCTTGTAATTCTTTCTTTAAATATTCTTCTTCTAACCTCCTCTCCTCAAGCATCTAATCTCTTTATTTTTCCAAATTCTTGAGCTTATCCTCTACTTATATATCCTTTTTTTCATGCTTGGCCAGCTCTTCAACCTCCTTTTCTCTTCTTAGGTGTTCTTCTTCTTCCATTTTCTTATAAGATTCTTTAATATTCTTGAATTTAGCTTCAAGGACTTATTTATCTCTCCTTTGTCTATCCTTTTCGTCTTCAAGATCATGGATCTTTTGCAACATTTCAAATTTATCATTCTCTTCATTTTCCTTGAGTTCTTGCTCCTTTTTTGTTGTATTTTAGCCAATGCTTTAGCTTGTTGTTTGGCTTCTAACTCTTGTTGTTTGAGCAGTGCATCAACTTGGGACTTTGCATCCATCTCTTTTTTTTTGGCTAATGCATCAGCTTATGCCTTTGTACCTAATCCCTCTTAGCTTCTTCAAATAATTTCCACTAATCTTCTTCTATCAAAACATGTTCATTTTCTGTATCCTCGGTTTCACCAAGAGGTACCTCCACATTGTTTCTTTATCTGATAGAGTATCCTCAAAATCTGTTTTGACATTATGAATTTAAACTTCAGGCTCCTTTCCTTTCAAGGATTCAGCTTCCTTGTGAAGAATTCCTCTAGGCATTTCCTCAGTTGGTTGCTCTGTAAGAGAGGTTTGAGTAGATGGCTCACCTACAAGTGATGTTGAGGCCCTAGGTCCTGTTGGGATTTCCTCTTCATGTGCTTCAGGTAGATCTTGAGCAAGAACTTCAAGTTCAAATTCTTCTATATTAGGAGGGAATAACTCCAAGGGATCCTTAGGAGGCATTCTTCTTTTTGTCCTCTTGTACCCTTGAGTGGTACCTGCACCTTTCCTCTTCTTAGAAGTCTGAGTCTTAGGTTCCTTGGTTCTCAGCACAACCCATTGGATGCTTCTATCCAATACTAGCCTTTCTATTTGTTTAATATCTATGGACTCCTCTGCACTCCAATCCACAGGATCCAAATCTTTGGTACCTATATTCTGTGCATCATATTGGGGATCCAAATTCACCCCATCATCTAACAATATTTCGGGAATGTCTACTTTGACCCCATACTCCACCATGAGTGGGATAGGAAATCTTTCATAATTTATCCTCCTTAGATCATAATCATCTTGAAGATCACTCCAAAAGTCCTCCAACATATTCAAGTGTTTGTCAAAAAAAAAAGCAAGAAAAAAAATCATTTTCTCTTTAGGATCAAAATGCTTCCTGGCAGTGTATAATCCCAATTTCAAGTGCATCAACTCTTTGCAAACTACCTTGGATCCTACCAGGTGTGGACAATTGTATTCACCCAACTTCATGGGGAATTTGTGACAATCGGTCTTATGCTTTATACCAAATTTGGAGTTACCCCCAAGGCTTGATAAATGAACTCCATCAAAACAATTCTATTGTTGCAACACCTAGGGAGTAGGTGAGGGTGACCATCAAATCCAGCTAGTCTAAAATAAGTAAACCTTGGGTATTGGATGAACCAATGTCCCCACTCTATGATGAATACCATGGATTTCTGGCTCAATCTATATCTTGCATCTCTCATGAGCTGGTTAATAATGACATATAGAAATGCATCATTAACCCTTCTTTAATGTAGCTCAAAAGTCTGTAAGGTGAGCTGATCATAATGATTCCACACCTTATTTTTTCCTTGAGCTTCCCCCAATATCCATACTACATTTAACCCAGGAAAGATGTCTCTTCTTGCTGCTGCATAAATCACATAAGAGGTCATGGAGAAAATTTTGATTTCTCTCACTCTAATCATTTGGTTGTGTATGCATTCAGACAAAATCATAGGCCAATCAAATTGTTCCTTGCCATCTAGGATAGTCTGAATGAATGGAAACATCCATTCCTTGAATTTTAAGGCATCTCTTTTCTCAAATACTCTAGATAGCATCATTATGATGTCCCCAATATCCTTGTAAAAGTCTACCCTTTTAGGCTGATCTGGAAGCTTAACTAGAGACTTTTTCTCAGCTCTCATCCATCTCTTGTTCAAATGAGTTTTGTTAGCCTCCTTATTGTTACTATATATTTTCAACGCCTCTGTCTCATTGAGTTGCCTAGAATTTTGTGGAGCGGGCACATTAAACATGAACTAAAACATTTGTGGAGTTAGATCAATAATAATATTGCCTTGTGAGTCCACACATTGCCTGGTAGTAGGAATATAAGCTCTGGTTGTTGTCATTATTAATTCAGGACATTGGAATGATAGAGGAAATAGAGCAATATGAGCCAATCTGGAGTCAAAAATCCTTTGAGTCCTCCCTATTACCTCCTCAGAAATTTTTTTCAAGTATAACCCCTCATAATGGAATGGGCCCAAGTTAGTGTCAGTGGTATCCGCCCATTCAGAATCCACCTTAGAAGCAATGATGGTAGGATAGTGATGCTTATATTTCAAGGTATAAGGGAGTTGTTCCATCTTGATATTTTTAGGCTTTACTCCTAGTTTTGAAGTCTCTGCAGGTTGGATCCTTTGAGAAGCCTCACCCGATGCTCCTGAAATCTCTTAATCCTGCAACAAAACCTAATCATAGATCCATATGAAACATAAAAACCAAGTTAGATATCTCACCTTTCATATGCTTTCTTCATACTTAGCCAAAATTACATACTCACCGGAGGTGGGACTAGGCATAAGAACACCCCTAGAAGGCTTTAAAGCTCTACCGAGTTCAGGACTAGAATGAAAATTGGAGTTCGAACAAAATACATAGCGAGATCGGCAACAAAGACATAATGGCCATCGGAACCGGGACCAAAATGAAATTTGGACCTGATACATGAAGAAATTACAAATCCTTATCCCATTCTACTTCAAATTTTGACAGAGTGAAAGACATTTGATAATCCACAATTCATCGAAAGTGGGCTCGGGAATGAATCAAACATGTATTGCAAATAAAGGTTCCATGAACAGAACCATTTATGGATTTGACTCTGGCCAAGATCAAAATATGACATCATCAGTAGAAGGTTCAACAATAGAGCGAATGACATCATGACTTAAAACCAAGGTCACCTAACAAGCCGAGGAGTTTTAAAGTAATAGTACTAACCTATCCCCCATACAATCGAGGGGAAACCAGTGACTAGGGCACAACTTTAAATTAACATAGATGCGTAAAAACCCTAGTTTATTGAAACCATCAACTTAAGAAACTAGGATATCAAAACCCTGCATGGAAATCATCGAGTTGACACATGAAAAGGATAGAAAGGTTAAAAAATAGATCAAAGACCATTAAAAACCCTAGAATCCCTCTGAAAAATGACACCCTAAACCCTAGGGCACAACGCTATCGACATGATCAACACGAAAATGAAAGTGATGATCAAAACAAACCAGACAAGATGAAAAATAAAACAAAACTAGACAAGAAAGGAAAGAAAAACAAAAGGGGAAAACAAACAACAACAAACAAACAAAGATCCATAAGTAAAACTCGTGAATCCAACAAAGAGAAACAAACAAAAACACAAGCAATGAAAGCGACAAAGGAGAAAAAAAGTAAAAAAGAACACCTACCTTGAAATGAAAGTCAATAACTTGGCACTTGATCCAAACTATGTGTAAATGCTTGATTTATGACCAAATCATGCTTCCTCTACTCTATCTCAGCTCTGGTTCGATATTACTTGTTAAACAATAATAATAACCAACGAGTTAACCTTAATTAAGGTTAAAATCCAATTTCATACGTGTGAGGAGCCTGAAGTTAATGCCATTAATGTGGCAGGTCGGGCATAGGATTGTGGTAGGAATAGGCACAAAACTATCATGCGACTAAAGTAGAGTGGCGAACAAACAAGGAAGCAAGATCGAAATTGGGATCGAGATTGATTAGGGAATTTTTTAAAGTTCCAAGTTTCATTCTAGTTCTGGTTCTAGTTCCAGCTTTGAAAAAGACAAAGGAATGAAGGGAATAAACAAAGAGAAAGCAACAACACAAAAATGAGACCGAAAGTACCGGCCTTGAGATAAAAATGAACAAAGAAAAACGGCGGAGGAAGAGATGGGATGAAACAAACACTTGGAACTTTACCAAGTTCCAAATTCAATATTCGTTTTAGATCTAGCCCTATGAAAGGAAAAAAACACAGACTGAACAAGCAAAATCAAAGAAACCAATGGGAGTGAGATCGGGACTAAATTATGTAGCGAAATTCAACTGAGTTCCAAGTCAAGACTGAATTCCGGTTCTGGTTCCACCAGAGAAAAAAGAACAAAAATAAAGACTTGGAGAAAAGAACAACTCCAAAACATTTGCCGAAAAAGACCCAAAGACAAGAAACAGAAGAGGGGGACCCATTTTGACCAAGGAAAAATATGGGTTGGTTATGCATGGTGTAACAAAAGTTGACTTAGCTGGGAAAATGGTTTACCCATTTTCAAGATACTAAAGAATTCAGTCACCCAAAACCTCTGGTTTATGAATCATGTCAACATGAAATAAGATCAGATATGCAAGGTAAGGTTGAGCTAGAATCTTAGATGTATGTCATCATGAACTAATTTGAGTCTGATTGTGTGCATATATGGTGCATCCTTCTTTATAAAAACTTTCCCCACCCTTGAACAACTACACCTAAGATGAAAGCTACATAGGTTGAGTCCTTCAACTACCGTGCAATGAAATCTTGGGCATTGCTCTGTTGCCAGATAGGTGTCCATAGCCTCGACAAAGATACCTCTAGTTCTCTCCAAGCATTGCTCTACTACCAGACAAGTGTCCATATCCCCGATAGAGATACTTGATTCACCCATTTAATATTGAGTTTTACCTTTCTTCTAACAATTCTCCTTTCTCTCTTTTTTTAAACACTTGTGGAAATTCTTTATGGAATTTTCTCAATACTTAGATGTAATTGATCTGAAATGTGGGTTGAGAACTACAATGGTCCTCATGATAGTTTTGGTATCAGATTTTTCACTTGAATTAGAGATACAACCACCATGAGGTAAGTAAGCACTTTACTTAGGCAAATTTTTTATCTATTTTGTGACATCTACTTTAATCATAATTCATGAGATATTTACAGTGTACCTCATCCTTAATAAATTTTCAAACCAACATTAGAATGGTCACAACACATAAGTTTAGAATGAAATCTCTCAACAGAAGCTCCCTCAAAATACCTAAATAAATTTCTCTCCTAGTGCCTACAACATACTTTGAATAACAACCCCTTATCTTGGAATGGATGGAAATGAAGATCCCCAATGAACTAGACAAAACAAAAACAAAAGAAACAAAGGAAAAGACAAAACAAAAAAAAAATAGCAACTAATTACATATAGTACAAACCTTTCAGAAAATCAGACCTTTATGAGCCAGAGTAATGTTTAAGAAACTGAAAATTAATGGGTAATGGAACAAGCTCTCCTGTCAAAGCACTCAATCGAAAAGCATTCTTGCCTAGTATCTCAGCTATTTGATATGGACCTAGCTAGAGTTTATCAAACTTTTGGTGGTCCTCCTTTCTCTCCTTAGCTTTATCCCATAGTAAAACGAGATCTGATATCCTAAAGGCCTTTACCTTGGCCCTCTTGTCAAACCAACGTTTGACGACAACTTGATGTTTAGAGAACTACTGCAAAGCATCATCTCTATGTTCTTCCATGTTTAGCAAATTGGTTAGTCTAACCTCGATCCGATCATCCTTTGTATAGAATTCCTACATAAACTTGAGGACAGGTATTTGAAAATGGATTGGGAAGACTGGGTCTTGGCCGTAGGCTAACTTAAATGGTGAATTTCCTAGGGCAGCTTTGATTCAAGTTTGATCGACCCATAAGGAAAATCTCAACTGGGTGTGCCAGTCCCTAGGATTTTTTTCTAGAAATTTTCTAATTACCTCTAAGAGATTCTTGTTGGTAGACTCAGCTACTCCATTTCCCTGAGGGTAGTAATTAGAAGAATATTTCAAAATAATTTTATGTTCATAATCCCATTGAATGAATTCAGTTGAAGAGAAAGCATGGCCATTATCACATACCAGGGCGAGTGGTACTCCAAACCTGGTGGTGATGCTTTTAGTCAGAAACTTGATAACCACATATGTGGTGATGTTTTTGCAGGGCTGAGTCTTGGTCTAGCATGTGCAGTATTCAGTTGCAGTTAGGATGAAATTATGACCTACAAAGGAGTTTGGATTAATGACACCTACCAAATCAAGTGCCCATTGAGTGAATGGTCTTACCTCATACATTGGTTGCAAAGGTATTGTTGGATTTCTTTCCCTTGGTGCAGAGGTATGGCATACATGACATGTCTTGACATGTTGGTGTGCATCCCAAAATACATAAGGCCAATAATAGCTTGATCTAAGAATTTGATGGGCTAAAGCATCTTTAGATCCATTTTCTAAACCATGTCCTCCATGAAACTCAGCAATGGCGTGCTTAGCCTCTTGTTGATCCAAACAGTGCAAGTACATTCCTTGAAATGTTTTTTTGTATATAGATCCCCCTTTGAGCATATAATGAGAACTCTTCATCCTCAGTGCCCTCCTTTGAGTAACATTCATCCCCTCTGGGCATCTATTATTGAGGAGGAAGAAGATCAAATATTTGTACCAGGGATCCCTAGTGAATGTTTGTACCGTGTATTACTGACAAGTGATACTCTTGTCAATGTCTGCCATAGCCTTTGATAAGCCCTATCCTTAGATGAGCTTCATTGGATGGATCTCTAAATAAAATTCTTTTAAAATAGCCATCCATTTCCCTCTTCTCTCCCCCAACTCACTCTACATCAGGAGGGACTTTATGGCTGGATCAAGAACTATAGCAATAACCTGACTTCGAAGAATGTAATGCATGATTTTTTTTACTTCTCAGACCAATACAAAGGCCTGCTTATCAAATGGGGAGCTCATAAAGGAAATAGGCCTTTCCTCTCCCTCACCTCCTATTTGTGTTAAAATAGCTGCACATGAATGGTTAGATGCAAAAGAATAGATATAGAAGGGCTTTAGGTAATCTAGGTTAGTCAAAATTGGTGCCTCTGATATTGATTGTTTAATCTATGAGAAATCAAATTTATCCTCATTGCTCCATTCAATTTTTACATCTTTTCTCATCATTTCATTAAGAGGTTTGACAATTTCTACAAACCCTGTTATAAATTTTATCACAAAATTAATCCTTCCGAAGAAGGATCTCATCTCTTTTTTGCTCCTTGGCATTGTCAGCTTTAAGATGGACTCTACTCTATTAGGGTCTATGGATATCCCCTCTTCTAATATTAAATGGCCTAAGAGTTTCCCTTTAGATACTCCAAACACACACTTTTTTGGATTAAGGGAGACACCATAGCTTATACACCTTTTGAGGACCTTTTCCCAAATCTGCAGCATGGTTCTCTTGGTTCTTAGAGAAAATAGTTAAGTCATCCACATAAATATTGATACACTTACCTATTAAATCCTTGAATGCTATGTCCATTTCACATTGAAAAGTAGCTCCAGCATTGGCAAGGTCGAATGACATCCTCCGATAGGAAAATGTGCCCCACTTGGTGGTGAAGGCAGTTTTCATTCTATCCTCATGACTGACAAGCACCTGATTATACCTAGAATAGCCATCCAAAAATGACATCATCTGGGACCCATTGACTATTTGTAATACCTCAACAAGAGAAGGCAATGGGTAATTATCCTTCTCAGAGGCCTTATTTAAATTCTCGAAGTCAACACATAACCTGATTTCACCACTTTTGTTGTGCACAGGAACTAAATTTGCAGCCCAAGTAGAATGTCTGATTGGGAAGATTATTCTTGTAGACAACAACTTTTGCACCTCCTTCTGAATCAGGGGCTAAATCAAAGCATTGAATGGTTGTTGTTTTTGATGAAATGGCTTGGCTTCTAGCTTAAGATGTATGGTATGTGTGATCATCGAAGTGTCAAAGGTTTTTAAGTCTTCATACCCCCAAGCAATGGCTGCAATATTCTCTTTCAAAACTTTAACTATCTTCTCCTTAATTTCTTCAAAAAAAGTCACCTATGAGAACATTCCTTTCGGGACCTGAGTGAGTCAGATTAACAGATTCATACTTCCTCCATCACTTTTTGTGGGCACCCTTTGACGAGCCCATGGGTCAGAGAAATATTCTCTCTAGAGCCACCATCCCTTTTGGAATACTGTTGCTTTTCAACTCCAATATCCCTTCCGTGTCACTATTCTCAGGATCACAATCTCCCTGATCTCTTTTAGATTCATCAATTATCTCTCCTTCAAAGACATCTAAAATTTCCAAGAAGGCAAGTATATGTTGATCATCATCGAATACCTAAAAATTTTGGACATTATTCAAGACAGTTGGGATTGAGACTAGTTCAACTGGAAACCTTTTTAACTTGGAGTCTTGCATAGGCTCCAAGGTGCAGGCAAAAATGACAAGGGAATATACAATATGATTGATTTCTCTAGGAATCAGAGTGATCCCAAAGGTGTCAAAGTCCTCAATCAGATTTCAAATTCTACTTATGTATGCAGCCAATCTTTTGTTGTGGAAAGTATACTGGTTGCGGATCTGTTTTACAATAACTTCAGAATCCCCCATAACCATGAGAGTGATGACCTTATTTTGATGGGCAAAGATAAGTCTGTGAGCAAGCGATTCATATTCAACCACATTATTTGTGCAACCAAACTACAATTTGTAAGATGCAAAGTAAGTCCCTTTCGGGTTGGTTAGTTCAATCCCTACTCCACTTCCTGCTTTGGATTTAGAGCCATCAAATTTAACTCCATAATTGATCTTTAGCTTGGAGTTATTTCTTTTTTGGGATGATAGGGGATGACTTGCTTGAGATGTGTGGTAGCTCAAACTATTGCTTGCCATCAAGAGTTAAAGGTGACTAGAGGCAGGATTCATTAGAAGTTTTACCTATATTCAAAACCTATTCACGAATTACTTCTTGAATATTTCCTTGGATTAGATCAGAATCAAATTCATTTTTCATCAATGCCTTAGGCATTGGAAGGGCATCCAAGGTGGGTGTTGTAGAGAAAAACTGAGATACCTCAGTCTCTTCTTGGACTTTTGAGCATAGAGCCTAAGTCTGCTCAAATTGGTAAGGATCTTCTTTTTGAGAGAGACTGGTTCTAGTGAGGATAGTGGCATCCTTGGCTTAAAATGGAAATTTATTGGTAGGTGCTTGAGGTTGATCTTGAAAAATCATTTGAGGCTAGAAAATATGGTTTAAGATATCTACACAAGGTTGACATGTCAACTTAGAATGATTCTGATATTGTATCCTACACCAATTAGGAAGCAACAAACTGCATAAATCAACCTCTTCTCCCAATACCAGCCTATCTTGTTGAATTTTTTTTATTAAAACTTGTTGGTTGATCGAGATCATTGGATCATTCTATTCTAGAGGTAGTACATCATCAGGATTGAGTATTGAGAAGGTCATGATCTCCTCCTTCTTATAGACTCCTATCTTAGTCTCAAAGTAGGCTACTTCATTGGGAGAATTATATTCATTAATCATGTGTTTGAGCCTAGGCTCACTCTCAATTCTAATCTATGTTTCTATCCCTTTCCAAGGTAGCCACATGTGAGAGAAATCCAAAGAAAAATATCCCCCAATACTCTTCATTAGCTCCCGACTTAGGAGCATAACATATGTTTCTAGGATATCGGCCACTTGGATATCTATGTAAGTTTGGATCCTTGGATCTGATCCAACCTGTACATGCATATTCTTCAGCTCTCCTACCACATTAACCTCAGTTTTTTCCAACTGAATCACCTTCTTATTAGTCTGGGAAAAACTTAATCCTAGCTTCTTGCAAATGGAAAAGGGAATAACATTACCTGATGCTTCGGAGTCTAGCAGGCAGTTGTGCGGATTCTTTCCAAATATTTTTAAAATCAAAAGGAAAGGTAGGGTACTGGTCTTACCTTTATAGATGGTTGCATTTGTCTCGTTTGCTAGAGTCTCTTTACCTTTTCATTTTGAACGATTTGCCTCCTCCAGGGCCTTCAACACAACTTCCCATTGAGTCGGGAACCACTTCATAATGACAAAGAATGACAATGAAGTCTTTTGTTTCTACAGCTCTACAATGAAATCAAACTTTGAATAATTCCTCACTTGATACCTAGGAAAAGTAGGTGGGTTACCCTTGTTATGAGAGTCAGATGACCCTTTTGGGGGTGGTGGATTGTTATCTGCATTCTGATTAGGTGGGACCATGTTGTTGGGAGGTGCAGATGTAGTAAATGGGCCCTTATTCTGATTTCTCAAGAAGTGACCGCATTTGGATTAGAAGGCTTGGGAATCATATACATCCTCTTCTAGTTCATTTTCTCCCTGCATGGGAAATTGATATTGCTCCTCAATGGTCTCATAGGTCATAGCGGTGCTTACTGACCCACCATCTTGATTTGAAATTCCTTGTGGAGGGTGGGAGTCATCTTATGCAATCTTCACCATTTTTTCCATCTTTGGGAAATTGACCTTAGAATGTGTTGTAGTATCATGTATTCTACACCAACTAGTCATGAAATTGAGATCTGCAACATTTGCAGTATGTTGTTTATCTTCACCAGACTGATAATTATGGGGAACTCCCCTATTGTTGGGTCCAATTTTCCATTGCTATTATTGTTCGACCTATGATTGTATCCACTATTTTGATTCTGGTAGTTTTGGTTAGAGGAAATTTGGTTATGGAAGTTCCTATTGGTGTTCTGATTTGAATTCGGATTAGAGTAACTACCCTAGTTGTTATAACCTCCCTGATTCTGGTAATTCTGATTTTGGTTCTGAGGGGGGTTATGTCTAAGTTGTGCCATATCATTGGACATTTGTGATAGAGTCTTTTTGAGAGTTTCCACTTCAAAATCTTGCGCAACCTTCCCTATAGATGGGGAATGAATAGGAGTTGACCCTCCCCCTTGCTGCTGGTAGTTTTGAGATTGCTGGGAAGAATCTTGAATGCCATTAGCAAAAAAAGGCATGGTAAGTGAGGTTTGTAACTCAAAAATAGGTCAATATTGGGAGTAATACATCCTTGGGACCATATTGAACAAAGGAGGATTAGGCATTTGGTAGCCCATGGAGGGTAGAACTCCTCCTAAACTTCTCGATTTCAAGCTTATCTATTGTTGTAGTTTGATGGCTAGATGATAGACCTTTGACAAAGAATCTATGTCCATAGTAGCATAAGTCCTCTGCAAGAATAAGCCAATCAAGGGATCTACAACCCTTAAGTATGCTAAAATGGCAATATTTTCAGCAACTAAGTAAGGATCTTGTAGCCTTTAGAACATTCTCTAGAATCTCGTATTGAATAATGGAAATGGTTCATGAGGTTCCTTTCTTATGGTGGAAAATTGATGATATAAAATGGTAGGGTCTACATAAACCTTGAATTGGTTAATAAAGGAATTTTATAAGTCTATCCAACCTAGAATAGACCCTTGAGGCAGATTTAAATACTAATTATATGCCATATATCCTAAAAAGTAGGGGAATAACCTAAATACAACATCCTAGTGAGCTACATGAGCACGAGTACAGGTATATTTAAATGATTGTATGTGTTCCTTGACACTCCTTGATTCCCCATACGTATACTTGGACAAAATATTCTCGGATTCTTGGGCAGATCATGTATACCACTAGGAATAGTCCTTAATGGAGAGGAGTTATTTATGAAGTAAGCCATTGGTGGTGGTGGGATTGGTTGAGCCAGTGGTGGTAATACTAGCTGATCCGGTGGTGGAGTGGGTGGATTAGGTTGCTAGGGTGGAAAAGATAGATTGGGCAGAAATCTAGGTGGAGTAAGTGGTTGTGACAATGGTGGAATCAAAACTCTACGATCTTGGGGTTTGTATCTAACCGAGGTTTGGAGTTCTAATAATGGTTCAGGGTTCATATAAGATATGAGAATCTTTCCATACTTTTTAGTGAGAATGAACCAATCCAAGCCAACTTGTTCCTTCAAGCCCTCCTTCTAGCGCTAGATCTGTTGATGGTCAAAATAGCACAACAACAAAAAATAGAATCTCTACCCTATTTCTCTTGAAAAAGAAAGACATGTAGTAATCTAACTTCCAAGGTCCTAGTAGTTGGTTCTCAACTATGTTGGTGTCACTCAATGGCCAATGTAACTGTAATATTCAAGGGGCCTTTGTTGGTAATAAAGGACACAAACTGCATCAAATCAATTAACCTACGTTGGAGGGGTTTAAATAAACACAAAAAGATAGATCAAGGCATAGATTAGTAAAACATGAACACAATTCCTTAGCATCCAAACTTATATTCTCAACAACGAGTGTTTCCTTTAACATACCAACAACCACAACATGATGTAATCCATAGAATAACCTACACCATTACATGCATTCATAGTGCACAATTCAATTACCATAACCATTCAATAACAGATTTTAAAGATTCAGGACAACCATTCACTCATTGCTTAAAAACACAGATCAACAGACATGTAATAATTCCATCCATAGATAATTTAATGAAGTAATCTTAAGATCTAGTTTCCCCTATTGATTCACATCAAATATAAAACATTTACACACAAAAAACTCAGTGGCATACAGATGGATTATGATTCATTAACCTTATCAAAGAGATCCACTTTCCACAAATAACATGAAAGACAACATAAGACTGTAAACATGTATCTGATTTCATATTCTAACTTTTAAAGTATCTTGCATATAATTATGAAAAGATCTAAGACTATATTTTTAATCTACTATTGTATCAGGTGGCTTATCCATCTTCAATCAACCAACCTTTACAAAATAGAGATCCAAAGTACATATAGACATATAATGCATAAGTTTCTCTCAATTACAAACTCATATCCACAAATCAAGGAATCAGAACTAAAGAAGAGACTAGACTAGTTTTAGTTCTAAAAAGTGATATGTTGTCCAAAATTTGATGCCCAAGGAAGATCATAGCACCGATAGATGAGAACCTTCAGCTCAACATATATCAAAATCCTGCAAAGTAGGAGGGAAAAAGGGGAAGCCATGTGCCAAAAATAGAACATTTTGCTGCCAACTCACTCCTCCGTTGTTTGCTCAAGAAGATACTCATCATAACTAGAGAATACTTGTTGAAGAATATCCACATCGGGTCCTTCTACCCAATCATCTTCAAACTTGATTCTCTTTAACTCTATCGAGGCAAATTCTTGCATATCTTTTAACTTGATCAATTTCCTCCTAGCAAATTTTACTTCTTCTTTGATATCCATGATCTTATCTAGCAGAAAATCTTCTCCATTATCTTCCATTTGCATCACTTCCTGAAATATGATGTCCCACCTCTCCTTTAATTTGTCCAAAGGAATGCCCTCCTTGACTGGAATATCCACATTAACAATAATAGCCACCATTGCCTCCAACTCATCAATATGTTCATTTAAATCCTTACAAGCCTCTTGGACCTCATCCTTATGCTTATAGATAAAGCTAGATCTGAACCGGATAATATTAGTAGTCTTTTCAAGGAAATATGCATTATCCTCTTCAAGGATTGACTACTCTAGAAGAGTTGGCAATGGGATTTTTCTTATGTCTTTCAACTTCTTGACATATTCCCTATATTATTCCTCCTACTTTCCTAAGGCTTCAGCATGATGACTCATTTCTTCTACCAATTCAAGAGCCACTTTATGAACTTCAAAACTATCCATTAGCACTTTACTAACTTCTTGATTAAGCTTGTCAATCCATCTATCCAGCATCCTAGACTTACTCCTCATTTGTACTAAATTATCAACCTCTTTTGCTTAGTAAGACTAGGGGTTTCCAAGGCAGCAGCTTGTTGGGACATAGGAGTGGAGATCTCTTTTAAGAATCTATGCAACTGATCCAATTGAGCCTTAAGCTCATCCTTCCTTGGTTTATCCTTGATCATCTTGGACTTTGTGGAGGAAGTCACAATATCAATGAGATTCATTTGTCGATTCCTTGTAGGCCTCCCCAAGTTGACTGTGCCCATTTGGTAATCAATCACTTGCATGTCTTCCTTGTCCTTATCTACCACTGGAATTACACATTCCACAATGATTTCTCCCGCATCTATAAGTTTGGTAGAATGTAGAACCCTGGCCTTTTTCTTAGGTATCTGCTTTTCTATTTCCTTCATCATTTCATCCCAATTTAATGGATGAGGCTAAGCTATTTATTTCTTCTCCGAATCCAACTTCAACCATGTAGGAGAATTTTGGGTAGTAACCACTTGTGTTGAGGAAGAGGTAGCCATGGCATAAGATAATGGCTGTAACATGGTAACCTTGGGCTGAGAATTAACTTTTGCAGATTTTATTGTTCCTTTTGTGCTTCCTCTTGTGCAACCCTCTCAGCCTCTTCCTTATCCTTCTGCTCCTGCAACCCCTTATCTTCTAATTATTTCTTTAAATGTTCTTCTTCTAACCTCCTCTCCTCAAGCATCCGATCTCTTTAGTTTTCCAAATTCCTAAGCTTTTCCTCTACTTATTTCTCCTTTTATTCATGCTTGGCCAGCTCTTCGGCCTCCTTTTCTCTTCTTAGGCATTCTTCTTCTTCCCTTTTCTTATAAGATTCTTCAATAATCTTGAATTTAGCTTCAAGGGCTTCTTTTTCTCTACTCTATCTAGCCTTTTCCTCTTCAAGATCATTGATCTTTTGTAGCATTGCCAATTTGTCATTCTCTTCCATTGCCTTGAGTTCCTGCTTATTTTATTGTTGTTGTTTAGCCAATGCTTCAGCTTGTGTTTTTGCCTCTAACTCTTGTTGTTTGAGAAGTACATCAACTTGGGCCTTTGCATCCATCTCCTTCTATTTGGCTAATGCATCAGCTTGTGCCTTTGCATTTGATTCCCTCTTAGCTTCTTCTGTCAAAACATGTTCAGTTTTTGCATCCTCGATTTCATCAAGAGGTACCTCCACATGTGTTTTTTTATCAGATAGAGTATCCTCAGAATTTGTTTCTACATCATGAATTTCAACATCGGGCTCCTTTCCTTTCAAGGATTCAACTTCCTTGTGAAGAATTCCTCTAGTCATTTCCTCAGTTGGCTATGTTGTAAGAGAGGGTCAAGTAGATGGCTCACCTACAAATGATGTTGAGGCCCTAGGTCCTATTGGGATTTCCTCTTCATGTGCTTCAGGTAGATCTTGAGTAGGAACTTCAAGTTCAAATTCTTTTATATAAGGAGGGAAGAACTCCAAGGGCTCCTTAGGAGGGATTCTTCCTTTTGTCCTCTTGTACCCTTGAGTGGTACTTGCACCTTTCCTTTTCTTAGAAATTTGAGTCTCAGGTTCCTTGGTTCTCAGCACAACCCATTGGATGCTTCTATCCAATATCGGCCCTGCTATTTGTTTAATACCTATGGACTCCTCTGCCTCCCAATCCACAAGATCCAAGTCTTTGGTACCTATATTATGTGCATCATATTGGGGATCCAAAGTCACCCCATCATCTAACAATATTTTGGGAATGTCTACTTTGACCCCATACTCCACCATGAGTGGGATAGGAAATATTTCATAATTTCTCCTCAGATCATAATTATCTTGAGGATCACTCCAAAATTCCTCCAATAGATTGAAGTGTTTTTCATAAACATAAGAAAGGAAAGCATTCATTTTATTTTTAGGATCAAAATGCTTCTTGGCAATGTATAAACCCAATTTCAAGTGCATCAACTCATTGAAAACTACCTCGGATCCTACCAGGTGTGGACAATTGTATTCACCCAGCTTCATGGGGAGTTTGTGACAACCGATCTTATCCTTTATACAAAATTTGGAGTTAACCCCCAAGGCTTGATAAATGAACTCCATCAAAAAAATTCTATTGTTGCAACACCTAGGGAGTAGGTGAGGGTGACCATCAAATCCAGCCAGTCCGTAATAAGTAAACCTAGGGTATTGGATGAACCAATGTCCCCACTCTATGATGAATGCCATGGCTTCTTGGCTTAATCTATATCCTGCATCTCCCATGAGAAGGTTAATAATGACATATAGAAATGCATCATTAACCCTTCTATAATGTAGCTCAGAAGTCTGTAAGGTGAGTTGATCATAATGATTCCACACCTTATTCTATCCTTGAGCTTCCCCCAATATCCCTACTACATTTAACCCAGGAAAGATGCCTCTTCTTGTTGCTGCATAAATCACATAAGAGTTCATGAAGAAAATTTTGGTTTCTCTCACTCTAATCATTTGGTTGTGTATGCATTCAAACACAATAATAGGCCAATCAAATTGTTGCCTGCCATCTAGGATAGTCTGAATGAATGGAAACATCCATTCCTTGAATTTTAAGGCATCTCTTTTCCCAAATACTCTGGATAGCATCATTATGATGTCCCCAATATCCTTGTAAAAGTCTACCCTTTTATGCTAATCCAAAAGCTTAACTAGAGACTTTTTCTTAGCTCTCATCCATCTCTTGTTCAAATGAGTTATGTTAGCCTCCTTATTGTTACTATACATTTTCAAGGCCTCCGTCTCATTGAGTTGCCTAGGATTCTATGGAGCAGGCACATTAAACATGAACTAAAACATTTGTGGAGTTAGATCAATAAAATATTTCCTTGTGAGTCCACACATTTCCTGGTAGTAGGATTATAAGCTCTGACTATTGTCATTATTAATTTAGAATGTTTGACTGATAGAGGAAATAGAGCAATATGAGCCAATCCTTTGAGTCCTCCTTGTTACCTCCTCAACAATTATTTCCAAGTACAACTCCTCGCAATGGAATGGGCCCAATTTAGTGTCAGTGATATCCGCCCATTCAGAATCCACCTTAGAAGCAATGATGGCAGGATTGTGATGCTTGTATTTCCAGGTATAAGGGAGTTATTCTAGCTTGATCTTTTTAGGCTTTACTCCTGGTTTCTAACTCTCTGTAGGTTGGCTCCTTTGAGAAGCCTCACTTGATGCTCCTAAAATCTCTTAATCCTACAATAAAACCTAATATTAGATCCATAAGGAGCATAAAAACCAAGTTAGAGATCTCACCTTTCATATAATTTCTTCATACTTAGCCAAAATTACATACTCACCGGAGGCGGGACTAGGAAAAAGAACACCCCTAGAAGGCTTTAAAGCACTGTTGGGGTCAAGACCGGAATGAAAATCAGAGTCCAAACAAAATAGATAGTGGAATCGGGAACAAAGATAGAATGGCCATCAGAACCAAGACTAGAATGAAATTTGGACCCGATACATGTAGAAATTCAAAATCCTTATCCCGTTCTACTTCCACTTCCAATAGAGTGAAAGACATTTGATAATCCACAATTCATTGAAATCGGTCTTAGGAATGAATCAGACATGTATTGTAAATAAAGGTTCCATGAATAGAACCATTTTTGGATCCAACTTTGGCCAAGATCAAAATATGACGTCATCAGTAGAAGGTTCAATAGTAGAGTGAATGACATCATGACCCAAAAACAAGCCGAGGAGGCTTAAAGTAATAGTACTAACCTATCCCCTATATGACCGAGGGGAAACCAACAACTAGGGAAAAACTTTAAATTAACATGGACGTGTAAAAACCCTAGTTTATTGAAATCGTCGACTTAAGAAACTAGGGCATCAAAACCACGCATGGAAATCATCGAGTTGATAACAGATCAAAGACCATTAAAAACCCTAGAATCCCTCTGAAAAATGACACCCTAAACCCTAGGGCACGGCGGTACAGACATGATCAATGCAAAAATGACAGCGATGATCAAAACAAACTAGACAAGATGAAAAAGAAAAGAAAACAATACAAGAAAGGAAAGAAAAACAAAAGGGGAAAACAAACAACAACAAACAAACAAAGTTCCACAAGAAAAACTCACGAATCCCGTGAAGAGAAACAAGCAAAAACGCAAGCAACGAAAATGACAAAGGAGAACAAAAAGCAAAAAAGAACACCTACCTCGAAATGCAACTCAATAACTTGGCACTTGGTCCAAACTACGTGCAAATTCTTGATTTTTTACCAAATCATGCTTCCTCTACTCTATCTCAGCTCTAGTTTGATATTACTTGTTAAACAATAATAATAACCAACAAGTTAACCTTAATTAAGGTTAAAATCCAATTTCATACATTTGAGGAACCTGCAATTAATGACATTAATGTGGTAGGTTAGGCACAGGATCGCATCAGGAACTTGCACAAAACTATTGTGCAACTAAAGTAGAGTGGCGAACAAACAAGGAAGTGGGATTGGAATTGGGATCGAGATCCGTAAGAGATTTTTGTAAAGTTCCAAGTTTGATTCTGGTTCCGGTTCCAGTTCCGGTTTCGAAAAAGACAAAGGAATGAAGGGAACAAACAAAGAGAAAACAACACAAAAATGAGATTGAAAGCACCAACCTTGAGACAAAAATGAACAAAGAAAAATGGTGGAGGCGGTGACAGGATGAAAAACAAAACTTGGAACTTTACCAAGTTCCAAATTCAATATTTGTTCTGGATTCGGCCCCACAAAAGAAAAACAACATGGACCAAATAGGAAAAAATGAAGAAACTAGCGGGAGCGGGATTAGGACTAAATTAGGCAGCGAAACTCAACTGAGTTCCAAGTTAAGATTGAATTCCAATTCTAGTTATGCCAAAGAAAAAAGAAAAAAAAATAAAGACGGAGAAAATAATAACTCCAAAACCTTTGCCGAAAAAGATCCAAAGACAAGAAATAGAAGAGAGGGACCCATTTTGACCAAGGCAAAAGATCATGGGGTGGTTATGCAAGGCATAACAAGTAGGATGAAGTTAAAATCTGATTCGTCAATAGAGATTTCACAACCATTTGTTCAATGCCCAGTAGGATCCTTTATAGATTATGTTAACCCAAATGAACTAGGATACCAAAAGGTAATGAGTTTCATATTATGTCTCAATCATCAAGTTATATACTTGGTTCATCCTATTAACCCTATAGTTTCTGCATGGAATGAGCATAAATCCATGGATTCATATGAGGTAAGAGGCTCTATTGATCTCATTTCTTCTTGTTTGGCAATTCTATATACAAATGCCTCTTAATATGTAGATTATTGAAATCTGAGCATAGGAGAATCCAACCCAGTTTCTTTATTGTTGGAGTGATCCAAAAAAAATTCTTTTGGATAAATTTATAGCTTGCATTCTTTACTTGACTATTGAATGCTTTGTATATTTTTTTGCACGATGGTTAAACCACATCTGAAGTAATTTTATCAAAGCAATAAAAAAACAAAAAATAATTCATGGTGTCAACAAAGCTATTGTTATTGATAGTGATGAAGTGGACAATAATGTGTAGCACAGTCATCTTAGTTGTCCTAAAGTTGAAGTAATGAATATAATAGTTGTCAGTTATCTATCCCAATTTTTTGTCATTCTTCATGCTTAAAATGTTCTTTTGGACAAAAATTTATAGCTTTTTCATTCTTTACTTGAATTATATTAATTTTTGCATGATGATTAAACCACATGATGCAGAGCAATTATATGAAAGAAGGACAAAAATAAAAATTCCTTGTCAATAGAACTCTCTACAAAGTTGTACTACTTCATGTTTGCAATGATGTTGATAGTGGTTATGATGATGAACTCAATGAGCATGCACATGATAATCATAGTGGTATTCATGATGAACTCAAGGTGATTGCTATGAAACCACATGCAAGTAAGTACTATTCAAGTAAGTAAAGGTTATTTTATTATGTAAATAAGGGTAATCGTTACCTATTTGATAGAAGCTGGTTAGAATAGTAGTGAAGTGTAATTAGCTAGTATACATAGATTATGGAAATAAGGGAGAACATATAACTTATATATGGAAGCTTAGAGATTAGTTATAATAGAGTGTTTTATAAAAGCACATACAAAAACTGATTTGCTCCAAGAAATAAGACATTACATAGAGTTTTCAAAAACAATATAATGTGTATTTTTTATTTTTGTAGAAATTTATTGATAAACTCCAAGAAGGGGATAAATTTGAGTTGTTGGATTCGTTTGATGGTGTTGTTGTGGGAATTGGATAGATTCACTCACTATCTATTGTACATGGAGTCAAATTGAAAGGAACACGAGATGCAAATGTAAGTATTTTATAGGTCACAAGTAACATACCCCTTCCTTATCCAAAAAAAATAAATGGAGTTGTCTATCTAAAAGAGAAAGAAGGGACCTTCATACGGTGGCCACTAAAATATTTGAAAAAAATGACAAAGTGTTATCCGTAAGTGTAGAAGAGAAAAAAAGGGTTAGCAGTAGCAGAGTGTGGAGAGTGAAGTTGTAGACAAAGAATGTGCTGAGCCTGAATAAGTTGAACCCAAATAAAACCTAGAGAATATGATTTGGTTGTACATTTTGTGAGTAGAACAAATATTGTTTTATCTTACTGCACCTATAATGTAAAACCCCTTGATTATGTTTCTCTCTTTTTTCTTGGGTTTCACTCATTCAAACTAGTCTATTATAGAAGAATGGATATGTTGTTGTGTAAGTAGTAGATGCAGAGAATAGGGGTGCATAAAAATAAGTAAATATAGAGCATTTAAAGAGGTGCGGAGTGGAGGAAAAGTTGCAGAGAGTGCAAAATACATGTATGTGCAGTTACAAATAAGTTACAACATAGAATCATCATCAAAATTGTAATATCTTGCATAAGCAAAAAAAGGAATTGTAACTCAGCTTTCTCAATCATAGCATTGAGAAACACACTTTGTAACAATACATTTTTCAAAGAAAAGACACATTTTTATCTTGTATCTGCTGTAAGAACATGTTTTCTCAATAAAATTTCAATATTTTTCCTTCTTAATAGTCATTTCATTATGTGAAAATGAATGATTGATTATGTTTTTTTGTGTTTTTTTATGTTTAAACCTCAATTAAGGCATTATCTCATTTCCAACACTTATAGGCAGAAATCAATGAACAAAAATAATTTAATAAACTACTAATTAACTAAATATACTACCAACTGACAGGAATCAGTGAATAAATATGACTAAATATAATGATTATGCAGTTCATAAGCAATGTATCAATATACCTACCAGTTGACAAAAATCAGTGAACAAAAACAATTAAATAAACTACCAAATTGATCAAAATTATTATTAAAATTAATGACTAAATAAACTACCAATGGACAGAAGTTGATGAATAAAAATGACTAGATAAGTGACCAGCTAACATCAATCAATGACTGAATTAATGACTAAATATACCAGTGAATAAAAAATGATTGAATAAGTGACCATTTTAAACAATCAATGAATAAATTAAAAACACACTACCAAATCAATCAAATTAACGACTACATCAACAACCAAATCAACCAATCAGATGACTAAATCAATGACCAAGTCGGTCAACCAGATGACTAAATCAATGACCAAAACGCTTAATCAGGTGACTAAATTAACGACCAAATCGATCAACCAAATGACTAAAAATGGTTGTCATCAATTTAGTCACATTATAAATGACTAGCAATAAACTACTACTGGTCATGTGACCATGTTCAGTCATTTACAAGCAATTTTTACTAGCTTTTTCAGTTATATATTACTATTTTTGTACTAGTGACATCTGTCAAATACAACAGTACACCAATCATAGATCTATATTTGCTCTGATAGACCTTAGGTGAATCATCGTCTTTACCTAATTTACAACCATTAACCATAGGAGCACATACCAATTTGGAACCATCCATCCCAAACTTTTTCAACATCTCTTTCACATACTTAGACTATGAAATAAAAATCCCTTTCTTTTTTTGATTAATTTGTAGCCCAAGAAAGAAATTCATCTCACCAAATATTGACATATCAAATTATTTTTTCATTTCTTTCGAAGACATCTTACACAGTTTCATTTCCTCCAAAAATAATTCCATCAACATATAAAACCACAATCAAGATTTTGTCATTTTTAATTTTAAAATACATATTACTATCTATTGTACCTTTGTTGAAACCTTGTTGAGTCAAGTACCTATCTAACCTTGCATACCAAGCTCTAGGAGCTTGCTTCAATTTGGAAAGCATATTTGGTTGATCTGACAACTGAAATCCTTTCGATTGTTCCACAATACTCATATTTACATGCTCCACCTATAGTCTTCAGTTCAATCTCATAAAGTAAACATAGATTTGCCTCACCAACAATAGCTTTACTTCTTGTCATTACTCCTTTTGTCTTGTCTCCAATGATCTGAATTTCTGAATTATTTTTCTACACATATCTAGGTGTCTTAGGGGACACCACTAGAGCTTCTTCTTCTTCTACTTCTCTTTCTCATCCTTCTCTTGTTCTTCCTTAACTTCTTCAATCCTTATGCAATCAGGTTCATTAGATACATATCCATCAACATCAATTGAATTATTTATTGCTTCATCAACATTGACATTTGTAATTTTTACAATATTTCTTCGTCTTTTATTGAAACATTTGTAAGCTTTTTCTTTTAGTAGAATATCCAAGAAAAATGCCTTCATCACTTCTAGCATCAAACTTCTCTAAATTTTCTTCATCCTGTGTGATATAAAATTTTCTTTCAAATACCTTGAAATACTTAATAGTAGGAATTCTACCACACCATAGCTCATAGGGTGTCTTTGTACTATGTTCTCTTACTTGGAATCGATTGAATACATAAAAACAGTGTGAATAGCTTCTCTCTAGTAAAATTTTGGTAGACCGGCCTCAATAATCATTGATCTAGCAGCTTCTTGTATTGTTATATTATTTCTTTCAACAAATCCATTATGTTGAGGAGTTCTCAGAGCAGATAACTATCTTTTTATTCCATGCACTTCAAAAAACATATTAAACTCATGTGAGGTGAATTCACCACCTTTGTCATACCTTAAGCATTTTATCCTCAAATTTACTTCATTCCCAACCATATCTTTGAATATCTTGAGTTTATCTAATGCATCAGACTTCTCTTTAAGAAATGTAATCCATGTATACCTAGAATAATCATCAATCAAAAGAATAAAGTACCTTTCACCTTGTAGACTTATCACTCTTGTAGGACCACATAGATCTATATGAATTAAATCCAATAGTCTAGTAGTATATTGTTCCTTTGATCTGAAATGGTTTCTTGCTTGCTTTCAAGACTGATAATTCTTGCAAATAACATTAATATGCTTTGTAATCCTTGGTAGATCTCTCATGGCCTATAATACACTAATCCTCGCCAAATTATCAAAATTCATATGACACATTCTCTGATGCCACATCCAACTATCATTAATCTGAGTCATAAAGAATTGTCCATTAGCACCCTTAAGTTGATAGATATTTCCTTCAGATTTCTTTCTTGCAACAATCACTATTTCAAAATATTTCCTAATTTCACATCTTTCATCCTTGAATACAAGATTATATCCTTTACTACACATCTATCCAACACTCATAATATTATGCCTTAAACCCTTAACATATTAGACATCATCCCTATTATGCTTGCCGGAAAAACTTACTAAGCCTACCCCACAAATCTTAGCACCAGTATCATCTCCAGACATAAGTAAGCCTCCATCATATTTTTAAAGTTTAAAAAACTTACTCTTATCACTGATCATATGATGTGAACAACCACTTTTAACAACCCAATAGTTCTTTTCCTATTTAGCATATAGGGTAGAGATTATAGTACCTTCATTTTTCTCCTCCTCTAAGGGCATTCCTTTACCTACTTTTCAAAACTAGTAGAAGTAGGTTCATCTTTTATACCCAAGAAAAAAAATTTATTGTCATTAGGATCCCCCTAATTAGACTCTTCATAAAAAATAATAGTATCCTCATTCACATAATATACTTTGTTGATCTTCTTGCCTTTGTTTTCTTTGTTAAATCTTTGTTTATTCCTCCTATCTCTTTCTAGACATCTCAAATCATAATGACCTATTCCTCCACAACTAAAGCATTTAAAGGGTAACTTACCTTCATACTTACTAAATAATTTATTCATACTTATCACAAAGTTAGCTTCTACTTCATCAATATTTTCTTCATTCATATCTTCAACTCTTGTAGCCTTAGAAGTAGTTTCTGATTTGGATCCATTTCTCAAATTCGACTCTCTCATCTCATAAGATGTCAGAGTTCCCAATAACTGAACTTTGGCATGTCTTGTAATCTATATGTTCTTCAATAGCATATACCTTTTCAATGTAAGAATCAAGGAGGGTTTTAATAATCTTCTTAACAATCCTGGATTCATCTATTGTAGCACCAAGTCCTCACATTCTAGCTACTACCTCATCCAATCTCTGTACATAGGCTTTAACATTCTCATCTTTAGACATATGTAGGAGCTCAAATTTTTTCTCCAAAATTTTCAACTTTTCCTCTTTGACCCTTTCATCTCCTTCATGCCCCTTTTCCAAAGCATCGCAGCCTTCCTTAGCAGTCTTCAAATTTTGAACTTTAATCAATTTAGAATGTACAAGACTATTCTTCAAAATATACTTCACCTTATTGTTTGCTTCATGTGCCTTGATCTCACCAGTAGTAATCAAACCATTAGTAAGAGGAGTGTAAGTATTCTTGTAAGTTTTCTCCACATCATATCCATAAACTCTAGATATTATTCCATCACTATTTTCTAGATAGCATAATTAGTTCTGTCAAACCTTGGATAATCATAAGTAACTTTGCCAGCCATCTTAGACCTTCCTTAAGTAGTTAAGCTCTTCTCCAAGGAACCAAGCTCTGATACCAATTGTTGAACAAGACAATTGAGAGGGAGGTGAATCATTTGTAGAAAATTTAACCTTTAAAACATTCACCAAAACTTAGATCAATCATAAATCCTTAACTCTACTAAAATGATTAAACATTAAGTGCAAGTGAAAAAACTGAAAACCATCACACAAACACAATAACAATAGGTTTATGTGGAAAACCCAATAAGAAAAAAACCATGGTGAGGGTTAGCTCACAATATAAAGAATATAAAAACTGATTACAAAGGCTTACTGCCAGAGAAATGCTCATTGCCAAAACAAGACTAACTATCCAGATTAGGACTCGCTGTCCAACAAGGGTTAACCAACATGAGAGAGTACACCTTATATGTTACAGAGAGAAGAAAATATCAATGCAATAGATATTTGCACCACAATTTACTCAACCACTTGCAGACATGCATGAATGATAGAGTACACCTTTAGCTTACTGCATCCAAAAAATCAACATTTATAATTCACACTGATCTTCCACACTTGCATCACACACACATACACACTAATTCACATCTATTTCTCATCTATCTGCTCTATTTCTTTGCACTTTGTTGGTGTTTTTTTTATAAAAAAACCAAGCAGATTCCTCAAAGCTTTTATGAATTTTCCATGTTCAATAACAAAATCCTAGGAAGCGATTTGCCAACTTAATGAGAAGAAGAAATAATGCTTATTCTCCTACACTTTGGGCTCTACAAGACCTCGGAGGGTGATCCCACAATGTGCTTCTTTACAAATAACTAAACATTTTCAAATACACATTGCCTGACAATAGATAAGTTCCCCATCAATACTGAATAGATGAAATCCTTCAAGAAATTGGCAATTCCTTCAAAGATCCAACTCCTATCAGTAGAGAACTTCAAACATAACAAAGATAGGTCAATATGAAGATTATTATGAATAAATTTTCTAAAGTCAAATGCCAAAGACGTGAGAAATACTAACACTATTTCAGTATCAGTGTCATATCCTGAAGCATAGAGTCAAATGAAAAAGAATTCAACAAGGAAAATTTCATCCTAAACAGTCGAGATCTATATGAATTTTATTACAATTCATGCATCTATACCTGAAATCTGTTACTACTTATGAATCCAGTTGCCAACTTGCATGAACTTACACAATAACTAAAGCATTTAACTAATCCTTTGAACCAGAGCCACAATTATAGTATAATTCATAGTAAAGAACAATGAAAATCAATGAAACTAGTCTTTGACCAATATTTCGTTAATAATTCATATCAAGTATCACAATTGGAGAGAAAGTAGGCTCAAAAGATTGTCATATTTGATACAAACATGCTTAAGAACCTCATAATTGACAAAATTCTCCTATTTGACTCTAAACTTTAAAACATGGACTCAATGTTTACTCTCTCTGTATTACAATTCTGCACTCTCAAATCTCGCATTCAACAAAAGACCCTGTACATCGGCCCAAAATTCCCTTTTATAGAATAAGGGAGAAAAACAAGCTTTAGGGCAGAATGTACACATGTCAACACTTGATTGGACCGATATTTTACACATTCCCTTCTATAGTTATTTTTGCATTTTACAATTGGAGGGAATGCATATAAGAAAAAATCCATCTTCAATTTCCACAAAGAAGGAAACTCACATTCCAAAAGGCAACCTGTTAAAAGGAAAAGCATCTTTAACTGTTGCAACATTTCATCCACATCGACAGTAATCCACATCAGTAATCTACACTTTGAGCTGGGAGAAGTATGTGTGTATTCAATTGTAACTTCTAAGGTCAAACCTGTACTATACTCGACCAAGTCATACTCTCCACCCTGGTGCTCATATCCTGAAATCATTAGTGAATACAATTTTCCATAATTCAAATTCTGCTTCAGATGGCCACTTAAAAGTGATAACCTCATCAATCTTTTCTCTATATGGTGCATATTTCACCATTACTAAAGTAGCTTTCTTATCAAAATATTCTAATAAACTAATAACAAAAGACAGTTTCTCAAGTGTATCATTCAACATAAAAATATCAACATTCATGCATATCTCATTTGTCTGGATTATCATGATATCATTCATTTGGTCCTTCCAAACCTGCAAAGGCTTTACCTCATCATAGTTATGCTGGATTTCTAGTAATGCTGTAAGGTCTACTTCATCATATTTGGCCTTCAGTTCTTTGATCTTCATTTCCATAGGAGCAACATATCCCTAGAACTTTTGCTCCACAATCTCATTAACAAATTTATAAGTTGGCATAACCTTGGGATACTTATCCTTCTGATGCTTTTCTCCCACCGCCATGAACTTTAATTGCTCAGTTCTGGGACTCCATCTATCCAGCAATGGGGTGGCTAACTCTTTATCCCTTGGGAACATTTTGATTGCTTGCAACATTAAAACATAACTTTCATGGACACTATTTAATTTTCCTTGGACTTTTCTATTCAAGTGTCTCAATATAGTATCAACAATTACTGAATTACTTTTCAACATTGATTCCTAGGACTGTTGCAACAATTCTTTATACTCCTCAACCTGGTGGATTAATTTCTCCCTTGAAAGTCCTCCTCTTGGGCTACTTCCACTTTCGATTGTAATGGGAACCTGTCCCATATTATATGAAATGATTGCTAAGGATTTTTCCTATGAGGGAGGTTGAGGTTGCTCCATTGGTGGATCAAAAACAATACGGCTAGATCTAGCTTGTCCTTGAGACTTCAATGTCTCCATTTGCTGCTTCAATAATGCCAACTCAGTTTCTAACTCTACAACTCTTTGTTGACTCTTATTATACTCATTAATGAGATCATGATACTGGCCCCTCAGAGTATCTCTATCCTTGGTCAAATTCTCAACAGTTGCCCTAGTGAACTCGACAAAATTTACTACCATATTGGCCCTTATTATTGTATCGAATACCACAACATCAGCAATATCCCATTTTGGGAGCAATAATACTCCACTCTTTTTCACCAATGCCCTACCTTTCTCTGGTGTCATCTCCTTGAATGTTTCCCTCATTTGTTGCATGACATTGGCTTGAATAACCTTCTCTAGAAGCTCTAGATGCAGACTCCTTTCTTGAGCTACTTCTCAGCATACACTGGAACATGGGCCCTCCATAAAAAATCTTTAAATTTATTTGTTGTAATAAAGGAGTCATCCCTCATGAATTCCCTACATGCCTCTATTCTCATATCATCAGTATTAGTTATTCCCCTTATTTCATCTTTCCCAAGCCTTAGAGCAACTACTCCAGAACTTGATGCAACACTTTATGGAAAAGATGACATTCCTTGTTGCATATCATCAGGGGTCACCATGATCTCTTCATAATCTTTTTTAGGGTAATCAATCACCTTTGCCTCTTTTGTCCTCTATCTCTTGGGTGATGATGTTTGTGTTGGAGAAGAGGGCCTCGGGGGAGAATACAGATCAACAAAATTCGATAACAATTTCTTTGAAGATGATGGAACAAATTGCTCATGAGACCTTACCCCAGATGTTTTTGAAGTGACAGGAGTGGGCCTGGTTTCTTTCTCAGTTGTTGCTCCCTTCTTTCTAGAATATACCCTAACCTTTTATGGAGGCTGATAGGTAGGTCTTTCCTCCAATATCACTTCAGGATATTCTTCAACAGCTTGTGACTTTCCTTTGTCCATTGTTCATTTTGCTTTCAAGACTCCTACCATGCTCTCAAAATTTTCAATAGTGTATGTGGCCCTATTAAATTCACCACTGATATTTGGCCTGGGATTATATGCAGGGTTCTTTTCTTTCTTCTTCTCCATCATCTTAGTAAAAGCTATATATTTTTCTTTTCTTTCCTCCTGCACCTACAAGTCAAGGATTTTTTTGATGATATCCTCAAGGTAATAGAAGTTGTGAATAAAGATGTTTGTCTTGTTCTTTTCCTTCATTTGAGAAATGAAGCTCTCAGGATCATGGTTCCTTGGGTGCACAGTGTTCAACCCATAAGGCTTAAGTAATGTCCCCAAATCTTTCCACCCTCCTTTGTCCATGACAAAATCTGCAAATGTTGTATATTCATGAAGGAAATATCCTTTCTTGTGCTCTATTGGCAAGTGTTCATTTTGAGCACATCCCAACTACCTCATTATTTCTTAAAACCCAATCCTTAAAGGCACATCCCTAGGTAAAGCATGTGGGTTGACATTAGTGCCATAGACCCTAAAAATGGTTGTATTATAGTAAGGGATGATGTCTCCCCAATTATGTGTCAATTTTAACTCAGGCCTCCTCTTCATTGGCCTCAAGAAATCATGAATTTCCTTTGGAATTCTAGGTGGATCATAGACCAGGGATCTTCTCAATCTGGACCCAAAAACATTATGAAACACCACATAAACAAATTCATGGTCATGTCTATCAAGAATTCTGATCCAATATTGGATAGGCATGTCAATGTCATCCTCTTTCTTCTTTAATTTCATATTCTTCCCAAAAACTGCCTCTCCTTTGTATAAAAACATGTGCATCAACAAAGAGTTCCATCTAAAGATAACCGGTGTTTTTCCTTCTTTGAGAGCTACCAAACCCTCATGCATTTTATCTGCCAGGTAGGTAGCAAAATCATACACCACATTGAAAGCTAGATGATGGAGATGTACAACCATATACATGAGGTCAATAGACAAGGTAGTCTCTATACTGATACCAAGAACTTGGCACAAGGAGCAAACTATCTTTCTAAAATAATTGCAAAAGTAGTTTAAGGGAAAAGGTTCTGGCTCATTCTTCCCAATCACTATCTTCTTTTTATTTTTCCCCACTTCTATAGTAGCTAGATGAGGAATTAATAGGGAGGTCATAAACAAACCCTTGGTATTCCTATATTCTTCTCTGAAGGCTTGAAGGTCAATAGGCACCATATCCCTATTCCATTCGTGTAGGTCAAAAATTTCTGCAATCTCCTCTTTGGTTATCTTAACCATTTCCTTACCATCATATGTGCTGAAAACTCTGGTTACAGGGTCATACCTTGCTGCAATATCCTTTAACAAGTCAACATCCAGATATACATTCAACACTACCAGCTTGCCAAGGTCTAACCTCCAAGGGTTACATAGAGGGGCACCCAAATTCCTGTTTCCAAACCAATTGGAGAATAGCTACCAACCTATGTATGGCACTTCATCATCTCGAATTGCACATTTTTTATCAGTTAACCCTTCCAAAACTTGGGGTCCATAATACAAATCCTTTCCCTTAATTTTCTTGTTAGTGGAGGGTTTCAATATATCTATGACATCTTGAGAAAAGGAACTAGATCGATTTTCAGAGCCATAACTTTGGGCTTTGGGTGCCACTTGCGCAAGACAAATTAAGGTATGAGCTAGGGTTTTGAAGTACCAAAAAGTTTATGGGGTGCAACCTCTAGCTTGTATAGCCTCAAACACAGTAATTTCACAATTTAAAAGAGTCTAGGCAATTATTTACGCAAGCTTTAAAACAATTTTAAAACAAACAAACCAATCCAAGCTTTTAAAATAAAGAAAAACACAATTTATACTTTCCCTCAATAAATCAACAAGATTTTTGAAAGATAGAGAACGTGGTGTATACATTACTTATGGTTTTTCTTACAGAGAAATTTAATGGAAGTTATGCTGGACTTACAGGAAATTTCTCGCGTTTCTTGGAACCTGGAAATTCTTCTTTAGTGCGGAATTGTGCACGAAAATAGCAATTCAGGGAACTTTTAGCATTAAATTTGGTGGCACAGTACAAAATCCACCATTACTCTTCACTCGCATGAGAAACAATGACTGTCATACAATAGTAACCCATTTTTAAACATCATTCGTCAATCTCAATCCAGGAAAGCAAGAACAAGTGACTCAGATTGAGTCAACATAGTTTGAAAATTCCATGTACACCCACCAAATCCTAGGCGAATGAAAATTCACTGACAAGAAACCACCTCACCATGAGCGGGTCCCACTTCGATCACTTCATACTTGGTACCAGTGTCCATGTGTCACATATTCACACACCTCACAACATTATTAAAAATGTTGTTTTAATTGCACGAGGTCAATGAGGAATGGCCATGATACATCGTTATATGACAACCATTTATTCAATAGTCTTCATTAATCAACAAGTGAACAAGGATTGGGCCCCACAGGTGACATGTGGCAACATCTCGCATACTTTGTAACACTGTTGTGACATTATTGGAAATCCTTGCGAGCCCAACAAGGGATGGTCAGGATTCAACCCATCCATCTAATGGTCAAAAAATCTGCACATGCAACAATTGTTATTCATAAAGAAGGGGAATGACTAGGTATACGAGGCACAACCCTTAAGGTAGGAAACTTAGACGTAAGTCTAAAGTTAGGAAAATTATTTGACCCGACATTAAGCGAAGATTAAAAACTCTATCCCAATGTGGAAAAGACCGACATGCCAAGGTAAAGGGGGTCGGTACATGAATGACTTAAAAGGCTCAAACCATGACTTATGCAACTGGTAACCTAGAACAATAGGTCAACATAGGATTATAATGTCCAGACCGAAACAAAGCAATAGACCAGAAGTAAAGTTTTTAAGGCTAAAACCCAAAACCCCAAGGTAGACTAGTGGCGCCAAACACAAAAGAAACAAAGAACGAACCAAGCTATGGAAAATTTTAAGAGATCTATCACACTTATCTCTTTGTACATCTTTCACCACTAACTCATCCTATATTTATACCATCTTTAACTTTGAAACATATCCAAATTCATCCATCCATCATTAAATTCAAATTAGGTCAATGCCAAAGCATTCTAGGGTGGAATTGGAATGAGGGAAACACAAAAACACACTTGATGAGGACCCACATAGGTCCCAACATGCTTCATCAACTTTGAAGGTAGTGTTTAACACAAGTCCAGCCAAACCAGTGTAAAACACATAGAAAAATTAAGCACACACAATCCTTAGCATGATCCAATCTTTCTAGATACCAAAATTATCTTCAACACGATAAAAAAAATTAACTCTAGAACCACAAGTCATAAGACTCAACCAAAAAGAAATTTGAACCAACAAAATTTTTTCTGGACCTCAGCTAGATACACAAAAAACCATAGTTCACAACCGATGAACATAACTCGCACTGTAAAATGAATAAAAAGCCAAGAATCTGGATACAACAACTTCCAAAAACCATGATCAACATATTTGAACCACATAAACATAGGAGAAAAAATAGGAGCAAAACTCAAAGCAACCATTGAACACTTGGAACTTTTCTTCATTACAATTTTCTCAATATCCTCAACATATGCAACCAATAACTTGCATCCATGACATCAATGACAACAACAACCAATTGACCAATTTACATCAATTACAACACCTTCATTCTTGCAATATAAGACACATGAAGAAAAATAAAAAATAAAAAATCAGGTAAACATGGAAGGGATCCCTAAATGCCCCCAAAACTTTGCATCGTCCCCAATTGTCAAAAATCAATACATGACAAAGAGAAGAATTATGTGAAAAATAGAAAAAAAATTGCGACACAAAAATGCTCTTATATCCAAGCACCTACAAGGGTGACAAGGGTCATCTAGGAACATATAACACAAGCATGGGGAAACATAATACACACACACAATCTAATATATAGATAAAGAAAAGGTACCCCCTAGTCCTCATCAACCAAGAGGTCATAATTCTCCCAGTCTAGAGCACTATAAGGGGAGGGTAGACAAGATTTCAAGGGAAGAATATCAATGGGGGTACCCTTTGATCATCCTACAACAAGAGCCAAGGAAGAATGCCCCTCAAGGTCTTCTCCACTCAGTTATTGTGGAATAAGTGTCAGCGATCTCACAAAAATTACTAATAGGGACGAGACCTCATCCATAGAGTTAAACATGCACTTCATAAGAGTACCATGTGTTAACTCAATAGGAAAGGGAGGCGACACCCGAGATCCATTGCTAGGCTCATCGAAAGACTCAAGAGTAGCGACAAAATTCAGGGACACCAAGGCTTCCTTTGTCACTAGGATGACACAAGCCAATGTAGAACCACCCTTTGAAGAAGGCAAACCCTTCTTCCAACCCCCATTTCTAGAAGGGTCATCCTCCATATTTTTCTTCATTGGAGGATGTGAGATCTCCATAGATGAAGTAGAGTGTGTGGAGGAAGAGGAAAAACCATGGTGGAAACCACCGAGGTATTCGACATGTCCATGGGTTTCAAGAACGGTGGAATTTCTAGAAGGGACGTCAAAAGGGGAGACTCAATTGAAGGAGAAATGAATACCTGCACCCTCTTCGGGTGAGGATTATTCATGCTCATAAGGGGAGATAGAATCAAGACTAAGGCTAAGGGAACTGAAGCAAGAAGAGTGGAAGAATAGGACACAATAAAAGGTACCAAAGCAGGATTTGTTGGCTCCTCTTCCTTCTTTTGCAAGGTGGTTTGTTCACTGGCTAGAGCCTTCCTCTAAAGTTTTCACTCACACAAAAGGTGATTTCTACAAATCTAGGAGCTAGAGACCACAACCTAAGAAGGGATGAAAAAATCCTATTCAACCATCGAAGTATCCATCACAACCATTTATGGTGGAGGGACTCCTGGATAGGAACAAGAGGAAGAGATTGAGAGGATGGAAAAACAAAAATGGGGGTAGCAGGTTCAAGTGCCTCAGTGGTGGGCCTCTTCCCATTCACTACCTTAGAGGAAGGAGCAGTAGGAGGCCACAGAGGTAGAGATATAGAGGATTCTTCATGGGGGCCCTTCCCCCTACCATACCAAACAGTTTAAGGCACCAAGGGTAAGACAAGAATTTCAAATGTTAGATGCTTGGTCTTTCTCCAAGTGGACACCACAGGATTTCTCCAAGCGAGCACCACAAGCTTTCCACCAAATTCCTAAGAGAAAAATCTAATGGCACCATAGTAGGGAGAGAGGACACAATAGGTGGATCGAAAGAGGAAGAAGAGGAACCCTGAGCACAAGCAAGTTGTCCCTTCCCCTTTTGAGAGGAAGAGCTATCTTGTTGCTGTGTTATAGGAGTCACGTTTGGTTATCCCTTTCCCCCGATTTTGTACTTTATGTAATTCTAGTAAAGTAGGTCCATTCTAGGAGGAAGTGAACCAACCCATGTGGGCCAAAAATGATCCAAGAATAACCCCCACATGATACCAATGGTTGATACCTAGTGTCATGCACGACATGGAAAACACCTTTGTGAGAGAAATTAAAACATTTGTGAATAGTAGAAGAAATTCCATTCATGGAAGCTAGCCAGGGAATGCCTGACTTCACCTTGAATAGATCGGATTCTGAAATGACATCAAAAGTAGTATCCATAGCCCTAGGTCCTACTAGGATGGAAATAGTTATACAACCATATGGAGAAAGAGAGAGACCGTCATGCATACACATAGTAGATTTTGTTTTCTCTTATTCCTCCCTCTATAATGAATTTAGCCACAAGGTCTCCTCTATAATAACATTCACTCGACTCGTGAGGTCCACAAGAACTCCCATTATAATGTTTCCATTTACGCGAGCAATAATGTATAGGGGAGAGGGCTTGTTATTCAAAGGAAAATATTGTGAGGTGAAAGTCACATCTAGCGAGCCAGTCATAGGATGAGAGGGAGGAATAAGAGTAAACAAGACCACATTTACGTATCTTGAGGCCTTAGGAGAAGCATTAGAAGGATTGATAATCAAGTTCGTAGAGAGACAAAAATGGGTCCGTATAAATATTTAACTCACTATTTTCCTTTGCCATTGACTTATTTATATTTTTCTTCTTTCCATCAAGATGGATGGTACTGTCATCGATGTGGTCCTATATCTCATGATGTAGACACATGCAACATTTAGTATCATGCCCGTGAACATTATGATATTGTAAAAATATGTTTCCATCATACCAATCAAGATAAGGCTTCTTCAAAGGTTGAGGATTTTTAAATGTTATAATCTTATTCTTCAATAAATTTTATAGAATAGAAGAATAAGATTTAGATAACTTTGTAAACTTTTTGTTGTATATGAGGCCTTGATCATTAGTCATAACAACCAAATTTGCAACATAATTTACTTTTCCTAATGGACACTATAGATTTTCCTTCATAATGAGAGTGCGAGGAGGATCCCTCAAACTGAACCACTATTTTCTAGTACTCTCAGAATGTAGCACATAGATGTGCAAAAGAAGGATATTTCATCAAGGCAAATTTCTCCTGCCAAGCTCGCTACAGGTTTCCTATGAATACCTTTTGCATGTTTGAGTAGGGTAGTAGGTATGAGATTTTTGAAAGAGCACTTCGTATCATGCGATGAAATTAGTTATCTTCTCATGCTCTCTCAGCTTATATCGGATGATATCCGAGAGGTCATCTTCAAATTGATGTTAGCCTGGAATTGTTAGAGAAATTGATTGATGAGCTAGTCGAATGAGAATATAAAATTGTCAAGAAAGAAACAGTACCACTTGAGTGATGTATCCTTGAGAGATCGAGGGAAAAGCTTGGCCATCAGTGTATCATGGTGAAAGAGATCCATACATATCACATTAAAATCGAACACATGTTTCTATGAATACCCTTGACCACCATACTTTTCAAACTTAGGAATTTCTATTCCTTGAGGGAAAGGAGTGCTTAGAATTGTCAATGAAATTGGACTATGTCAGGAGAAGGGTTGAAAGATAGGTTGGGAAGAGGCCTAAGAAAAAATCACAAACTAGTTTTGTATTTGACCTATATTTTTTAGGATAGAATTCAAAATAGGGTTTGAAGATGACAAAGGTCTAGTGGAACCTCCCACAGAACCACCACCACCAGAAGCTCCTCTAGAACCTCCTCTAGATTCACCACCATGACCACCACTAGAACCACCACTGAGGCCACCAACATGGCCTCTATTGGAGCCACCAAGATGGCCTCCACTAGAGCCACCACCACTACCAAAGCCACCACCATTGATTCCATCGGACCCCCCACCACCAAGGGTAGTAGGAGGGGTGAAGTTGAAGCCAAGGGGTGTTCTACTCACCTTGATTGTGTGGTATTTTTTAAGATAAGAGGGAACATTGATCGAAGGTCCTATTTTGGCCATGCATTAGGATGTGGTAGGCAAAGAGACACCTATATGTCTATCATGGGAATTGAGAATTGTCCCTTGGGTAGTACTTGATCCAGTGTTATACAAAGGGATGTATAATTTGGCTAGATTGGTGAGGCCATGTAAGAATTATATGCTCATTTGATCCTTTCCTAACATGTATCTCACCTCATTAACAAGTCTAGTGGCTCTCGCCATACTCGATACTTTCTCCAAGTGGTTTCTAAGGTCTAATAGCCTCATGTCTAATGCTAAAAGGTTTTTTACAAGAATATGAACAAAATCATCCTCATCCATAGATGAAGCTATAGGGGATACTAGAGAAGTGGGCACATAAGTGGCCTCATCAATGAAACCCATCTCTTCTGTCAAAACCTCCTCTTGAAAAAACAACTAGTAATAAAACATGTGGTAAAACCAGTAGAAAAGCTAGAAGTGACCTTCACCTTTTCCAATTGTAAGTGTCACACACTTCCTCTAACAATGTACTTGGAAGTCATAGATTGGGCTAGAATGCTCATAAAACCTCACAACACCCAGGTCTAAAATGGTCATCGAGTGCGAGGGAAAAAAGTCTCAACACAAAGAAACAGATAGATGTTTTTCACTTCAGGTTCACCAAAATGTAGAGGGGGGCCAACCACACCAAGGCTTGAGGTCATGAAGAGTCGAGAGTAGAAGGATTCCCTAATCTACCTCAACCATGTAGGTGTTTAGGAAATCAAAAGATAGAGAATGAAGAGCACTCTTAGTGCTTTTATCAGTCTACTAACCCAAAAGTTTGGTTTGGACTAAGTGAGTAGGTTTATGGAATTTAGACTATACCTCAGACAACTCTTTGTTAGAGGACAAAAATGTAGAATAGGGATGATAGAACAGTGCATTAGAATCTGTATGGACAAAAAGTGAAAAAGGATAGCCAAAAATTGTTGGCAACACAGGGGAAGACAACTAAGAGGGGGGGTGAATCAGTTGTCACAGAATTTCAAAATTATTAAATTTTTTAACCTTGGCTCTCAAATCAGATCAATAACCATAAAAGCATAAATCAACAACACATAAAAAACATACATAACACCAAGATTTTTTACGTGGAAACCCAGTTAGGGGAAAAACCACGATGGAGGTCAGTCCACAAGTTTATACCATGTTAAAAGTATAAGAAGAATAAATGGGGAATGCACATGAATTTAGGCACACTACCTAGAGCTCACTACTCAAACACAAAGGAAGACTCACTGTCTTACATAAACATTTATATTGAATCCATCTAAAGAATTTGAACTGAGAAAGTAGCATTGGCTAATGCCTAATTTTAGTTCTAGTTAAGCACATGAACACTTCTTCACTCTTCTTCAAACTCTTCTCTTCCTTCAAATGATCTGAACCTTATTCACACATAACACTTGCACACATCACATCAAACATGTCTCAAATGAGATAAACAACCTCTCATATATATCCACAACAAGAAATTACACTGCTACATGTCGACTTCAACAAATTAATAAAATGAATGCAAACTGTTGGCCAAAAAAAATAAAGATTATTAATGTGAATCAACCAAAGTCATCCACAACATAGTAGATACCCAAAACAATATCCTCAAACACAAAAAATCTTCAAAGATTCTTCCTCAAAGATCCAAAACACGCTTCACTCACCCTGTTGGCCATGAACATCAAAAACATGAACATGCAAGAGAAAATCACTGATTGCGAGCATAAAAACCAATGTGCACATGCAACATAGATAGAGCATAATCTAGAAACATCCACAAACACCACAGGAACATACACAACAACTCATATTACCATAATCACATTATCTTCTTCCAGAAACACTAGCTACGATAACAAAATAACTGTCGGAACACAAAAACTCATCACTTGCTCAAATCTTCATGCACACCTCTGAAAATTTCGGTGGATAAACTAGATAGCCTTGAAAAAAAACCCTTTAATCCACAACTTCTCACCATCAACATACTGAACTTTCCATCATATTGATCTTTACTGCTTCACAGACAACCTGTAACATATTTTATTACAATTTTCTCAATATCCTTGACATATACAGTCTTAAAGACATTAATGCTAATAGTGTGGACATCAATGACAACCACATATCAGAAACACAACCACAACATCCAAAAATCTCCCCCTTTGGAATTGATGGAAACACACGATGTGAAAAAAACCATCAACACAACTAACTCCAACACTTACTCCCCCTTAGGTTCTGACTCTTCTCTTGGTTTTTCACATTTCTCTTCTCACCCTTGATTCTTCCAAAAAAAATCACATGACTCTTCTCCCCCTTTGACATCAATGAAAAAGATACACAAGCTTTGAACCACATATCTGATTCATCTAACTACCCCCTTAGTAGTAGCCATCACAACATCAATCCAGATCAAGATATGACTGTGAAATGCGTTGATTGATGCAATGTCTTGCATCTTAGTTCTGATTAGGAGGGGTAATCACCCCTAACTTCCCTCTAAGATACTCAAAAGTATCCTTAGGAAAAGGTTTAGTATATATGTCTACAATCTATTCCTTAGTAGGCACATACTCCATTCTGACTTCCTTATCACTCACCTTGTCTCTCAAAAAGTGAAACTTGATAGATATATGCTTGGTCTTTGAATGCAACACCAGATTCTTAGAAATTTTTATAGCACTAATTATCACAAAATATGGCAATAGTTCATCATACAAAAATATGATATCTTTCAACATCTATTTCATCCATAATACTTGAGTACAATTGTTAGCAGCAACAATGTATTATGCCTTTGCAGTAGACAAAAAAATGAAATTCTACTTTTTACGTAACCATGAAATCAACTTCTTTCCCAAGAGAAATGTGCCACCACTAGTAATTTTCCTATCATTCCCATCTCCTGCCCAATCAACATCAATAAAGGCACTCAAAGTAAGATCATCATCTTTAGGATACCACAGGAAAAAATCAATTGTTCCCTTCAAGTATTTGAAAATTCTCTTCACAACAGTCAAATGAGATTCCTTAGGATCAGCTTGAAATATTGCAACAATACATACATCATTCATGATATCAGGTCTAGTTTGAGTCAAATAAAGCAATCCACCAATCATTGATTTGTATCTAGTCTGATTTTCCTTTGAAAAATTACCATTTGTTGTCAATTTACATCCAATCACCATGGGTGTACTGACTAGCTTTGAATCTTCCATACCAAACTTATTTAACAGTTATTTCATATACTTGGAATGAGATATAAATATCCCTTTATCTAATTGAGTAATTTGCAATCCCAAAAAGAATTTCAACTCTCCAATCATTGACATCTCAAACTCATTCTGCATCTCATTATCACACTTCATGCACAAACCATCATCTCCTCCAAAAATGATATCATCAATAAAGACTTCCAAAAACAAATATTTATCATGATCAATCTTGAAATATAGATTACTATTAGCAATACCTTTTTTAAATCCAAGCTTTAGCAAATACTTATCCAATCTAGCATACCAAGCTCTAGGGGGCTGCTTGAGTCCATACAATTCTTTCTTCAACCGACAAACAACACCTCCCTGATTAGTCAATTGAAATCCATCAGGTTGCTCAATAAACACCTCTTCTTCCAATTCGCCATTTAGAAATGTTGATTTGACATCCATCTGATAAACTGTAGTTTTTGTAAGCAACATAAGCAAGAAACAGTCTCACAACTTCAATTCTAGCAATAGGAGATATTTTTTCTTCAAAGTCAATTCCCTCCATCTGAGAATATCCTTTGCACACCAATCTTACTTTGGTTTTTATAACTTCACCTTGTTCATTCAAATTTTTTCTAAAGACCCATTTAGTTCCAATTACATTTTTGTCCTTAGGTCTAGGAACAAAAATCCATGTATTATTCTTCTCAATTTTTTGTAGTTCTTCTTTCATTGTTTCAATCTAATGTTCATCTTTGCATGCTTCATTGACATTACTTGGCTCAGTATTTGAAATCAAACAATATTCTTCTGCAATTCTTCTCCTAGTCTGAACACCTTTGTTCTTATCACCTATAATCCAATTTTCTGAATGATTTAATCTCACATACCTTGGAGTCTTAGGATGTTCTTGAATTTTAGGCTCTTGTGATCTCTCTTGTGTACTTTCACTAGTCTCTCCTTCTTCTTGATCTTCTTGATTCACCTAAATGACCTAAACTTGATTTGAAGTTTGAATCTTGTTTGTACATTCATTCTGATCATCAGAATCATATCCACAAGTTTTGGATGGTCTAGCAATTCCTTCATCAACCTTAACATTTACACTTTCAACCATTTTCTTTAATCTCTTATTGTAGCACCGGTAGGCCTTACTTTTAGTAGAATAACCAATAAATATTCCTTCATCACTTCTAACATCAAACTCTCCTATATCTTTGTCTCTTTTGATATAGCATTTACTCCCAAAGATTTTGAAATATCTGACATTAGGCTTATGACCAAATCATAGCTCAAAAGGCGTCTTACCAGTATTACCTTTGATTTGTACCCGATTGAGGATATAAACAACAGTACTCACAACTTCTCTCCAATAGATATGAGAAAAATTTCCTTCCAACATCATAGTTCTAGCAGCATCTTGAACTACCATGTTCTTCCTTTCCACAACTCCATTTTGTTGAGGGGTCCACGGTGCAGACAATTTTCTCTTTATCCCATATTCTTCATAAAAATAATTAAACTCATCGGAAGTGAATTCACCACCTCTATCTAATCTCAGACACTTAATCTTTAGACCTATCTTTTTCTCAACCATAGCCTTAAAGATCTTGAACTTCTCTAGAGCTTCATATTTTTCCCTTAAGAAAGTAACCCATATCATCTTATAGTAATCATCAATAAGAAACATGAAATACCTGTAACCTTGTAAACTTTTGATTCTAGCAGGACCACACAAGTCAGTATGCACAAGCTCCAACAATTCATTTGAACAATGTTGTTTGCTCCAAAATGAAATTCTAGTATGCTTTCCTAACTAACATTCCTTGCATATGTCATTAGTAGGCTTTACCAACTTAGGAAGATCTCTCACTTCCTGAGAAGAATTTATCTTGATAATATTATCAAATTTTACATGACACATTCTTCTATGCCACAACCAACTTTCATCAACTTGAGCAATCCGACAACTTTTACTAGCAACATTCAAATGAAAGATGTTACCTTTTATTTTTGTACCTGAAGTAATCACATTTCTAGAACTTCCCAATATTCTACAGTTTCCATCCTTGAATTGAAGATTGTATCCCTTATCAACCATCTGTCCAACACTCAAAAGATTATGCTTTAAACCTTCAACATAAAGAACATCATCAGTATTATGCTTACCATCAAAAGAATTACATCCGCTTCCATGAATTATACCACCATTGTTATCACCAAATCTTACAACACCACCATCATAATTTTCCAGGCTTAAAATTTTTCTTTTATCACTTGTCATGTGATGTGAAAATTTACTATCAATTACTCATTCATCCTTCTTTTCAACTTGAGTAGCTATGGATTTCTCCACATTTGTACAACTAGCAGATTCAGTAGACACGGGATTATTTTCCTTGATAGAAATAAATAGAAACTCATCTTCACTTACATTCCCTTTGTCAGATTCATCATTTGTCACACCTTCATCAACAACATAATAACACTTCTTTTGAAATCTATACTTGTTATATCTTGGCTTAGGAGCTATTTCTAGACACCTTGATGAAAAATGACCTATCTTATTGCAAGAAAAACATTTAATAGGAAACTTTCCTTTATACTTACCTTCTCCCCTGGCTTCCCTTTTGACAATAAGTGCTTCAAGCTAATTCAGTTCTCTTCTTTTTCAATATGTCTCATTTCTTCCTCATACTTGAATACCTTTCTAGAAAAAATTTCACTTGGATCATATCTCTACTTGTCTCTCCCTGAAGTAGTAGCTTTAAATCTTAGGAAGGGAATCACTGAATTCACTCAGCTCAAAAGTAGTAAGTTTACCAATCAACATATCTCTGGTTACATTTGTCATAGTTTGAAGCTCATCAATAGTTGTAGCTTTGAATTTGTATGCAGTAGGAAAGGATCTAAGCACTTTAGAAACAATCTCTGATTCATCTAATTGTCCACCAACACATCTGATACCACACACAAGTTCATTCACTCTTTGCATGAAAGTAGTAATATTCTCATCATCACCCATTTTCAGCATTTCATATTTCCCTTTTAGACTTCGTAGCTTAGCAATCTTCACATTAGCATCAGCTTCATACAAGGTTTCCAAAATTTTCCAGATATCATAAGTAGTATTCAAATCCATAACATTTGTCATATCAGAATCAATCAAAGCACTCAACAATGCTTCCTTAGCCCTGATATTATATTCAACATGCCTAATCTCAGAAGTAGTAGTAGGACCATTCTGAGGAATAACATACCTATTACTTGTAATTTTCTAGTAGGATTCACCAATGCATCTCAGATGACACTCCATTCGATTCTTCCATAGAGAATAGTTTGTTCCATCAAATCTTAGACTATCCTTCTTATATGTCACCATCCTAGATCACCTCAAGTTGTTAAAATTCTTCCAAGGAACTTGATCTAATACCAATTGTTAGCAACACAAGGGCAGACAATTGAGAGGGGAGGTGAATCAGTTGCCACATAATTTCAAAATTATTAAATTTTTTAACCTTAGTTCTCATATCTAATAAATAACCATAAAAGCATAAATCAACAACACATCAGAAAAATACATAACAGCAAGATTTTTTACATGAAAACCCTATTAGGGGAAAAACCATGGTGAAGGTCAGTCCACAAGTTTATACCCTATTAAAAGTATAAGAAGAATAAATGGGGAATGCACATGCATTCAAGCACACTACCTAGAGCTCACTACTCAAATACAAAGGAAAAATCACTGTCTTACATAAACATTCAGATTAAATCCATCTGAAGAATTTGAACTGAGAAAGTAGCATCTGCTAATGATTGATTATAGTTTTTGGTTAAGCACATGAACACTTCTTCACTCTTCTTCACACTCTTCTCTGCTTTGAATGATCTAAACCTTATTCACACATAGAACTCACACATTTCGCATCATGCATGTCTCAAATGAGATAAACAACCACTCATATATATCCACAACAAGAAATTACACTGCTACATGTTGGCTTCACAAAATAATAAAATGAATGCAAAGTGTCAGCTAAAAACAATAAAGATTATTAATGTGAATCAACCAAAGTCATCCACAACATATTAGAGACCCAAAAAAATATCGTCAAACACAAAACAACTTCAAATATTCTTCCTTGAAGATCCACAACACACTTCAATAACCCTGTCGGCCATGAGCACGAAAAACATGAACACACAAGAGAAAATCATCGATCACAAGCACAACGATCAATGAAGATGTGCAACACAGATAAAGCACAATCTATAAATGTCCATAAACACCATAGGAACATACACAAAAACTCAGATTACCAGAATCACATTATCTTCTACCAGAAACACCAGCTACAATAACAAAATAACTGTCGAAACACAAAAACTCATCACTTGCTCAAATCTTCATGCGCACCTCTAAAAATTTCAGTGGATAAACGAGATAGCCTTGAAAAAAAACCCTTTAATCCATAACTTCTCACCATCAACATACTGAACTTTCCATCATATTGATCTTTACTGCTTCACAGACAACCTGCAACATATTTTATTATAATTTTTTCAATATCCTTGACATATACAATCTTAAAGACATTAATTCTAATAGTGTTGACATCAATGAAAACCACATATCAGCAACACAACCACAAAATCCAACAAAAATACTAAAAACCTACTAACAACTTATATAGGTATTGAGGTTTACTAGTGATAACTAAAGAAATAAATAATATAATGACTGAAATAATGAGAAAGATGATAAGAACAAAGGTGGTAGAGATTCAACTCACAAAAATTCTAGTTTTCCAGAAAGCTTCACACAAAAAATTACCTACACACAACAAAGCAGGGAAAAATGTTGGGGCTATTTCGGGGCTTGTTGTAGTCAAAACCCTATTTTGGTGTTTCCACCTCCACGAATAGCTGGATAGATAAAGAAATGGAAATGCGATAAATAAATTATGTTATAAATGAGCATACCGAACACTACAAGAAACACTATGCTACTCAAATCCAACAACAATGTAACATTAAGAAAAAAAATACCACCCTCGACCAAGGCACTCAAGGCCAATGAGAGAGGAATGCAAGTCTACAATCATGGAAAATTCAAATTGACCGCAACAATGCCAAGGGAGGTCTCACAAGACATCAAGTTGCAACTTTTGTGGTAGATGTGAAGAATGTTGTGATGTTGGAATAGTGAAGCCAATAGTGCAACAAGTAGCTCAAGAGTGTGAGAATTATCAAGAAGCTATTCCAGAATGTCAAGAATGTGAAGAAGATAGAATGAGAATGAAAGATAGCCATTTGAAGATGAGTTTGAGAGTGAAAGAGTTGTTCAAAGGTCAGTAGGAAGGCACAAATGCTTTAAAATTCGACACCAATGGTGAACATAATGCCTTTGTGGATTGTAGAGACAAGAATCTTGTCAAGATGACAACACATCACACAAACATTCACGAGCCATGCTCACATCCCCAACAGAAATTCCCCCGCCGACACTAAAAACAAGCACCAAGTGAATGGAGTTCAGATGGGTGATGTGGAATTACATGGTTGGGTTTTTTTTTTCTAAGGTGAAGGATGTAAAAGGGGAATTTGGAAGGGAGGATGAAAATTTACTCCTATATAGTTATAATATCCCCAATCAACATATGTTTGAAGTGTTATTAGAAGATTGAAACCCTGAACATCATATGTCTTGATTATTGTAGAACTAAAACCCATGATGAAAAAACATGAAAAAAATATGCAAACAAAACCAAAATAATTCCAAAAAAAAAAAAGATACTATATTAAAACCTAAACATGTTTCACATAGTGGTCAAAACAATGAAAGTATAAAAGAAGAAAAAACCTAAGAGTTATGCATACCCATATACACTAGAGAATGTGAAAAATCTGATCAAAATTTTGAGAAATCTTGGCACAAGCACTGGAACAATGAATGAGAAGCAAGAATGGATGAAAAGGTGAAGGAATGAAAGAAAAGTGAAATTAAAAAAAATGTTAAAACCATTAAAAACAATATTAATTCCAAATGTGTGGGTGCAAGAGTGTAGTTGTGAAGATATTCTTCACTTCTAAATCCTGAGATGCAATCAATGAAAATATGTAGCTGCATTGAAATTCAGTGACACTACATGTTTAGAAAAAATACTAACACCTAAAATATGACTTTCACTAATTTTCAAAAAGGTGAAAAGATGACCCAATCGAAATGAATTTTCAAGGGGTTAGACTACATACAAGAGCAATAAAAATTTACCTTACTATGCATGCTTAGAGGATGTGGGAAATGAAACAGATGTTTTGTAGGGTTTATCCCAAAAATTGAGCAAGTGAGATTCTAGTATAATAGCTAGCTCTAACTGGGAAGTTTCCTTCGATCATACTTTGAAAATATCAAAGGGATAAGAATCCCAAAACTCTAAGTGCCTTCATCCATCCATTGGGATATAGAGTGAGGTGACCAAAACAAGACAACAACGCTAAAGACACAAAACTACATAAATATGTACAAACTTACCTTTTTCTTCACTAAGTGAAAAGCTTCAGATGTTGTCCATTGTTGGGAAACATAAAAGGTGTTCCATCTTGGTAATTCCAAAAAGAAATTTATTCTCACCATAGATTTGGTGAATCGTGAGAAGGGCCTCTCCATACAGAGTCAAATTTTCCATGCATCCATTTTGGTTCTCTTCTCTTATCCCATAATAGAAAAGATCTCTAATTTATAAATATCAATATTTTGGTTTCTTTTCAAAGAAATTTTTGACTTGAATTTGGTGTTCAACAATGTGATCCAACACCTTTACGTGTTGTTCCTCAAGTTGAGCAAGAAACATAACACACTTTTCAATGGAACTATCAAAAGTCTCATCTTCAATTTCCTTAGCCAACTTTAAAGCAGGCAACTCCAATGTGATAGGTATCTTGACATTTAGGCCATACAAGAGTTGAAAAGGGGACATACCAATAGCTCATTTAGGATTAATATAATCCACCCATAATGCATCATATAATGCCTTATGCCAGGACCTTTGATTTTCATCGAACTTTCTGATTATGGTAACCGGATTCTTATTGCTTGACTTGGCTTGACCATTCCCTTAGGGGTAATTATTAGAAGAGTGAGTAAGAGTGATTCCATACTCAAAACTAGAATATGTTATTTATTAGATGAGAAACAAGTTGCATTATCTGCTACTATCTTGTTAGGAACGCCAAACCTTGAAATAATATTTTCTTTGAGGAAATTTCAAACCACTTCTAAAGTAGCATGTTTTATAAGAATGACTTCCACCCACTTAGTTAAATAATCAGTAGTTGTGAGAACATAACTATGTCTTGCACTTGATTGTGGATCCACTATGCCAAAGAAATCAATACCCCATTTCTAAAAGGGTTCTTCAATCACCATTGACTTGAGGGGTAGAGATGCTAACTTGGGCTTCCCCACAAACTATTGACACAATTCACTTACACACCCAGTTGCATAAATTTTGAAAACATGTGAGCCAGTAGTACTTTTCTCTCAAAATTTTGTGAGTTGTAACTAGAGCGGAGAAATGTCCCTGACATGCTAAACTATGAAAAGATTCAAGTAGATCGCCTTTTTGTTCTTTTTCCACACATTGTAGAATATTTTTGTCAATACTTCTCTTGTACAAGCCATTGTCCCAAATAATTTTTTTGCATTTTTAAGATTGATTGTCCTTTTCTCCTTATATCAAAAATACTTGAGGCACTCTCCATATGTGAGGAAGTGTGAAATGTTAGAATACCACTCATCTATTGTTCTTACGAACAAGACTATAGGAAATTATTTGGTATCCATTCATCCTCGCATATCTCTTCTGATTTATTACCAGAAATCAACTGATATAACCCTTCCCACAAAATAGCTTGGTGGGCTTAATATCCATGTCATGCTCTTGGATCTTGGAAATCCAATTACCTCTCTTAATTTGAAATTCTTGTTGAGTCAAGATTGACTTGACCATTGTATTAGGCACTAGTGTATTGATATGGGAGTTCAGGATGTAAAACTTTAAGTACTTAACTACTTTTGTAATACCCCTCTATTTTGCCTTCTGGTTGGATAGTGTGTCTGTGTGTGGGTATGTTGTTGTGATGTGTTTTCTGATTATTCAGATGTTATCTTTATTCCATGCTTTATATTAGCATAGTGGTTATTTAAATTAAATATGTTTATGCTTTGAGTTATATTAGCATGTTAGAATTGTCAGTTATTTGCAGTGTATTGGTGAAGAGGACGGATCGCATCACTCACTTGCGAGCGCCCTACGATCCCATGATTTCCTCTTCACGGTGTGTATTGTATGTTGTTCATATTATATGTTGTTGTTTACTTGAATTGCAGGTTGACAAGTACACGACATCGACTCCACCTGGTTTCACAGGTGAGAGCGTGTTCAATACCCAATGGTATTCGATTGGGAGATAGTAACTAGGTTTCCATGCCAGGTCATCACCCTAGTCCTTGTATGTCGTCAGTGGCTTGTCGGGTGTGTTGCTTTGTTTATTGTGCCCTCTCTTCATTATTTAATTGCAAGTTAGAAAAGGGGTGATTTAAATGGCTTAAGGTATTTAAGTTTATTGAATTAATTTGGTTATTATGTGGAAAATGTTATTTAAGTTATTAAATTAATTTAATTTAATTAATAAAATAATTTAATCTTGGATTAGATTTATTTTATTGAATTAATTAAATTAATTAATTTGAAATTAAGCAAATTCATTTTGGAGATTATTTGATTATTTGTTGAAATTGAAAAATAAGAAAATGCATGGAAATCAAATTGAGAAAATTGAAATTGAAAATTGATTTAAAAGTCAAATTGAAGTTTGAATTCAAAAATTAAGAAATTAGATATTTTTGCATTTTCTATTTTGAAGAATTTATTAGGGTGGTTGAAGGATTTTAGGGTAAAATCCTTATGTTTGAATTTGCTCTCAATTTTTGGATCTTGGAGTTTTTGGAGAAGATTGAATTTGTGTGAGAAAGAATCTTTCATTTTTGGGGGGTTTTGGATTGGATTTGAAAAATGCTTTGAGGAATCATTGGAAGGAGTTGGAATATTTGAAGGGATCTAAACCACCATTGCCAACCATCCAAGTTCTTGGAAGAACCAGGTTTTCTTCAATCAAATTAATTTCATTTATTTTTAAAAGAGTTCTCAAATTGGATATTGTGATTTGGAGTTTGTTTAAATTTAGTTGTTTTGCAAAAATAGTAAACCTATCTTGAATCTGAGTTTGTTTTGCAAAACCCCTTCTTTAGAATTATTTTGCTTCAAAAATATTGGTGTTCTTGATTGGAATTGATATTTTTATATATGTTTTCTCAATTAATTAGGCTTAATTCGTTATAAGTATATATACTATGTATATATACTTATGTTATGTATTTTACCCTTGGGGGTTGCTGTTAAAATTTTGGGCAAATACCCTGTTGAAAAATAAAAAATTAAAAATAAAAAAAATAATAATAATAATAAAAATCTTTTGTAGAGGGTTGGGGCTCACCCCACCGCCGCTCCCTTGGGAAGTGCGGAGGGGGAGCGCGCCCAACAACCTCCCCTGTCTGCAGGTCACGCGAACTGTGCAACCCGCACCACACAGTGGTTGCAGTGCTGCCAGCCTGTGCTCCCCGCGCCTCCTCTTGTGGCTGCCCCACAATTTATCCACCGCCTCTGCAAGTTAGAACGCCGCCACCGGATGGAATCCGCCCGCGGCCAAGAGAAAACCACGGTCACCTAGCCCTAATCCGCAACCGCGGTTCGAGGCCGACTTTTTGGCAAAAAAAAAATATATATTTAATATTCTTTTTTGGGGCAATAAAACATTAATAGATATATTGGTTTAAACAAAAAGAAATATAATAAAGAAATAAAGAATAATATATATGAATAATAATATTTTATATATTAGTTTCATAATATTAAAATATTATTTAATAATATTTTGTATTATGATTTATAATATTAAAATAATATTTATATATATATTATAATTAAATAAGATTTGTCTTCTTTTAAAGTGGTGTTTTAAATTAATTATGCAAGGAAAATTATAGTTTTTCTAATAGCATGAATTATATTTAATTGAAGGAGTTAAATTTTGATTTAGAGAATGCATAATTTAAATTTATTGTGAAATTTAAATTGATGAGCAAAAGTCCCTTTATTAATCTATTTTAAATATAATTGGAAATTTAAAATATTGAGGTTATGGTCAATTATTGTTTTATTTTAAACAATAGGTTTGAAAAGGACAAATTTTGATTTGAGATTAATGTGTTAATAATGAAATTAACTGTTTTATTTTATAATGATTTAATTTGCAAGGGCATTCGGTTATTTATTTTAAAATGAAATGTCCCGTGTTATAGATGAAAATGTCTATTTTATTAAGAGCGAATAGGGAATTGAATATTAGAGTAATTTCTCCCTTATCTGAAAAGATGAATTCTTAATTCAATTTTATCGATGTAATGAATTACGTTATGCAATGAGGAATGGATTTAGAATATCCAAAGGTAGTTGGTTTCATGTTCCTTCTGTGAGTATGCCCTTCGTGTTCTTGTTTTGGAAATGGGTTAAAGGAGTGTTTTATTCATAAGTCTTCCAGTTGGGATTTTCTGATATGTGGGTTGTCGTGTCATGTTTGTCAACCTTTTGAGAGCTCCTTGAGTAGTGCTTGGGCGAATCAATGTTAGTACCTGGTTTTCATGAACAGGAATGTTTGTACCTCCTTGGTTTAGGAGAGGATTATGGGATCCACGTCTCCTTGTATGGAGTGACCTTGTTATGTGGTTTGTTGCCTCCAGTGTTGGAGTGCATTTCAATTTTTGTCCCCTCCTGAGAAAGGAGTGGATTTTGTAATGTGTGCTTCCTTGTCAAGAGCGGTCAGGAGCAGTTTTGTATTATTTTTATCTCCAGTGTTTGGAGTGGTTTTATCTTTGTCACCTCCTGAGAAAGGAGTGGACGTGTTATCTTGTTCGTTGCACCTTGGTACCATTGATGTTTGGTTGGTGTGTGTGTTTTTTCAAGTAGAAGAGTGGCTTTCGTAGGGGCCAGAGCCCAGAAGAGATAAGACTGGGTAACCTTCAGAAGTGGGTTAATCAAGTGATAACTAAAACAATACTTAGATGCTTAGGACTAAATTTTCATTAATCAAGTTAAGTGGGCCTCACTCATAGGTGCAAGGGCTTGGTTAGACTTGGGATGAGTGAGAAGGCCATGGGATGGCAAGGTCATCTATCTTGACTGTACAAAAGGTATTTGATTCTGCATTAGTAAGTGGTGAGGGCCAAGGGTCGGTTTGGTTTACCTTCCTTACGATCCGCCATGGGTAACTCATGACGAGCGATGTGATGACACTCTGTCTAGGACAACAATTGGTTTCTAATTTCACTTTAGTAGGTATGAGGGCCAAGGGTTGGTTTGGGTCACCTTCCTAATGATCTGCAGTGGGTAACTCATGATGTGATGTTTGATGGCACTTTGTGTGACCATAGTTGGTTCTTGTGTTTTGTGGGTATGGTTTCCATAACATACCTGATGTGACCATGGTTGGTGTTTTACTATGTGTATGGTTCTCATAACATACTTGATCTATTTTATTTTTGGAAGCAATGTGACCTTGTAGTGTTGTACTCATGTTGTACTTGCATGGTATATGATTTGTACTTTTGTTGTATTTGATTTGTACCTTGGGATGTACTTGTGAGGTTCTTGTGATTGGTTGTTTCAGTTTGGTTTAGTTTATGTTAGCCTATGTCTAGAGGTAGATGGTCTTGACTAGGATTCCTGGTTACTATCTCCTAGCACGGGGGGTGGGCCTTTGGGTTCCACTTGGTTGGGTGGCGTGCACCTAAATCCGTTGGGTTCTTTCTTTATGTTCGTGTGGATAATACTTCCAGTTGGAGAGCTTGTGGGTTTCAATATTAGTCCTTATTGTTTTTCATTCAGTTGATCTTGTATTATTTTTACCCCTCAATTGTTATCGAGGTGGAAGTTGTAATTGTAATCTTATTTATTGATCTTGCCTCATTCGGGGAATGAGAGATGTAATTGAATATTTAATTATGAATTATTGAAATTGAAAGTATCTTTATGCTTTGATGTAATTCATCCTATTGGATGTATGTGCTTTAATTATTGGTTAATTATTTGACATGGATTAAGATCATGTTTTTTGTTGAGGTTTTATATAACCTCTATCTCATAACCTTAGAGGTTGTTGGCATTAGTTAGCGAACTTACTTATTAATTATAGTTTTAAAAAAAAAATTATTTTGTTTAAGTAGTTGTTTGCAACTTCCTCTAAGGTTGTGTGGCGGGGCGTTACAACTTTTACCACAACATAAGCATGATTTTCCATTGGTGAGTACTTGAGTTCATGAGTATTCAAAAGAAAACTCATGAAAGCTATTGGGGATTCAATCCCTTCACTATTTTTTTGCATCAAGATGGCAAATAGAGTATACTCTAAGGAAAAATTATACATGATTAATTCTTTGGAATAGTCTAGATAGACTTAGATTGAAGAATGAGTAATTGACTCTTTATGTCGTAGAAAGTGGCTTTCCCTTCTACATTCCAATAGAAGATTGATTTTCCTTTCATCATATCCATGATAGGATGATTATTTTCTATAATGTCTAGAACAAATATTTGCAAGAAGTTTACCTTCCCAAAGAAGGAATGTACTATTGTCTTACTTGAAGGTAGGGTAAGATTTTGGAAAGACTTGACCTACTTAAGATCAATCTTTATTGCTTCCTTAGACATTATGTGCCCAAGAAGCTTACCTTTGGTACCCAAAAAATGGATTTCTTGGGATTAAGGGAAATACCATGCTATTGGCACCTTTCAATCACTTGTCGTAAATGATGATAATGATCTCAATGATCCTTAGAAAAGATAGTCAAATCATCAAAGTAAACTAAAATAAACTTACCCATTACATCATAGACAGCCAGGTTTATTTCCCTTTGAAAATTGGCACTGATGTTGATCAACCCAAAAGGTATTCTATGATATGCAAATATGCCCCATGGAGTAGTCAAAGTGGTTTTGTGCTGATATTCTTCACTTACTTCCACTTGGTTGTATCCTAAAAATTTGTCTAACACAGACAACATTTCTAAACCTGTCACTATTTATAGAACTTGATCTATTATTGATAGTGGGTAATTATCTTTCAGTGATGATTGATTTAGGTTATGAAAATATACAAAAATATGGATTTCTCATTCTTCTTTTGTATTGGAAAAATATTAGCTATCCATGTTGAATGATGGATAGGAAAAACAATTCTATCATTAAGCATATTCTGAATCTCAACAAGAATGGAACTTGATATTTTTGGGTTGTACTGCCTTTGTTTCTTCTAATGAGGAAAAAAACCCAATTTGAGAGGAATATCATGTTGAACTTCCTGTAGATGAAATGGATTCAAGTCATCATATGAATAAGCAAGAATATCCATGTACTGGCACAAAAGTGTTGCAAAATTTTCCCTTTCCTCCAATGTGCAACATTTCCTAATATTCACCATTTTGGGATCATCTTCCATTCCTAGATTGATTTGTTCAACCTCTGTTGATGAGTCAGGTCTAGATTGTTGTTACCTTTTGACATAGCAATCATTCTTATAAAAAAAAAATTCAAGAGAGACCAATCCTTTGGGAATTTTACACCCTTTCAATTGTAATATTTCCTCACCAGTTTCCTGATCCACTTTAGAGATTTATTCTCAAGGAGTAAAGTAATTTCCTTCGAAATATAGATCATTGAAATTTTATGCCTTTTCCAAAAATGTGATAATTTGATTATCATTTAACATTTACCCATGAATGGAATTGTTAGGAACATTGGGTTGAAATACCAACTCAATGGTATACTTAGTTCCTTGTAAATCCTTATGAGGAACCATAAGAGAGGATACTACAACCAAAGAGTCTACCTTGTCATTATATTCCCTTAGAACCACAAATATGTCAAAAGCATCAAAACATTCTATACAATCTCAAACATGATTGTGGTAATGCCTTGGTATTTCATTCTTTGTTTGGTATAAATTTCTCACCTAAAAAATAATTACTTCACCATTACCTTGCACATGAAGATTGAATGAATATGTGTCTAATGCTTTCAAGTTTTTCACAGACAAAAAATATGGTCAAAATTGAAGAGGACAACTTAAGAGGACGTTTTTGCAACATAAGTATCCATTTAAAGTAATTTTAGGTTCTAGTGTATTAGACCATAACAACTTAAAGGTTTTTGACCATTATGAATCTATATTCCAACATTTGTTTAGATAGAATGGAAGGTCTTGTGAGAAAATTTTGGTTTTATAAATTTAGGTTTTAATTTTAGGATCTTAGTACCATCTTCCTAAGTGATATTTTTAATTAATTCATTATCCTTTACATTGTAACTAGGGAACTAAATTTTTTTACATGCCTCCCTCAGAATAGAAAAAGTTCTCCAATTTGATGGAGGAAGCTTGAATTCAATACTCAGATCTACCCATGAATTTATTTGGTTATTGAATATTATATCTTTAAAGCATCTAATACCTTTTAAATACCATGTTTTGGTTGAGAACCCCTATAGTAAAGCAAGTGGTTTGTCTGTTTTAGAGAGGTTCCACCAGATTGACCTATTAAGGTACACACTGCCCCTGGTTTGATTCACAAACTCATAGTTCTTAATTTAAATTCTAAAAATCTACCAGGCTTTCCATAAACTCTTGAACACATTTTATCCAATTAGCATTACTAGAAATCTCCCAAATAGAATTCCATTAGAGTTGTTTCCAAATCTTTGCTTGTTTCAGGATAGCTTAGAGGATATTATTTAATACCAAAACCTTCCAAGGTTCATTTCCATTTAAGGATCTAAGGACCCACTTGTCACCCAAGGAGATTTCATGCTTTTTGAGTTCTTTTAATCGTGATCCTCCTAATTTTCTTAAGAAACACCATTCCCATTTAATTGCATGTTTTTTCTTATTTCTCTCCCCATCTGACTAGAGGAATTTCCTAATATTTTTTTATATTTCATTTATCTAGTAGCTACTAAATAATCAAATTGAATAATACTACAAGCTACAAAAAGATAATATTTTTTGCACACCTGCAACCTTCCAGCCAAGGAAAGTTATTGCTTGTTCCAATTGCAAATTTTTCTATCTATTTTACTTTTAACCCAATCCCACATATCTTTCAGATAGGGGTTAACTACAAATGGAATGTCCAAGTACCTTGTTAGAACTGTAAAATTTTGAAGTTTTACAGTCTATTGCATTTTCCATCATTTAGTCCTTAAGCATAAAATCCCCTCTTTGCATTGTATTGCGTATTCCATGTCATATGACCCATTTTATCTAGTTACCTCTTCTCATTCTATTAAAAAAACCATAATCAGCAAGACATGATAAAAGTCTCCCCAAGATATATTTTCACTAACATGTATTGGTTGCAGATAGTCGGTAGGATTTTTCCTTTTATTTCAGCGACTAAGAAGGTTCATATCGGCATATATTGGGACATCGTCATAGTGTCACAACAAACTCTGTCTGTCTTGCCGACTAGTAATGTGGCGGGGTCATTTTGGCCAAACTAATGGGTATCGGCATGAAGTCATAGCGACATCATTATGTCTTGCCGATTGACTCATAACCAAAGTTTTCGGTAAGACTTATGTCTTCGGGGAAGGTCTTGGTGAGGTCACTCTTGTCTTGCTGAACTTAATACAGGGAGATTCAAGGGATTGCTGGAAAAAGTGTTGGGGTCTTGCCGATTTAGAAGATATGCCGATAGAGATATGTGTCGCCAGGAGAGGAATCTTTCGGCGTAAGCTTCACCGAAGTTCGAGTGTTATACTGACAAGTAATTTGGGGTGAGTCTCACCGAATGGGAGTAATCTGTAGAGATGTTTTCGATAAGACATTTGGTATCGGTATGAGTCTTCTCAAAGATTTACTGTCTTGCCGAGAGTGTAATTTCATTTGTAGATTTTTCGGTGAAACAACTTGATGGACATGCCGAAGTGATAATTCATCGGTGAAAAGGGTAATTTTGTCTCAACGATTGTAACTTGAGAGAAATGCATATCGATGTGACATAATAAGGTCTATATGATGTCTCCCCGACTCAGAATGTTACAGCGACATAGAAAACATGAGCAACAGTCATCATTTCTTGGAGCCCAGGTGTCGATAAGACTTTATTTTGTCTTGGGGAAAGGTGTAATAGATGTTGAAAAGGGATTTCGCCCCAAGATTTGAAAATCTCTTATCGAAGGGACACTTGATGCGACAGTGCCAGTTTCAAATGGGTGTTCATTCATGCTTCATTAATGGCGCGACGGGATATAATAGTAAAGATTGAATCAATTCTCCATTTCCGAATTGATTGCAGGTGAATTGGCGTGCTGAGCAGAGAATTTGGAAATTTTCAGTCTGAAGAGCTCGAGCAAAAAACTGTAAGTGACTATTCCTTGGCTTCTACATTCTTGATTTTATAAAGCTTGAGAATGGAGTCCTTTGGTTCTGGAAAGGGTAAGGGTAGAAAACTTGTTGTGACTAATTCGTCAAAAGGAAAGAAGCAAAAGGTTGATACAGAGTAAGAGGGTACTGAGAGGAGATTAAATCAAGATCTTATTGATCAACTACCTGGTTCGGGCCCAAAAGCAAGGAGGTCTACACAGCTTAGGGTAGAGGTAGATAAATTAGATGATAAGTGTAAGTTCATAAGTGATGTCTGGACTGTAATAAGGGGTTATGAGCTTTTTAATTTCCATTATCATAGAAGAAACCATTTTGAACCAGTCTGCAACCCATGGAAATTAAATGTAGGGAAGTTGGTGTGCCCTAATGTATTTGTAAATGTAGAATTGATAAAGTTGCTTGCTGATAACTATAATCCAAAGCACAAGGCTATATGTGACCCATCTGGAAAGCCACAGATATATGTGTCCAAGGAAGCAATAGGTGAGGTTTTCAAATTGGAAGGGTTTTGTAATGAGGAAATCAGTTGTGAGGAGTTGGAGAAAGAGTTTTCAAGAATGGATACAATATATAAGGGTTCGAGGTTTCCTATCCATAGGATTAAAAAGGGTAACAAGTTAGAACCTTTCCAAGATGGTGAAGGGCCTTCTTATCATGTGGATCTATTTGAGCCTTATATAAAGTACACATACTTCTCAGTGTGTCAAGTGTTGGGGATGGATGCCCTGGAGCTCATGTCGATTGTACCAATGATTATCACAGTGGATATTCAATATCACAACTCCAAGCCATTTGATTATGCTTCATATATTGCCAGGGAGCTTGATTCAGGGTTGGTGGCCATAAAGAGTGGAGCTTCTATTTCTTAAAAGATAGTAATAATGCACATAAATTGGATAAGGATAAGGTGACAGAGGTATATGTAGGTTCTAAATTCAACACTGATTAGGGATCATTAATGATATGGGCTTTATACCCACCCCATAGGAAATCAATAGTGATTGATACAGAAAAGGAATTTGGTCACGTCATGACCTTAAAAGTTGGAGAGGCTGATCCTGTGGTTACTGCAGAGATTGGTATTGATATTGCCAAACTGAATAAAGCAAAGATTCAGGAGTTGATAAGGGAAAGAGAAATGTATAAGGAAAATAATGAGAGACTGCTAAGAGAGAATGATAAGTTGAAAGACTTGGTTGGTGTTCCAATAATTCCAACCAAAGTGCTCACTCAAGGAGAAAGATCTCAGACAAAGGATCATTGGGTCGAGTCAAGTGCTTATAATCAAGGAAAGTATGATTCCATTACAGCCATTGTTAAGAAAAGACAGGTCATTTTCACATCCTGGTTAAATCAATTATGGGGGAAGTATTCTTCTACTTTGGATACGGTGAAGGAGCATGAGTGGATGAATGAATGGATTATGGATAAATTTCATGAATTGACCATACGAGAAGAGGCTGGCAGTACTACACTTGATTCTGCAAACAATATTATCAGTCGCCATCAAAATTTCTATGATGAATTGCTCGGGGATAAACAGGGATTGGTCGAAGCTGCTAAGACAACTGTGATTGCATTCTCTGATAATGAAGGGGAATTGAAAGATGCCACTAGGTGGAAAAATGAATGTGATATAGTGTTGAAGGAAATCACGAAGATAACTTCTGTAGAGGATACAACATTAGAGGAAGTGAGCGAGCAGATTGAGGAAATGATCAAGATGGAAACCATGATCAGGAATGTCGTTGAAGATGCGGATACTTTTAACTGCCAGAGCTATTTGGATTACCTTGCTATGACTCACTTATGTTTAACTAGAGCTTAAATTATCCCCTTTTCTTTGTTTTATACATTTGTTTTGTTTTCTCCTATTTTCGAAGGGATGCGTCCTTTCATATTCTCAATGTATAAATGTCCGATTTAAAAGCAATGTAAAGAGAGTGAAGTAGAATTAGATAGAGGATAGAGAAGACATGGCAGAATACAATTTTGAAAATGGATGAGACTAGTAGCATATGTAAATCATGGAGATATCAAATGAAAATTTAATATAATGGTGCGATGTTTCTGGTATCAGTTGTTTTATGGTATTTGTTGAAGGGTATTATTGAAGTTGTCTTCGTAATGGTGTTTCCTGGTTATTTGAATTGATGTAAACAAGTTTTTACATAGTTCATCGATGCACATTTGTTGTACTTGTATGATCAATTAATTATCTCTTTCCAGTAAAGATTAAATTCTCTGAATTGGTCATAATAATTAGGGAATATCAATTGGATTATTAAGAAGAACTCAATAATCACAATATCGCATGTTTATACAAGTTATAAACCAGATAAAATACTGAACAACTTGAATGTCTGCCAGAACAAATAAACTTGTTTTAGATTTTCTTGACTCCGTAAACCCTATAAGGCACTGGTCTTTTCATTTTCATCCTTTAGTTTCACCCACAATCTTTTATTTGTCATTTTTGAGCATTTTAGGTTTTAGTTTTATTGTGCTAGTTGTACCAAAATTGTTTTATTTTATCCATTTCAAATTGCCATCTTGGATAAATTAGGGCAATAAGAGAAATTCAAAGGTCAAGTCTGCTTAATTCAAAGTAGGTATACCCGCCTAGGTCTAGCAGCATCTAAAGAGTAGAAGGTTTAAAGGCCTTGTTCTGTTACCCTAAAATGTCGTGGAAGCTTGGCAACCTTTCATGGTTCAAACCTGCATTTTTGAGAGCTAACATACCTAGCATGTTTTTTAGGTCCTCCCCATTGAAACTCAAACTTATTGAACCAATTTTGGGAGTACATGTCCCAAATAAGCATTATATATTTTCCTTAGATATTCTATCTCTTGAGACTTCATAAAATAAATTAAGTTTATGCATAAGAGACTCTACATTTATTTCTTCAAGGTTTACAAAAATTATAGTGTCATGTAGAAGATGGCATTTGAGGCTATTACAAACAAGGCAAGTGCAAGAGAGAATCTTTTCCTAATTAACCTTTCCAAGGGGAATTGGTCTAAAAAAGATCCATTAATATCAAACTGAGCTACAACATCATTTAGTAGAGTCCTCACCATTTGATAAAATCCACTTGGGAAGCTAAATGATTTAAGTGACATCATCAAAAATGACCACTCTACTCTATCATAAGATTTGTCAAAATCTAGTGAGAATTCTTGTATTTTGGTTGGAGTTTCTACCCCACTCAATGAATTCCTAGCTGATTATGATATTCTCCAATATGTATCATCCCTTAATGAATCTTGTTTGTGTAGGGCTAATAAACTTGGAGAGAATATCCACAAGTTTGATAGCCAATATTTTTTCCAAAATATTGTATGAGACATTAAGTAGGGTAATAGGTCTCCATTTCTTAATTAATGTCTTATCCCAATCCTTAGGGATCAGTTTAATGATTCCTTTATTGATGTTACAACCTAAAGAACCTTTTTCAATGGATTCTAAATAAACTTGCAGTAGATCATCACCAATCCAGTTTATATTCTTTTTATAGAATTCAATTGGGAGTCCATATGTTCTTTAAGGGTATTTTCAATATTAATATTTTGAATAATATTGACAATTTCTTCTTTTGCAATTTTTTTATTCAACTTTTCTACCATATCTTTAGTGATCTTCTTGGGAATTAAGTTCCTACATTGGTTTCTAGCAGTATGGTTTTGAGGTTTATTTCCTTTAGATGAAAATAGTCTTATAGAAGTTGTGGAACAACTCTTTTATTTTCTCAAGGTTCTTATGAGTTTGTTTTCCTCCCAAATATGGTCCACCCATTCTCTAGAAATATTATCTTTAATATACCTAAATAATACTTTGGTTCCCTTATCCCCATTGTTCAACCAGTTCATTTTAGCTCTTATTTTCAAACCTTGAATCTTCCTAGCTTGCAAGGTCCTCAATTTTTTTTACTGTGATTAACTCCTTATTCAATCTTGTTTTTAAGGTCCATTTGAATTTACTTCTCCAATTTTACTAGACCATCCTGAAAGTCATATTATAATCTCCTATTGTCTAATGCTCTTTCTTTTCCAATAACTTGAAAAATAATTTCCCATCTTTTAACATTGTTATCCCATATTTCAATGAAAAATTTATCCTTTAACATTCATTTTTTAATTTCTCTAAGGGTAAAGATCACTTCATTACAATATTCATCTTTAGCAAATTGGTATTTAGTATAAATTTACTTTTCTTATCACTATCTTAAATTCTCTTAGATAATTGAATTTTTGAAGAGACATGATGATGATCAGACAAGGAAGGTGTAACCTTGAATCTACATCCTTCACATATTTGATCAAAGATAAAAAAGTTCCTTGTTGTGATAGAACCTATCTAGTTTGTAATAAAATATTATATTTCCCTTTTGGCAGTTACACCAGGTAAACCAAATATGTTGATTTCCTTTCTTGTCCCCTTCAAGAGGATAAAAAGATTAAGTGTGTTCTTAATTTTGCACTAGAAGTATTTTTCAATAACTTTCCAATCCATTTCACATCCTCTAGACTTGTCTTCCCTATTATCAATCATATTAAAATGACCTCCCACAATCCAAGGGATGTCTGGAAGTTCAAACAACCATTTCTAAAGTTTAATTCTCTCCCAATGATCATTGGGAGGATATATTGAGCACAACCCAATTTTTCTATTATTTTATCAATCATAATCTATACCTCCCTATTACATGGAGAGGTACCATGCTTAGTCACATATGATGCCCATTTTCTTGAAATTAAAATAGAAACTCTCCCTCTACCTTTTTCATGAGCAGTATGGAATTGTTTTGTATCTTTCTAGATGAACCTAAGGTTGGTTTCTAAAGTGAACTTGATAGATTTTACTTCGTGAAAAAAATTAAATATTCGTTATGAATTTGATTTAAATATATTTTAACCACATATTTCCTATCAAGGGACTCCAACCCCCTTACATTCCAACTTGTATAGTTAGCTTCCATTTTCCTTATAATTGAGGGTCACTTTTAGAATTTCTAAATATCTCGAAGCATTTAAGGATTCTTCTTTCTTTATATAGTTTATTTAAGGCTGATTTAGTCTCATTTCTACTTCTTTTATTTCTCTTCTTTTTTATTATAACCCATCTCTTTGTTAAAGGATCAAACCCTTCATATTTTTGAGATTCACTCACAATTAATTGAAAGTTCATCATGGCTAGAGACTACAAGCATATATCACATTCCATATTAGGTAAGCTACCTATTTCCACTATCAAGATTTCACTATATAAATCCTTTGAATAAAATTTTGTAGATTACATCCTATCTACTTCCCCCTCATGTCTAATAGGGATATTACAGCTAGCTAGAGGTAGAAAATCAAGCCAAATACCTTTATTAACCTTTGATAGCTATTCTAGGTTTAAATTCTTTTAGTTTCTATTTTTCTATGACATTTTTATCAGACTTGTTATCAAATATAATTTATTTATTAAACATATCCTTTTTGCCATAGGTTTTTCCCCTTCCTTTCCACTCCATGTTCATTCCAATATTCCATCCTTCAAAGTTAAGTATGCATAAGGATGGAAAAGAAGGGTTAAAACTAGGACCGTTGTTACCTACCTTATTACCTTTATCTAAATCCTGATAACTTATCATAGCACTTGTCTGATTTTTCTTTTCCATTGGTACCTTCTATGGGATACAAAATTGTTTATTTTTATTCTTGGGCATAACATTCACACTAGTTATAGGATAAGAGGCCTCTTTTCTACCTTCTTTTGGAGTTCCACCATTGTCAATAATAAATCCATTACATGAAATATCTCTTTTAGATCTTTTAATAATTCCTTTATTTAGACAAATATCATTATCATTCTTATGATTAACATTTCCAAATGTTAACTCATGAACAATGCAGGTTTGTCCGGACTTATCATTGGGAAATATAATTAGAGCACTATTAAGCCCAATGTAGCTTTTAACCTTACCATCTATTCTATTTTTAATATTTTTGATATTTTTTTCACATCGTTAGTATTAACATATTTAATAGCTTCCTTCTCTATTGAGTTTCTTTCAATAGGAGTTTCATATTTTCTTTTGACCACATAATTACCATGGTCAACATTATGTTCTTTTCTGGTATCAAAAGTATCATTAATGCTAGAAGTTTTTTTAGACATTAAGGAGTATTTTCTTTCCTTTACTCTATTTTATTTTTCCTTGTTTTCCTTTTTTTATTTGGCTATCCTCTATTTAATTTCATCTAATAAAATCTCACACACACTATTTTTAACTCACGCGTTAGGTTTAGGGGAGGGGGGCAGCTATATAAACTAGAAGAGACATAGTCCCTCTTCATGTATATAGATTCTAGGCATATTTATGAGCTCACTCCATTATTGCTTTCTACCACTTTGTGCATAGAAAAAATCATGTCCCCATCAATAATTGGTTTATGCCTATTTTCCATCTAAGTAGTGATTTGGTTTTTTCCACCTCCTTCTAGAGATAAGATTAAACTTTCACAACTAGTTTCATTATTGTCCTTTTTGAGCTATCTTCACTAGGGTTTTCTATATTGGGGATTTTTTATCCTTATCCATAGCATTCATATTTGGATTGTTCCTAATTTCCTTAATTTGTATTTTGTTACTAGGGTTTCTCTAATTGACTTTATGATTCCCTATATTCTTCTTTTATTATGGAGCAATTCTTTCTATGATGCCCTTCCTTTTTACAAAGGAAAGAAGCATTTAATCCATCAATAATTTCAATTCCTTAGTTCAATATTTTTCCACCTAATTAAATATCTATTTCTTTTGGGATATCAATGTTAGATGAACAAGACAACTGAGAGGGGGGTGAATCATTTGTATACTTAAGAACATTCAAACCCTCAATATCTTTTCAAACCCTTATCAACCATTAAATCCTTATTATGCATTAGAAAAATGTAACCATATGAAACAGTAATGAGAACACATCCAAACACATAAACGCACCAGATTTATGTGGAAACCCCAAGAAGGGAAAACCCATGGTGAGGATTAGCTCACATATATATGAATTAAACCGAATAAAATTAGGCTCACTACCCCAAGAAAGAATAAAGGCTCACTACCGGGTGGCTCATTTCCAAGAAGAAAGAAGATAAATGAATATTGTTACAAAGAAATTCACTATCTCAAGGAAATAGAATAAATCCACCATTGAAAATTTTTTCCATCTATAACCTTTGGCTCATTTTCTCTATCAACTTCAAGCACACTAAAAATGTAGACCCTTCTGCTCACTACATTGAATTCATAGGCATTAGTCTTGCACTCAAATCACAAAACTTATCAAATTTTCATCTTTCACACACCTTATATAGATCCACACTCATCTCCAACAATTCACCTTACATTTATAACATCCATGACCTAAATAATCTTGATTAGGTTTGCCTTAATGAAATATATGCACCTAAGACATGCAACACCAAAATAGGTCGGCACAAAACACCTTTGCGGTGGAAATAAGTGAAGGACAACCTCACTAAGGATTAACTAGGACCCAAATCCATATCACCATGCTACTCAACAAATTCACAATCCATGAAGTACCTCCACAAATAACACTAGCATGTCAGGTTGACCAAACGTAAACTAACACTACAAGCGACCACATACATGCTTCTTCTCAACATTCATACCACACAACAACACTTCATAACATCCACACATCTAAAAATATTCTAGCATCATCAGAATATTCTACAAATTTTCCACAACCACTTTAAATAAATAATACCGTCGCTCTATGTAACCAGACATGCTAACATATGACACAACTTACTAGCCAACCTTGTGAAACACCTCAACACCTGAAACATCAAGGGAAGGAAGTTATAAACAATATAAGAAAATTACCAAATCTATAAGACAATAGTGATGATGATGAGAAATGATGAATTTTGAAGAATGCATTAGATATTTTTAGCTGTCTACATTTTCCCTCTCTTTGAGACAATGTACCATGTTATGTTGTTTCAAATACATGCTCCTGATATAGAGAAAAATGGTGATAAGATGCCTCAATGTGCCCTGGTGGAGGAAGGAATTATGGTTGGATGGTAGGTTTCCCCCTTGAGAGGTCGACTTAGAGATAAAAATAATATTTGGGTCAGGCTCATGACAAGTAAACATGATAGATTCAGTGAAGATTGGGATGAAAATCAGGTTTAGGACAAGGAAGAAACATATCAAGAAGGGTAGGGCATGATGAAAATGGGATGAGGGTGAGTGGGATGAGGGGAATCTAGGGTTTTATTATCTATTTATAGGACGTGAAGTGTCATTTTCAACTTATTTGTACACTTAGATTTTATAGATTTGGAGATCCCCTAAAGACAATTTAATGTGAAGCTACTGTAGAGATGAGTGGAGTTCCATATGTTATTAATTATGGAGATTGAGTTCATTAGTACCAGAGGCCAACTGAAGCACCTTAGGAAATATGTTTCTAGACCTTAAGACTTTAAGTGATATTTCAATTGCATTAATTGTTAGGTGAATGTAGGCTATCAAAAGCATTGATTCATGTTTTAGCACAATTCAAACTTGATATGACAGAATTGATATGCAACATGATGCTTTTGATGGTCACATCTTGTATATAAGATAATTAAACAAATTTAATTTTTTGGTTTGTATCTGATATGGATAAAGTGAGTCCTTTGAAAAATGGCTCACAATTGATTTGGGTAAAATGATGCCTTTGAAAAAAGGTTTGCATATAATTTATCAGTTCAACACATTTGATTTTTTAGGTCACAAATGACAATGCAAAATCAATTTTGACTATAAAGTCACATTTTAAATAGAGGCTAGTGAACTTAGGATTTTTTTTGGTTTTTTCACAAATTGACATTATGTGCACTATTTTTATAGGTTACTCTAGATCCCATTATTTTGAGGGAGCGACATCCTACCATTTTATAGAGGATTTCCCATCTTAGCGAGCTAGATCGGGAATTTTTAAGTGTTGTGGGATTATTTCACATTGCATATATGTTCAAGATTAGAGCACATAGGGCTATGGTGAACACCCTTATCGAGAGGTGGCATGGTGAGAGGTATGTTCATTCATATTTCTCACAGGGGAGGCTACAATCACACTTAAGGATGTTTGGAGGATCTTGAGGATCCATATTCTTGGTGCTCACATGGATTATTATACTGACACTAGCGAGGATGAATTGGAGTGAGTGTTTCATGATGATGGTGAGATGCATTGTAGATGGGGGATTGGGAGATATGGTGATCTCCGCTTGGTGCTAGAAGGGTTGATTGTTCTTAATTGTTGATCATGAGAATTTTTTGTTGGATGGGAAAGTGTCCTAGAGAGGATTCTTATATATAACATTGTTTATATGTGGGGGACATGTGTATTGGCCCATTTATATCACAATATGCACCAGGTTGTCTATTGACATGCAACTAGTTTATCCTTAGGAGTCACTTAGTTACATGTATGAGTGTGGGAGCATATGACCATCACTTGTCTATTGGGACATGCTCCTTGCTAGATTAGGATTCCCTATGTATATACCTATGATTTTTCACTCAAATACACCACTTAGGAAATCTATATTATGTTGCAAGTATGTTGTTGGTGTTATCATTGATGTCAACAGTTGGTCATTGATGTCAACAGTATAGAGATGGTTGGTGTTGTCAAGTGCTTGTGCTAGTATGGATGTGTTTTGGTTTGATAAGAAGGTGTTGTGGTCCTATCATCAATGTTGTTATTGATTTCTTGATAGATAAGAGTTGAAGTTATATTAATTTCACTTGGTCTCCAAGTTCTTTTGCAAAAAAATGAATAAAAGAGTGTGTAGTATGACAGAGGTGTGTTTAGTGTTATGCTTTGCATCTCTTCATGGTTGAATATGTTATTGTGTGGTTTGTGTATGATGATTAGAAGTGTTTAGAGGTTCTATATCTAGAGTTTTAGGTTATGTATCTATGATAGTGGAAGTTTTGTTTGACAGTTTATTTGTCTGTATATTGTTTGGGAGAAATAAGATTGCTCCACATTTCTTCGCGGTAAGGTTTCTTGTCTTATAGATTTAGGAACATGCTTATATTATCTTTAACTTCTTTCCCTTAAGGTTTTAGGTGTTGAAATATTCTACAAGGATGGTTAGGAAGTATTATGGCTATGCTAGTGTGTTTGGTTGCATAAAATGGAAGTATTCTTTATTTTAGGTGGTTGTGGTAGTGTTATAGAATATTTTGATGATGCTAGAATATTTTGAGATATTGTATGGATGTTTTGGAGTGTTTCTATGTGGTTCGCATGACCTAGAGAAGTGTTTATATGGCCTCTTTTAGTGTTAGTTCAAGTTTGGCCAACCTGGCATGCTACCACTATTTGTGGAGGTACCTTTTGAATTGTGGATGTGTTGAGTAGCATGGTGTAATATCATAAAATTGCACCTCTTGAAATCTCACTTAAATTCTTGTATCCATTTTAGTTTACACTATCTTAGCATTTGTGGGTTTATTTTAGCCCCTACATCAGCATTTTTTTCCCTCTCATGATGCTCAACACCCCTTTTCAATAGCTACCTTTGTCTGTCATCTTTGCATCAAATAATGTGCTTTTATCGTACTCATCATTTTATAGTGTGATGTGTTTGGACACTAGTGTGCCAAATGGACATGTGTATGCCATACTCACATCCTATGAAATTTTTGTTGAATATTCAAGATAATGAGAGGGGGGTGTATCTTCTTTTACTTATTGAAAAAATGCCATTTTCTTTAATGCATAAAATAGAGAAGAGCAAGAACAAAGCGTGAAATCACACAACACAAGGACACCAAAATTTTACATGGAAAACCCAATGAGGGAAAAAAAATGGTGAGGATTAGCTCACAATATATAGTTGTTTCAATATTGGTTATAAAAGAGGCTCACTACCAGATACAAAATCTCACTGCTTACAAGGACTCACTGTCCAAACATGGAGACTCACTGCCTATAGAAATTATAGAAACAAATGGCTTACAACCAAAATATGAATGGATGGAATTACACCACAAGTGAAGATTTAGTTCCTTTGATGCTCAGAGTATTCACTCACATGAAAAAAAACTAATATTTACCCTTCTACTCACACACTTCGCATATCAACACACTCACACACCTTTTATTCATCTACAAACCATCTTGTATATATATTTGATATATCTACATGCATCAATTAGGTCAACCTAATTGGATGCAATACATATTTGTAGAAAGATAACTGTCAAATTCATACAAAGCTTCTTTGAAAGTAATTCAACCATATGTCATGCAATATTATGTCGGCTAGGACCAAAGCTAATATACCCACAATATATGTTGAACTATTAACTGATTATTAGGTCAGCCATGATTAACCTAATAACAAAATATAATCACCAAAACCAATGCCAACTCACCATCCAATCATATGAACATATGGAAATACATACATATACCCTTCTAGTGATCATAAGCCTTTTCTCAAAACATTAAACAATGATGATTACCAAAGGGAATATGCAAACCAAAATACTGGATCAAACACTAGAGGAAGTAAACTTGTTCTACACATTGGTTTAGGGTACTAGACCAATTTGATACCATAAACAACATGGTGAAATCAATGACAACATACAGACTGATCTTCTTCATTCTTCCAACAATCTCCCCCTTTGGCATTGATGGCAACATGTGCAAAAATTCCAATTCAAAAACTCTCCTCCAATCTCTCCCAAAACTCTCCAAATCTCTCCAAATCTCTCCCCCTTTGACATCAATGGAAAATGGAGACAACAAGGATGTAAACATGGTGACATTCAAAATTGTAAAATTTCCAATTCCTCCAAAAACTTCTAGAATCTTCCATCCATTCAAAATTAAAACTTCAAAAACTTTCAAACATTCAACCTTTGAAAATTCCTTCTTTGATTATCAATTCAATTTTTCTCATCTTGTGCAGTTTCCCTTTTTCTCTTTCTTTTCCTTTTTCCAAAACAAATAAAATAGTAGAAATTTCACATTTAGGATTCAAGTAAAAATGACACTCTTCACCTGAAACACCTTCTTGTATCTTTCTTTCATAACTGGATATAACCTCTTCTAGTCAAGCATAGCAAAATCATTCTCATGCATATGCTTTCCAATCGGGAAAAAAATGTGAAAGAAGATGACCAATCTGTAGATGAGCACTAAATTGCACAATATTCTACATCAGTAAGTATTTTGAAAAGATGGTCTAACCAGACCTCAAAAATCTCCTTAAGGAGCCATAAATTTTTCACTACATCATCTCTTTGTCTTTGTACAATGATCAACTCAACTTGCAATTCACCAACTCTCAATCTTTTTTTCCCTTCTTTGTATTCAAAGATATCAAAGTTCTTTCTGATGTCGTTTACCTTAGATTCAATTGCTTCAATCCTACTTCTGAAATTTTCAATCGTAGCAAGCCACCAGAGACAATTTTGTAGATATTCAACATTTCTTTGATGCATTTATTCATCTACATGATAAGTTAAGATAACCTATGCTTAGTTTTAGTACATATATTTTCAACAAAGGCTTCCAACTTGCATCCTTTTAGACCTTCAAGAAAAATTATTTCTTCAACTACATCAACTAAATTTTCTGGCAAGGAATCAAATATAATTGATACATCGATACCTTTTCAAAGTAGATACTCAACTAGAGCATCATCAATATTGAGTCTATCAATTGTAGAGGCTGTATTCCATTACTTGCCAATTTTCTTCATCTTTCCTTTAACTAACATAGATCGAATGTCATTTGGATCAGAGGATTTAGATCTAGGCAAAGATTCTTCCTCTTTTTCCTTCTCTTCTGGAATGACAATGATGTCTTCAGTGATAGATTTTATTTTCTTTGATTTCAAAGGGGAATCAGTAATGAAAACTTCCAATTATTTTGTTCTGAAGGATTAACCTTCCTCAAATCAACTAGACATAACCAAATTAGAGCACATATCTTTTTGAAAAGATAAGAAAAAGGTTTTACATGCACTTCATTTATCTTCCAAGCCTTCCAAGTATCTGTATATTTGTCTTGCAACGGGAATCACTGATTCTCACTTAACACCTTCCTTTCTCGGTAATGAGTCCAGAAAATAGATTACCAGACATGTAAGTAAGGACCCAAAATGGAAAGGGTGTCCTTATACCAATAAAATTCATATATTTTGGTAAGATTTTCAAGAATTAATCCACACAGATCAAACTGATTATTCTCTTTTACCACTTTATGCACCAGATACATGACAATGGACGAAGTAGATCCATCTTGATTTCTGAAATAAATTTTATAGGACATTCCATACACAACATACCTAACAAAGGGATCGATAAAAATATCAATCAACAATGCTCAAGGATCTTTGTCAACTCCTTTCAGGTCCTCTACTTCCTTGTATTGTATGGTCTTCTTTTCAGGAAGGTATCCAATGCTGCATAACCTCGCTTCGATCACTTCCTTTGTAATGGGATAGGATTTTTCCAACACAATGTTGTTGTCCTTGAATTTACTCAAAAGGAACAAGATGAATTCTCTGTTAGTAATCTAAGATAATTATCCCCACAAGTCCAAACCTAGGGTTTTTATGTTCTCTAAGTCACTCGATTCTAACCCTAATTCCATTTTCTTTATCTTACAATGATCAAATTCATCCATCTCAACTCCCGTTAGCCTCAATGGGATGTTTCCACTCGATCCTCTATTAGAAGGTTCCATTATAGCACTTAACTTCTTCAAATTCAACAAAAAATTCTTCTTTTACCTTCCTCTGCGACTACGAGAGAAACTTATGTCGCTTGTTTTTGAAAATCCACAAAGATCTCTCGAAGATGCTCCAAATCACTTCAGAACCACTCCAAGAAAGTTCCAAGTTTCTCTTTAAATTCTTCAAATCCTTTAGGTGATTAGAATGAATTGCAAAAAATTTCTTTATACACCATCAATTTTCCCTAAATCACATTAATTACAAAAAGCTGACAAAAACTTTCTTCCACCGCACTAAGAAACCCTAATTTACTTTGCAAAAGAACATGCTCACACTTTTTCTTTTGGTTTCTTTTGCATCAACTCTGTCTAGCCATTCCTTACAACATATCCACGTGCCAACATCTGACATGTATTTCCAGGGGGTTTAAGCGATTTTCCAATAAAGCTCCCCCTAAGATCATGCTAGGTATAATTCCTAGAGGAATCATTTGCATCGGATGAGGGTACAAAAACATCAGTAGTCTCTAATTCTTATTTCTTCTTCCATATCTTGCTCATTTCTTGCTTAACATCTTATTTGTCAATATTTTCACCAGTTCATCATCTTTCACCAAGGAAGATTGTTTTCCCTTTTTACTTCTGCACACTTTTCAAATATGTCCCATTTTTTTGTAATTGTAGCAGACAAAATTTATCCGTCTTGTTTGATTTCCATTAATCCCTATTCTGCACTGACTTTCTTTATGCCCAAACATGTTACAGGTATAGAAATATTCATCAAAAGATTGATTTATCCTACCTCCATTGAATCTACCCATCATCACCTGAATAATCATCCTTACCTAAGATCTGCATTCAGTAGCTTTATGTCTGATCTTCTTGCATGTATAACATTGTCCGAAGAAGGGACCATAAAACTTATTCATCCTACTCCTACACTCAGTTGCCTTATGACCAAATTTAATACATGAAAAACAAACACCATTGAACGATGGGTACCTTTGAGCATTTGGTTGTTTGATAGGTGGTCTCCTTCCTGGATTTCTTTTCTTCTTCCCTTTATCTTGAGTCTTCTGATTATTTACTAGATTTGAGTTATGCATCTTTTCACCAAACTCTTTACCTAAGCCACCTTTGTCTTTAGAAGGTTTATGTCCTACTATCAATTCATCAAGCTTGGTGGATCTTGTCTTGAAATCATCTTCATAGAGTTTTTCTTTCTCTAATTCCACTTTCAGATTCATCACTTCTTGTTCAAGCCTTGAGAAAACATCAGACTTTCTTTGTATAACTATTTTCAAACACTCGTCAACTCTCTTCTTTTCATCCACTCTCATATTCAGTTTGGTATTCTCTTCATTTGCTTGGTTTAGTTTCTCACTCACTTCTTTATGTCTTTCTTTGAATTTATTTAATTTCTCTTTCAATTTCTGGATGCATTCATTTGCTTCATCAATATTTTCTTTCAGATCTCTGTTTTCAATTTCAGCCTTTTCAAGATCTTCAAGGGAAGTCCAAAGCTCTTTTTTATCCATTTGTTCAATCTGTAGGATCTCCCTAAAGCTATTAGACTTCTCCAGAGGAAGCAACACTCAGATACTAATTGTTGAATATTCAAGATACTGAGAGGGGGGGTGAATTAATATCTTATTTTACTTATTGAACAAACACCATCATTTTTTGTAATGCATAGAACAAAGAAGAGAAAGAACAAAGCATGAAATCACACAACACAAGGACACAAAAATTTTACATGGAAAACCCAATGAGGGAAAAACCACGGTGAGGATTAGCTCACAATATATAGTTGTTTCAATACCAGTTACAAAATAGGCTCACTACCAGATACAAAAGCTCACTAATTATAAGGAATCACTATCCAAACATGGAGGCTCACTACCTACAAAAGTTATAGAAACAAAATGGCTTACAACCAAAATATGAACTGATGGAATTACACCACAAGTGAAGATTAAGTTCCTTTGATGCTCAAAGTATTCGCTCGCATGACAATAGACTAATATTCACCCTTCTACTCACACACTTTTCATATCAACACACACTCACACACCTTTTATTCATCTACAAACCATCTTGTATATATTTGATATATCTGCATGCATCAATTAGGTCAGCCTAATCAGATGCAATACATATTTAAAAAAAGATAATTGTCGGCTTCATACAAAGCTTCTCTAAAATTAATCCAACCATGTGTCATGCAATATTATGTCGGTTGGGACCAAAGCTAGGTCGCACATATATCTGCAATACATTTTGAACTATTAACTGATTATTAGGTCAGCCATGATTAACCTAATAATGAAATGTAATCACTAAAACGATGCCAACTCACCATGCAATCATATGAATATACAAAAATAAATAGATACGTGCTTCTATTGATCATAAGCCTTTTCTCAAAACCTTAAATAATGATGATTACCAGAGGGAATATGTGGACCAAAATAATAGATCAAACACCGAAGGAAGTAAACCTATTCTAAACACTGGTTGAGGGTACCAGACCAATCTGATACCTTCAAATGACTATTTCCAAGTATGTTTTCCACTTGTCAGTAATTTTTTTTTATGGTAGCGGCCTAAGACACCTTGTAATAGCTCAGGAAGCTTCTTTTCCTTCCTCTCCTTTCTTTAAAAGTCATATTTGCAATCTAGTTGGTCATCTTGGGTTCTACCTTGAACTCTCCTCTCTTTTCCCACTCTCTCAAGTTTGCATAGCTCTCTCTATAGCTTTCACCAACACTCTCAAGCTCTTATAGCACTCTTTGCAACTTTCTTGGTCCTTGTAGCTATCTTTGCATCTCTCCTTGGCTCATTAAGCCTTTCAACTAATATCCCTCTTATCTTGTGCTTGTGAGCATCCTAGGATTGCACACATCCCCTACCTATTGCATCTATATTTTGTGATACAGGTTCTCCTCATTGAGTGGGGATTTCTTTTATCACTCTTACATCCATTTCATCTCATTCCTATTATCTTTCTCTATCTATTTGGCTATCCATGGAGGTGGGAATACCAAAATGGGGGTTTGATTGAGGCAAACCCCTATACTACCCCAAAATTCTATCCAGATATTATGCATTCATGTATTGAAGATATTCATGTACTAGAGGATTCATTACTTGGGTTGCTGTGAGAAGTGTATATCTCTTATTTTCTCACTTTATCATTTCTACTTTATTTTAGTTTTATCATATTTTTTTATTTTCCCACATTCTAAAATTTCTAAGCAATATGATTGTTAGTGATCATTTAGCTATTTTTTGTGATATTCTTGCTTTCTAGTCTGTACAAGATTTCACTACACTACACTATCATCCTTATCTTAAGAGCTCGTCAATCTGTCTAGAAAATCTTTGTGATATACTCCTTCAAATTCTAGAACTCTCACTCTATTCCCTAAGGTAGTTTAGGGAAATTTTCCCCTTGGGAATCTCTTGAGAATAAAGAGACTCATGAGTAGCGAATCCCTCTTCTCTACATTTTGGTGAACCTGACGTGAATCATGATTTTTTTCAAAAAACTAGGAATTTATTTACCCCAATTTGGCAGGGTCATAAATTTTGACTCAATGCTCGGAATTCAAAATCGTTTGCACTGTTGGGAAGGTATCCAAGAGGACTAATTTAGTCCCTAAAATATTGTGCCTTCGTTAACTGAATTTTAAAAACCGATGCAAGTTTCAACCCCAAATTCCACTCCAAAGACCTCCAAAAATGTAAATTACTAAAACCTAGAAAATATCAAAAAAAATTTGAAAATCTAGATTTTGGTTTTCTTAGTTATGTCACCCCTGGATTGCTCTGGATCAACTTATTTTTTTATTCATTGTTTATTATATTTAGTGTACTATTTTCAAAATTAACTTAATATCTTCTTTTATGAGTTCATTATCTAATTATATTCAAAATGTTAATGATGTTCCATTTCATGCATGTGATAGTGACTTGTCTTTTCCCATGTCACTTTGTATCTTTGATCCTTCTCATAAGATTCCTCTTGCTTTGAAGGATATCTTGTTGCAAGAAGATGAAATCATCGATACCTTTCTTAACAATACTCTACCTTCTCTTCATTCCAATGCACTCTCTTCTAGAGATGATGCATTAGTGAATGTTGAATCTCTTCTCTATTCCAATGCAGTCTCCTCTAGAGATGTTGCATTAGTGAATGATGAATCTCCTTCTATATTTGATCCTCCTCAGATTGATGTTGAGAATATTTCTTTAAATAATTATTCCACTAGTATTGATGATTCTGAAATTTAATCTGTCTCTGCCACCCCTCAAAGGCCCAAGAGACTAGCTATTTATGTGACTCCAACTAGTCCTCCTAAAAGGATTTATTCTATTGATGGTGTCCCATTTGATAGTGATTCTCTTGATCTTTCTAAGGATCCCTCTTACAGAGTGGTAGCCCATACTTATAATACTAGAAATAATAAACAAAATGTTAATTAACCTACTTCTTTACCACCTTCTCAGCCAAGTCTTCCTTTAGCTCCTAAACCTATGACTAAAGCACTTGGTGATTATGATCTTGTTGAGCAACCTCATGTTACTCCAGCTAAGATCTCACTTTGGTATTTTCTTAAGTCTGCACTGATTTATCAAGGTATTCTTCAAGAAGCCTTGTAAAAGATTCTTTTGCCTTCTTCTGCTAGGCTGACAAATGCTAATGCATTGGTGGCTCATATTCATGTGGATTCGCTGAATATCATGTTCTATCCACAAGAACTTCCACCCCTGATTGCATAGAAACAAGAGGATCCTATAATGATTATAGTTAACATTAATGACATTGGAATTAGACGTACTCTCATTGATGTCGGTTTGGAACTCAATGTATGTAGAATTGATCTATTGCCTAAGATTAGTATTGATTCATCTTTTCTTAATGCTTCTTTTGTTGACATTCATGGGCTCAATAATGTTAGTCAACAAACCCTAGGCATGATTGTCATGCCTTTGAGGTTGGGACCCATTACTGTACCCACCCCTGTATATGTTATGTCTAAAAAATTATCATATAACCTTCTTCTTGGAAGACCATGGATTAATGCTATGGGTGCAATCTTGTCTACCTTGCATAAATATATTAAGTTCATTTGCAATAATCAAGTATTCATAGTCAGGGATGACCCTGAGGCTATGCACTTATGTGAGATGGTAGCTACCGGTTAGGTTTTTGTTGTGCCTATTCTTATTTCTTCAGTGTCTTTTGATGTGTCAATTTTTACTCCAACAGTACCTACTATAAAGGATACTCTTGAGATAGATGTCCCTAAAGAATATCCTTCTCAAGCAAGAAATCTTAAGTCATAGGATCCTTCATTGGAGAATTTAAAGTCAACCCGATCCAGTTAGTCCTTTTGATAACATCATCCAAACCCACTATCAAAGAAGGTTATTCTTTTGTATCACAGGGTAATGTGAGAAATAGTTGTAATGTCCTTAATGTTGATCCTCCTCCTTCTAAGGAATATGATCAAACTTATATTAAAGTGGATAATGTTGGTAGTCCTATAAAGAAGGTTGATGGTGATCTCGTAGAAGAGTGTGATCCCCATTGTTGGAATAATACTCTCTATGTAGATCCTCCTTCTTCTCAAGATTTGCAAACTCGTTATGGACCTGGCTTTAAAATTATTTCTAAATATGGCTATGGGCGTAAAGGTTGTGGGTGCAATGAACAAGGCATTCAAGTCCCTATAGAATGTGTACCTCATAAGCATAATTTGGGGCTTCATTTCTTGAATGAATAGTCTAAACAAAAACCATGGTTGAATAACATGAATTTTTCTCAACCTCATTCACTTGAATTAATTCATCCTCCATTGTCTTCTATCTTCATGTATTCTTCTTGTGAGCAATTGAGTATTTCTCCACAAGAGAAAGGGTTGATTCATGCTCCTCATTCTTTATCTGAGAAAGATCATATTTTTTTGAGGCTTCTTAAAGCCCGCTTGATTACTCTTCCTCCTATACATAAGAAGTTTTATAAGCATAATGAAGCAAATAATTGTTTCTATGCATACCATTGAGTGCCTATCCAATCCACTAGCACTCATTTATTTGATGATTCACATGCCTCTTCTTCAAATGACAAGTGATATTGAGGTCTAACTCTATCCTATATGTTCTAAGTATCTTGCATGGTTTTCCTCCCCTATATGAAGGGGGTAGTAATAACTCATTTTGGAAGTGTGTGTCCTTCTAAGGACCCCTTCTCTTTTCTCTTTCTTTTACATGAAGTGTCCCTTGAGTGGACCCTATGCACTATTCGTACACACACCCCACTGAAAGTAGGGACCCTCTTTCATTCTCTTTTGCTTTCATTCTTGGTGTTTTGGCCCTTTGATTTTGAGGATTTGGTTGCCTTGGAATGTTCCCAAATGATTATCTTACTCATGAAAATCCCCCTTTTTGAGGAAGTACTCTAAAAATCTTGTGTTCTGGGATTCATTTCAGGTTTTTCTATGTTTTCAGGAAAACTCCCTCTAGGTGGATTTCCTTGAGCATCTTGAAAACCCGACAGAGGCTGTTTTATATCATTTTCAGAAATTCCAAAACTTCACAAAATTTCGTCTAGTCAGGATTTTCTTGAGATTCCATCGCGCCTTCAAATTCCCGAGCTCATTGTCTTATCAACGCATTTATGTTTCCTATATGGTCTTGCAGTTTGCTTTTATTGGATTCATTCGTGTTTTATGAGGAGAGGTTTATGTCATTTTCCTTGTTGTGAGATTTGAGGAGCTGCATTATGAGTTGTTGTTGTTGGATTGTGCATTTGAGCTTGTGATCGAGAATTACAGTTGAATTTTATGGTGATCCCTTGCATTCTGCTTTGATTTTTGGGGTTTCTTGTCGATTGTTGCTATTTCAATTTCTTGGCTCTCATGGTATGTGCATGTTGCCTTCCCTTTTTAATGAATGAATTGAGTTTGCTTTGGGGTTTGTGTGGGTGTATGTTTTGAGTCAGGACTTTGATGTGGTATGGTTTGGTAATGGTGCTAGGGTTTCATTTGTTGGCTTGATGCCCTTCCTCATGGTTTGCGCCTCCTAACCTTCTGCATGACTGTGATTAAATGAGGTTAACCATTGCTTTCCTCCATTCTTAATTAGATTATGTATGCTCTTATGTCGAGCTCTGTTTTAACCTAGAAATGCCCAACTTATAATGAAGTCACGTCTTGGGCGAGGTGGAGCTTGTTGCTCATTATCTGATTTGATTATTGTCCTATCTTAGTTGAGTCGTGGGAGAATTTGTGTGAGGAATTTTGGAATGAAAATGACGAATGGATCCAAAATGTGCTATCATGGTGATTTCCTAGGGTTTCCCTTGTTGAAGTCATTCCTCATATTGATTGGATTTCATTTATGATCGATTTGAGGTGCATTTGTTCACCTTGCATTTTGAACGAGCTAAATTCTAAGTTAAATTCCCAACTTCCCAATCATTTGATCAATCTTGGTGAAATCCTAATGAAGTCAAAGATTTTAGGTTTTCGAACACTTCACGAATTTCCTTTACCTCAGGATTTCCCTGATTTTTCCATCGCTTTATTGATTTCCTAAAAATATACTTAAATTGTGAAGATTACACTGACTTCATGAAATTCCATGTCCTCCAGATTTTACTGTCATTTCTTTGTCCCTTCATTTTCTTGGAGTTTGTAAACTATTACCATTTTTGTGGATTTTCGACCTTGACGAATTTTCTCGAAATATTGTTGAAAATGAAGAATTGGTAGACGGCATGATCTATTAGTTGATGACTGTGCATTTTATGGTCAATTTGAGTTATCATGGATGTTTCATGCTATTTCTTAGTTACTTTTGATTGATTAAATGGTGGTTGGAAGTTTCTTTATGTTTGTTTCATTAGATTTCTCTTGGTTTGGAATTTCCTGAGATTCCCTTCTAGCTTGAATTATGTGAGAAGACTAAAAACCCGAACTTTGAAATGAGTAATTCTTATGAGAGTCTAGGGATTTTTGTTCATCATGGATTTTTTTTCAAGGATCAATATATCATTTATAATGGATTAACTTGAATTTCATGATGTGATGGATCTTTACTATGGTCTTTTTATTGGATGTAGGCAGAATCAAGTCAATTTGTTGCTGAAATGACCAAGGGAAAGGTAATGGATCCAAGTGTTGAAGGCTCTGCTATCTCCGAGGTAGAAAGGATTAAAATGGACTTAAGGAGCAAAATCCTAGAGAGAAAGTTATCTTCCATTTGGTCAGAGGTCACAGATACAAATGTTGGAATGTGGGATTATGAAGAATTTAAGGCAAGGATGGCAACACATAACCTCCCTTTGTTGGCCAGAAGGATATTGGAATCAGGGTTGGTACATGTGGCTAGATTCCCTCCTATAGTTTAGTGTTACGATTTGGTGCTTGAATGTGCTAGACATTATGATAGGGGCACATAGAGGATAGTTGGTCCTCAAGGAAAAATTGTGGCAAATCTCAACCCTATGTCCATTTCTTAGATCTTTGGCATGCCTGATAGGTCTCATGTAGTGGGTTTTGATATGGATGTAGCCAAGAAGTATTATGATGATGTCGTCAAATCCTCAACAGGTCATCAATTCCTCGCTGGAGAAACCTAAGTCCCACTTTTCCAAGCTACCCAAGTAGCTTGTCAGAGCTAAGTTTAGGAAGGAATACTATAATGTTATCACACTCCTCAGCAGGGTAGTGGGATTGAAAAGTGTGGGAATGTTTGAAAACTGGATGTTCCATGTCATTGTGAGGATGGAGCAAGGTATTGACTACCATTGGGCAGGCATTATAAGTGCAATGATACATGAACAAATGTGCAATGTCTTGCAAACAAAGACCTTCACCATGACCTCCTACTTCATTTATGCACTTTTAAGGTTCCATCCATACAAGGGGCTAAGTACAAGGGGTGTGTTTGGACAGGATGTTATTTATGAGGTATACCCACAATTTTACTTGGGTGGCACAAGTTATAGAAGGGTGAATGATGCATTCACCATATACATCACTAGGCTATTGCAAGCTATTGAGCATGTTCGGATCTTAGACAGTGCTAAGGAGTTAATTAAGAGGTTTGGAGCTTTGTTTATCTAGTTCCCTACCTTTTCATACATCAGAATTGATGGTTGTCAGAGGGCTCCATACAGACTCCCTAGATATCCCATAGCTCATGTTATACTTCTAGAGGTCACAAGGCAGATCTGTGACTTTGATGCAATTGTGAAGAATGAGAAACATAAGACTTAATTTGGTGGTGATTTTCCTTTGAGGATAGGTATTGGTGAGACCTGTCCCTATATTAACTCGATCCATGCTTTTGAAGAAGAAATGAGTACTCTAGGTCTTTCCTTCCATTCCAAGAGATCCAGATTTGATAGGATTGGTGAAGCATAGAGGAAGGACAGTAGGGAATACAGTCACAAGGATGATATAGAGGATTATTGGGCCAACATCAATGATGAATTTGAGATCAAAAGAAGTTCTCCAGGCTACCAGTGAACTTAGTCTAGCTACATAACATAAAGGCCATTCCAGATTAGGTTGAAGATGATGGATATTTAATTCAGGGCCATAACTATGAATTTGTGAAGGATAAACTAATTGGAGAACTAGATTGGTTGGAGGAAGAGAAGACGGAGTTGGAACAGATCATGACTCCAGTGATCAGGTACACTAAAATGTGGCTCAAGCACAAGATGTTGGAGTTGGAGAGTGAAGGTGTGCAGTGCACCTATGACCTCATGGGCAACTTGGAGTCTCACTCCACTTTTGAGGAATCACTTGAGCAGGATCCTAAGGGTAAGACTAAGGTGAGCTCCCCTTTTAAGATAAAGATTAAAGATGCTTAGGAGGAGGGGACGCAAAGAAACAAAGAAATCCCATTGCTAAGAAAAGGAAACACATTTCAAAGAAGAAGAAAGCTGAGAAGGATGAATCTTAAAAGAAATAAAAATAAGTTAGTGTTCTTGTGCCTAAGAGGAGGAGAATAGTAAGATTATCATAGAAGGAGAAGGGAAATTTTGAGGCAAGAGATGAAGTTGACCCACCAGTGGTAGATGTGGAAAGTTCAGGAGAAAGGACACAGGTGTACACAAGAAGATCAAGAACTCCATCTCCTAAGGATGGTGTACCATAGAAAAGTGTTCCCATAGCTGCTCCTGCCACTGAGCATCAGATTATTCCTCCTTCTCATGAGACTCACAATGTGCCAGGTGAATCCAAGGATGCTGAGGATCACCAGGATGAAGAAGAAGAAGAGCTTCAAGAGGGTGATCTCTATATTGTTGAGGTAGATATGGAGAAGGTATTATGGTCTCCTTTGGTGACTTATGAGGATTCAAGTACAGGGGGTGAGGAGGATAGACCTCCTCAAAAGGAGGAAATGTCAATTAGGACTCCTTCTCCAGTGCTTGAAAAGGAGGAACATGATAAGGGAAAAGAGGATACAGTTGAGGAGATTCCTAAAAAGTAGGGTTTAAATGAAAATGCACCCAAGGTTCACCAAGATGTAGTTGGACAGGATAGTGTATAGTCGGATTCCATAGTTCCAAGTTGGTTGGACAAGGAATTAAGGAGTAAGTAGATTGTGGTAGATGATACTCCTCCCAATTGGGATGAATTGTTGGCAAACATAGGAAAGAGAAAAACAAAGAAGAATGCTAGGGTTATCTCTAGGATCGAAAGGGATGAAGAAAATAATAGGGTGGTCCAAATTGCTACTCTTTCTCCTAATAAGAATAAGGATGATGTGATTGGTAGTGATTACAGTATGCATACTATCAACTTAGGGCCTACTTCCATGGAATGGGATATTGGAGAATATGAAGGCTCTAGTGCAGTAATCTTGGGTAGATTAAGGAAAGAGGTGCAGACTAAGTAGGAACTAAAGAACGAGATTGATAAACTTAGGAGGTATCTGCAAGATTTTATGAAACCCTTGCAATCCATCGGTTCCTCATCATCTGCTATAGGTTTTCTACCACAAGAGACAATAACTGAGTTGGAGAAGATGAAATCCACTACTCATGCCACAATGAGCTGGTTACAGGGAGTGCAAGCCAAGGGAGATAGTGCTATCAAGGACATTCTTTCAACCAGTGGAGATGCTATGAGATCAATAGATTGGTTGAAGAATGTATTGGCACAGGATAAGGAGGATGTAGATCTTTTGTTACAGAAGACTAAATCCATCATGGACTACACTGAGGAAAAATTGGTGAGTGATGGAATTCTTCCTTTATCCAAGGTTGCAAAACCTTGGGAATGGTTTGAGGTTTTGTAGATAAATCTAAGGGTTTTGAAGAAGGTGCATAAGCAAGGGAAAAAAATTGAGGACACCCTACCATAGATTTACAATAAATTCATATCCTTCTTTGAGGTTATGACAGGAAAGAAAAGGTTTGCGCCAAAATATTTGAGCTTGGAGAAATTGAGGAAATGATGGTGAGATGTGTATTCTCCAGTCAATGAGGACCAAGTCATTGAACACCAGTTAGATGATGCAGCCACATACATTGTAGTGATTGATAAATACCAAACCATGAAGGTGGATTGGGATAAGGTGGTAAAGCAATCGAGAGAGGACATTGAGTCCATTGAAAGGAGGATGAAAGTGTTAGTTATGCCACCTATTTCCAACTTGGAGAAAATATTTTTGATGGTACAGGATGGGGCAAGGCGAGATAAAGACAAAGGGAGAGCAGCTAATACAATGCCTCATCAAAATTTGTGCTTCCCATTATTCCTCTTCCTCCTTCGCATGCATTGGATCAGGCTATGTTGGAGATCCCAAGCCGGCCTGGATGGAGTACATGCATTTAATGCATAATTTACTTTATTTTGAATTCCTCTTGGCCGACTTGTTTTGGTGGCCATTTTTTTATTGTAAACCTAATTGGGCCAACCTATCTTGGGTGGTTTCTATAAATTTGGCATGATGCCTCATTTTTAAGGGCTAGATAGTTTTACAGTAGAGCGAATTAAGAACTATAGCAAGAGTTAGAGTTAGGAGTTAGTGTCATTTTTCAAGCAGGTGCTGTAACAGAAGACTGGAATTGTTGCTACTTTGGGTGATTTAATGCAAGTAAAGACATTGTGATTTGGTGCCTTTCTTGTGTTGAATTTTGATCTGGCATGGTTCTTGAGATTATATCTTTTGAAATTGCTTAAGTTTATTTAATATATGATAAGTGTGATGTTAGATGACTTGATGATGTTTAGGGTTTGATGCTTGGAGTGTTTGTAGCAATCTCTAGTCCATACTTTTGCAACTAGTTGATTGTTAGTTGCTTTGCAAAGTTAGCCTGGACTTAAAATTGTGATTAGTTTGATTATGGATGCTTGTTCATTGGGTTGTTCTGAATGAATATGCATAATCTGAAAATATTTAACTCCTTATAAGATTGCAGATTTATCTAGCTCAAATAGGAATTATTTTTTGAGAGATTGGTCCATTTCAAGTATTGATCATTTACATTGTTAGTCTTAGAATTAGAATTAATCTCATAAATCTCTCTGAAACCCTTATCTCTTTTGTTGTTTATTTTGAATCTGGGTTAGATTTAGGATTTGAAGTATCACCATATTGCTAGATTTGATAAATTTGAATTAATTATTTTCTTGTAACCAGGTCCCTTTGTGATTACCAACATTTTCACATTATCTCTGAGTTGTTTTATTGCATTGTCAAGACCTGACATTAGAGACCTTGGGGTTATCTCTTGAGGCTTGTTGATAGAGATTTACCTTTCAAGAGAGATAGGATATCATATTCTGTTTGAGTTGTTGTTGTGCAGAAAACACCATCAACAAACCCCTTTTCTTTTGAAGGGTTCTCGAGGGACCCCCATTTAAATTTTTTCTCTCAAATGAATTCAGTAGCATCTAGCTTGGGGTAAGCTCGACTAGACCTATCTTTTTTATGACTATCTTGCAACATAGCTTGTAGTAGTCATTGGATTCTGTGATAAGTCTTGCTCTGTAGGATTGAGAACATGTAGAGCTCCTTTGCATCAAGCTTGCCTAACATGTTTAGTATGTTGATTAACATGTTGCTTTGCAAGTGTTCTTGTGAAGCTATTTTTCAATCAACCTTCCAAGACCGAGAACCTTTGAGGACCCAATTTGACTCTGTAGAGTCCCCTAGATCAAGCTTCCCTTAGGAGAGAGTAATTGGAGAACCTTCTTTACAAGTCTGAGGACCTGTAAAGCACTTTCATATTATGGGATCTGTTCACCGTTGGTCTGTAGGCCTCCTGTGTAGTTTTGTTCAACTCTGTAGGAGAGAGTACCTTCAAAGCCTTTTGTTCACCTTTTGTAGGTCTGCAGATCTATGGTGCATTTGTTTAACTCTCCTTGGGTTTGAGGACTCATGGAACCATCTCTTTTGGAATTTTCATTCCTTTTATTTCTTTTAAATTCTCTCTCTTCTTAATTATGTATACTGGATCGAAGATCTTCATCTTCTTCATCCTGAGTATATGCTCTTTCTCTCTTTGATATTGGTTGCTTCCCTAACTTTTGGGTGCATTCTTCTCTTGAATAAATCAATCCTTACATTCTTCTCTTTGTTTTAGAATTATTCTATGTGTTATTTTTTTAAATTTGATGATGAAGCATAGTACTAATACAACCTTTTACATCGAGGTATCTTTCACTTTGTTGACTCAAAACTTGTTAGTTTATTGTGTGATTTTGTGTGTTTTTATATGTTATAACCCCATGATGTAATGGAATTTTATGTTCTAAAAATGTTGTCTTGTGTAGGTCTTTCTTGTCTAATGTGTTTGTTTTCTAGGTCTTCAACCTAGGAGCATGCTTCTTTGGTTTGAAGGGTTATCTACTTCCTCTACTGTATCCTTTTAGCATAATGATGCTATTTATGTTTAGCATATTTCCTTTAGTGTGTATATTAGTGTAGATTCATATGCCCATTGAAGTGGGGGTAGAATGTAATGTCATAAAATTTCACTTCTTGCAATTTCAATTACATTCTTATATCCATTTTATTTTCCACTCCCTTAGCATTTGTTTAGGCTCATTTTAGCCCCTACATCAGCCTTTTTCCCTCTTAGGATGCTTAGCACCCCTTTTCAGAAGCTACCTTTGTGTGTCATCTTTGCATAAGATGTTGTGCTTTTCCTATACTTGTTGTTTTGTAGCTTGATGTATCTGGACACTAACGTGTCATGTGGATGTCCACGCACTGTGCTTGCATCCTATGACATTTCTACGTTCAAATGACTATTTTTCAGCATGTTTTCCACTTGTTATAATTTTTTTATTGGTATCAACATAGGACACCTTGTAATGGCTCGAGAAGCTTCTTTTCCTTCCTCTCCTTTCTTTAACATTAATCTTTGCAATCGAGTTGGCCTTCTTGGGTTCTACCTCAAACTCTCCTCTCTTTTCTCACTCTCTCAGGTTTGCATATCTCTCTCTATAGCTTTCAACAGAACTCTCATGCTCTTATAGAAATCTTTTCAGCTCTCTTCACTCTTGGAGCTATATTTTCCTCTCTCCTTGGCTTCCTTAATCCATGCAATTGATATCCCTCTTATCTTGTGCTTGTGAGCATCCTAGGATTTCACACATCCCCTACCTATTGCATCTATATTTTGTGATACAATTTCTCATCCTTGAGTGGGGATTGTTTTTATCACTCTCACATCCATTTCATCTCATTCATATTATATTTCTCTATCTATTTGGTTGTCCGTGGAGGTGGGAACACCAAAATAGGGGTTTGACTGAGGCAAACCCCTAGACATCCCCAATATTTTCTCTAGATCCTACACATGTAGGTATTGAAGATATTCTTGTACTAGAGGCTTCATTACTTGGGTTGTTGTGAGAAGTTGATATCTCTTACTCTCCCACTTTATCATTTCTACTTTATTTCAGTTTTATCATATTTTGTTATTTACCACATTTTGAAAATTCTTATCAATCTGATTGTTGGTGATCATTTAGCTATTTTCTATGATATTCTTGATTTTGGTCTGTATGAGATGCTAGTGTGCCTCTAGGATACCAATGTGTTGCGTTGTCATCCTTATCCCATGTTACCATCCTTTGGACAAGAGCTCATTAGTTTGTCTAGAAAACCTTCATGATTTACTCTAGATTCTACAACTCTTGCTCTATTCCCTGAGGTAGTTTAGGATAGTTCACCCCTTGGGAATCTTTTGAGAATAAAGAGAATCATGAGTAGTGAATCCCCGTTCTCTACACATAGTTATGTGTATTTGGGTCCTATTCAACCCTTGGTGTGGTTTTCCTTCACTTATTTCCACTGTAAAGGTGTTTGGTGTCAACCTATTTTGGTGTTGCACATTTTAGGTGCATACATTTCATTAAGGCCGAACTAATTGAGATTTTTTAGGTTGTGGATGGTATAAATATATGGTAAATTTTTGGAGATGTGTGTGGATATACATAAGGTGTATGAAATATGTGAATTTGATTAAGTTTGGTGATATAAGTGCGAGCTTAATACCTATGAATAGAATGGTCTACATTTTTAGTGTGCTTGAAGTTGCTGGAGGAAGTGAGCCAAAGGTTGTGAATGGAATAAAGTTTCAATGGTGGATTTCTCCTATACCTTGAGATTTTTAATATATTTATAACATTCTTCTTTCTTTCAGATAGTTAGTCCCTTTGGTAGCGATCCTTATTCTTTTTCTAGGCAGTGAACCTAATTGTATTTGGTATTTCAATTCATATATATGCGAGCTAATCCTCACTATGGTTTTTCCCTTCTTGTTTTTTCAATGTAAATATAGTGTTCTTATGTGTTGGATGTGTTTGCATTACTATTTCATATGTTTACATTATGCTAATGCATGATAAGGGTTTAAGAGATAATAAGGGTTTTAATGTTGATGATGGATTGAATGTTTTAATGTACAATTGATTCACCCCCCTCTCAGTTGTCCTATGCATCTAAAATATTATTGGATACATTACATAGATGATATGGATCATTTTATTTAGAGGTTGTGGATTATTTGTGAGGCATGGGATAATAATTTCCTTTTTGTAGACAAACATGATGGCTGATAGGACGCACCCCTCACATTAATGAGAGATATTTTCATGATAGATTTAGGAGACAATTTGAGGATGTGTAGGGTTTTCTAGTGGATTTAGCCATGTTCACTCACACTCAATGAGATATTGCTGCTTAGGTGCGATGGTATTTCCCTAGATAAAAATGATGAGTTTGTTTGACTTGCATTCATATAATGGGCATGGACTATGGTAGTGGATGATGGGGGAATACCCTGGATTATGATTTATGGTGGGAAACTCATTAGTCAATGAGATTCAAAAATCCATATGGTGAGGTTGTGAGCAGAGTTAGACATGTTCTCAAACCAACTAGGGATCACTAAGTTAAGCAACAAATGGAGGGAGTTGGTGGAGGAGGTGGACCTGATTAGGGAAAGGTGGGAGAGAGGGGGATCAGGATTAGGGAAATGATGGTTCACAAGGAGAGGAGGAGAAGGGAGAGGTGAAAGGGGATGAGGTTGTGTGACTTGGGTGAACATTGTCAGAGTGGAACTAGGCCCATAGGGAGCATGATGGATACCAAGTGGAGATGAACAATCTCTTGATTCAAATGGTGTAGAGGACAACAAAGAGACATCGAGGCCGCCTTATGCCAATATAAAAAGAAACAATTGGAATAGATGATAGGTGAGAGAGAATCCAAGAGGGAACATCACTAGTAGCTGGAGGTGGAGGGTGGAACTGGAGGTATCTCTTTGGATCACTATGTGGAGGATATGAAGATATTGACCTAGGAGGCTACCTATTATCATACATTATATGAGGTAGTGGTTTCACCAAGGACGAGGGCACCAAGCTTCTAAATTAGGAGTGAAGAGGGAGGATTGTGAGATGCAAGATAAGAGGTGAGGTAAAATGGAGGATTAGTGGGGAATCTATTATTGGTTCCACCACTATCAATGCAACCAGAAATATAGGATCCAAGGGCACAACAGGTTGTTCCTCCTCATCCACATTCTCTTGCTTAGATGGAGGGTGGAGGAATTTTGATATAGATTATCTTTGTATATATGATGTAAAAATATTTTTGATGTAGACACACTTTTTTTTAATATACCTATAGGTAGATGTATTTGTATATTCATGGCTCTTGGTAGCCCTTGCACAATTTTTTTATATATATGGAGGTTCTATCAGGTCACATTTTTTTATGTATATATGAGATGAGATTTTGATGTGGCTATGATGTGATTCTATGTGATATTGTTATTTGCATGTGATGGATATGTATATGATTTTTGATGTGCATCTAATAATTTTTATTTGATTATATAGTACATGATGGATGTATTATGATGATTCTTAGATTAGATTATGACACGATGTGATGCTATGGTTTTTTTTGTTTTTTCGATGATGTATATGATGACCTACATGATCCTTGTATTATGACGGTATGATTATGGATGGAATATATATGATTTTAAAATGGTACTAATGATTTTTGTATGTAGGGATGTGATGGATTTTTACTTTTTTGTATCATGATACCTAGATAGAATAGTTAGTATGATGAGTAGGATAAAAGAAGTGGTTTTGGGTAATGATGGATTGATATATAGACTTTGAATAATGATGAATAGATAGGTAGATGGACGATGATGAAATATTGATAAAAAATATGGTTATAGGATGGGAAAAATGTTTTTTTCTTTTTCTTTTGGTTATGCTAAAAAATGTAGAGAGCAATCCTTATTTTGATATAGTAAGCAGACACTATGCACCATGGTATGAAGAACTAGGTGACACCGTATCAATTGCATGGAATTTGACTTTGAAAATAAATAGGAGTATCCTTATTCATACAAAACATACAAAAAATATTGCTTTATCATGTGAGAGAATGAAGCTCAAAGCAAGTTAGGCCTATGTACAAAAGGCATAAAGAACCTAATACGCAATGGTCATTTATTATTCTTGAAACTACCTCTACACACAAGGAAATTACTTTCCATGGTCATATTACAAGAACATCCCACAAACAAAATAGATGAAATAAATGACTATGCCCCATTTTGTGCTCCTCTATACACACCAATATATTGAAGAATGAGGTGGTTTCAAGCAAGCGGTGGAAAGAGACGTAAGATAAATCAAAATAAAAGACCGATTGATAAAACATATGAAAGTCATCATATCCCTTGCTAGAGAGCTTGTAATTGTTATCCATGTTTGTGCCTATTGTAGGAATGATATATCTATTAAGGTAGTAATTTTGGATGTTGAATTAAATGTTTTAGGCAATTGGTATGTGGGTAGTGGGTTTATTTTGGTAATGACCGAGGCTTGTAATCTTTAATGAATGTTCTAGGTTTCGATGATTGTCATATTTTCTTTTGCTTACTTTTTAAAAGATGAGTGTGATGATAGGTTTATTGTGGGTGGTGAGTTTATTGTGGATGTGCATGTTGTGTTGATTTTTTTTTATTGAATTTTTGAAATATGTAAATTCTTTTGAACCTTTGTTGGGGTATTTGAGGTTATTTTTGAAAGTTTTTAGAATATCTAAATATTTTTTTGGAGATTAGAATATTTGAATGTCTTTGGATTTTTGAATATCTAATTTTTTTTGGGTTTTGCAATATCTAGATGTATTTTTTGGAATATCTATTGCTTTTGGATTTTAATCTATTTGGATGTTTCCATATTTTTGACTATTTGGTATGTTTTGAGGTTTTCAAGTTATGGTAATGAACAAGGATCCAATCTGATTACTAGGTTTAGGAAAATTATCCTAGTTAGGTGTAAGGTCATTTTATTATGGACTAGATGAAGTTATCCTAGGATGATACTAGGTGAGATGGGTAATGCTAGAAATAGGTAAATTACCAACCCATGCTAGTTCTGTAGGTGAAAATATGGTAGATGAGTAGATGAATATGGATGGAATGTTGGTTTTATTATGGATAGAATGGAAAATAATTTTGATAAATGGTAGATGGTGCTCATTAAATGTGGTTCTTGTTTACCAATTTTTCACCAAGGTAATTTTCTAAAGTGACAATGAAGTGCTTTTCACTAGAGGATGATTTCTTATCTTTATTATTTTATCTTTTCTTTCTTTTAAAGATTTTGAATATGCATAGAACCTTTTTCTAGATTTTCACTTAGGTACCTTCCCAAGGCACAAATAAAGTTATTTTAACCATTGGATGTATTATTTCTCTTTACTTTTTTGATTTACTGGGATACCCTGATGGGTTAAGCATGAAACTGCTTGAGGTGACTACTATTGATGGGATCTTGTAAGGGATCAAATTTAGGTGTTGCTAGTTGATAGGTTTATGAGCCATAACTCGTTGTGACTACAAATGGTCCCAACCAATTTGGTTCAAATTTTTCCTTGTTGACTTGATCTAACCGATTCTTCTAATTTTCCTTAAGGACTAGATCACCTACTTGGGAATTTTGGTTCTTGATATTTTTGTTTTAACTATTATGAATATAGTTTTGATAGGAATGTAGATGATTTAGTGCACTGATACCACTTTCAACCAATAATTCTAGCTCATGTAATTTGGATACTCTATACTCTCTATTATTGAAAAGATGTTGCAACAACACCCTCAAAGAAGGAAATTTATTCTCTAAAGGCAAGATTGCCTTGATACCATAAACTAGGGAATATAGTGTAGCACTAGTACGTGTTTGGATACTAGTGCACAAGCCCATAAGTCAAGATTAAGTTAGAGGTGCTAGTCATGGACAATGACATTAACTATCTTCTTAAGGATTTTTAGGATAGTTGTGTTAGATCCTTCAACTTGAATGTTTCCCTAGGGATAGTATGGTGTGGAAAAGTGGTGTTGGATATGAAATTAAGAACAAAGTATTCAACCATCCTGGTTTCTAAAGGGTGTGTCATTATCTGTGTTGATTGTGTGGGGGAAACCATACCAAAAAATTACATAGTTTAGGATGAAATTCGCTATTTTTTTTTATAATGTAGCTGAGTGGGACGACTTCTATCCACTTTGAATAGTACTCAGTGGTGATAATGATGAATTTATTACCATTGGATGAGGTGCAGGAACTTTTCCTCTGAGTTCGAGACTTCATTGTGAAAAGGGCCATGGTGTAGTAAGAGGTTGCAACTCTTGGGTTGGTGCATGAATAAGATCGCCATATTTTTGACACTATACAAATTTCTTAGAAAATTGGTGTGCCTATTGATTTGTGTTAGGAAAATAGTATCCTATCTTCAATATATTTTTAGCAAGGGTGGTGCCATTAGAATGTGACCCACAAAAACCTTCATGTACCTCATGTAGATCAATTGTTGCATGTTTAGACTTAAGAAATCTAAGTAAGGTACCATTGAGACTCTTTCGGTATAGGGTGTCACCAAGAATGGTGAAGTGATATTATTAGTGTATAAAGGTTGTATTTAGATTTATGGTAAAGTTACATTGTATGGAACCATTTTATAGATAAGTGTAAATGTCATGATACCAAGGGGAATTAGCACTGATAATTTTGCACATGAATTTGGATTCAAGGACATTGAAGGAAAGAACCAACAATTTCTCAATGTGATACTCACACTTCTGACTATTATGAGGCATGTCTAGAAGAGACCCAATAGTTTCCATAATATTAGTAGCCTTGTTGTTCACTCTAGGTATTTTCTCAAATGAGATAGTAGTAAAATATGGTTTGAAGCTATCAATGATTCTCTTGTATGAGAGCAATTTTTCATCCTTTGTTTGGTAGTCATCATTAACCTATCTAATCACTAGCTGTCAATCACCATAGACTTGTAACCCATTTATTTCCTATTGAATTGTCATCAAAGTCCTTTAATAAGTGGTTCCAATTCATAAATTTATTTGTGCATGGAAATGCTAAACGATATGATTTTGGTATATAATCATCTTGAGGTGTGATAAATAAGACTCTTGTCCCTGAACCATGTTGTGTATGTGATCTATCAAAGTACAATTTCCACTAATTGGAAGGAGTGATACTGAATACTACTTCATTTAGAAAATTTGATAATAGAGGATTACCATCATATAATGGTTATGCAACTAATTAATCTTCTTTCTTGTCTACATACTATATGTAAAACTTACTAAGTATAATGACCCACCTAACCATGCTTCCAATAAGGGTTGTTTTGGATAATAGATACTTCAATGGATCTATTTTGGAGATAAGCTTAATTTGGTGGTTGAACATATAGTTTCAAATCTTTTGTGAAGAAAAGATTATCGCTAGACATGCTTTCTCAATGGAAGTGTAATTAAGCTCATAGCCTACTATTATTCATCTAATATAATAGACTATTTTCTCTTTCTTAGATACATCATGTTGTTCCAAGTCAGAACTTGATATTGCTTATATAGTTAAAATATATAATATTAATGGTCTATCTAGAACTCAAGACATCAATATTATAGGTGATGCTAGATAATTTTGAAGCTACTAGAAGGCTTGGTGACATTTCTCATCCCATTTGAATATGACATCCTTATGTAGGATATGATAGAATGGATGAAACTTATCCTCTAATTATGCTATGAGCCATCTAATGGATTGTAGCTTCCCTTTAAGACTGAAGTTATTTGAGAGTCCTTGGTGGAGGCATATCAATAATAGCTTTAACCTTTGCGAGGTCTACTTCAATACCTCTATGAGACACAATGTATCCTAATAGTATTCTTGAAGTGACACAAAATACACCTTTCTTTAAATTTAACCTCACTTGATACTTTTCTAGCATGTCAAATATTTGTGCAAGAACATCTAAAGGTCATTTCCTTGTGATTGATTTTGTTATGAGATCATCTACATACTCTTCCATGATGTTATGAAGCATGTCATGAAATATCATTATCATAGATCATTGATATGTTGCAACTGCATTCTTAAGGACAAATGACATGAAATTCCAAAAATATGTACCCCAAGAGCATGTGAAATTTTTATTTTGTTGGTCCTCTTGTGCTATAAAAATTTGGTTATATCTTGAAAACCATCCATGAGGGAAAGCATCTCATGACCTATTGTCAAATTCACTATGATGTTTATGTTTGAAAATGGAAATTTTTCCTTAGAACAATCCTTGTTTAGATCTCTAAAATTTGTGCATATGTGTATTCCCCCAATGGGATTAAAAATAGATACTAGATGAGATGCCCATTTTGGTTAATCAATTGGTCTTGTGAAGCCAAAATATAATTTTTTTTGTAGCTCTACTTTGACTAGTAGTGAAATTTATGGATGCATCTTACGTAGATTTTGTTTAACAAGTTTTACCTTTAGATATACTATCAAATGATGGACCAATAATAGTGTATCTAGTCTAAGCATGTCAATATAGGACCAATAAAAATTGATAATGCATGCCTCTAGGAATGATGTAAAATCTTGTTTCTCTTCAGGTGTCAAAGATGCTACATAAAATGTGATCTTAGGAGTATCAGTTGTTCTAACATTAATTTATTTTTAGTCTTCTACTAGTATTGTTGATTTCTCTTAATGCTTAAAGGAGGTCAAATCCTTCATCCTCAGACACCTCAAAGTGGTTTTCACCCTTGGATACATCCTTTATTTTGAATTTTTCATTATTTGCAAGCACTACATTGTGGTTTTCACTAGGGGGTCTATTTCTTATTTTTTATGTTTTCTCTTTTGCAACTAAATGATCCAAATTTCTCCCCAAATTATGCTTTCACATCAAAATCTATGTCAAATATGTCTTTGTGATCTCCAAGAGGTATGCCATCTATAAGTCCCATAAACTCAACAATAATGTAATCATTTTTTAATATGTCCAAAATTGATGCTTTTTGTTGGTCCCATTTGATGAGTTGGGGGTAAGTGGGTTGAAGGCCATTAGATTATGATGTTGATGTGAAGGATAAGGTTGTTAAGGTATTAATGGATGAGTTATCAAGTAATTCTATGATATACATGCAATATTCCTTGATGTTATCATCATTATAAGTATTAATCATGGGAGAAACTCTAATTACCTAACCATGGGTACTATCGATGTTAGGATTAACACTATATAATGAACCATACCCAAGCCCCTGATATTTCTATCATTTCTCTCGAATAATGGGCTCTCTTATTCTTTGTTTATGTAGACCAAGGCCACCATGGCCTATCAATCCCATGTTAATAATTTGGAAACCCTTACTATTTTGATCCATTGGTAGGGTTGCTTGTCCTTTCTCATCTTAGTACAACCATTTGGAGATTTATTACTCTTTAACCTCTTTTTTTAGCTATCCCCACTTGGAGAAAATTTTGGGCTCAAATTTGATAATAGAAGAGGTTTTTTCTATGTATTGTGATTTTTCACACTTCTTAGGAGAAGACCAAAGTTTTCATAAATAAAAGGACCCTTTAAAATCATAATCTCTACAAACATTTTCTTGTACTTGGACCTTGATATCTTGAAGGGGTTTATGTGATGTGGATGATGAGGCTAAAGTGGATGGATCAATATAGGATGATGAGGTGATATAATTGTTAGGAACTTGGAGTAGTTTTTAATATTTTTCTTCCAAGTTCTAGCAATAATGGAAAGGTTGAGGGTCCCCATAAATGGTTACTTTAGTTTTATTGTAAGGGAATTTGATGTATCGGTGATAGGTTGAAGGGATGGATTGTATGAAATGTATCCATGGGTGTCCTAGGAGGATTTTGTATGGTAAATCAAGTTCTAATACTTAAAATGTCATCTCTGCAATAGTAAGACCAACCTGAATAGGAAGTTTGATTGTCCCTTCAAATTCATGCTCATTGTCAACATTTTCTCTAATGGTGAATCTTATTTTTTTATCAATAACCTCATTAGAGTACCCCATTTATTTTACTAGTTTCAAGGTACAAATGTTCAAGCCTACTCCACCATCTATGAAGAATATTTTGATTTTACTTTTACGGACGAAGACTTCTAGATATAAAGCTTAGTTATGGTATGTTTGGAAGGAAGATCCTTTTTAGTGAATACAAGGTGATGTGTAGATGCAATATGTCCTACCGTGGCTTGGAATCACTCAGTATATATATTAGTAGGAATGAATGATTCTAGGAGTGCCTTGTCTAAGACCTGTTTAAATGTTGAAGAGATCCTAAGGAGTTATAATATGGATATTTGAGTTGGAGTTTTCTTAAGATGATCTAAAAAATCATATTGAGTTGGTAATAATGTAGTTATGATCTTGGGTTGTGGTGTAACTCCTTGAAGAGTGAATTTCCCTCATTTTGTCGTGACTCCACACTCTAGATTTTTACCAGGTATAGTGATGATGACAATAAAATTATTAGATCCTACTATGATATCATATGATTGGTTGACTTTGCTATAGTCTTTTACTTTACCTGATTCATTTCCTTTACCATGGTTTGGGATTGAATCCTTGTAAATTCCTAGATCATTATTGTAGATATGTAAAAATGACCTAATGCATATCACACATCCTAAATGACATTTTTCCATTATCTACATCATTATCATTAATATAATTTCATCTCACATCATTTGCACTAATTAACCCTATTTTCCTCCATTAATTAAATAATCTTTAATTATTTGTTTAATTCACCATTTCATCATTTAATGTAACTTTATTCTTCCTAATTAATTAAATAAACATCAATTATTTAATTATGTCGCTAATATACCATATTCATCTAATTCAATTAAATTGCTATCATTAATAATTTAATTTAATTACTATCTCCTCTCTAAAATTGAATAATTAAATCAATTATTCGAAGTCATTCAACATGGTCAACAAATAAATACATCTTTATTTTTTGAAGTCAAACATGAGTTGCACATTCATTTTCAATATTAATTAATTGTTCATTGATTATCCTCACCCTCTTTTGAGTAAGTAAATCATGATAACTGATTTCTCACTCTAATTGGCTAACTAACTCATTTATTTACCAATCCCATTGATTTCTTCAATCCCACTAACCACTCAACTTGATTTATTCAAATCCACCAATCATTCCAATATAATTCCATTGATTATCCAATTAAAATACTTAATTGGATCAATCAAATAATTTATCTGGCCAATCTATTTCCTCTCAACAGTTCTCAAATATTGATCATGATCTTTGACTATTAAATATTTGACTATTAGAGAATCTAGAGAATTTGTGCAAAGAGGTCATGCTGAATTGACATTCAAATTCTTGAGAGAAAAAATGCACACATCTTCAATCACCATTAACACACATTTTGAAGCTTTCACAACAACAAATGGAGGCTTCATATTTATTTGAACGCAATCCAACATCAATACAAATTACACTTCAACATTGGATGGTATAGCTATATTTTGTGAATTCATTTATTGTTTCTTTCTTACGCATATCTTTATTGATTGGATTCATTACTTTATTTTTCATTTCATGAGTATGGTTTGGGATTTTGATCTTGCTTTGATTTGATTTGATCAATTCATTTCTATTTTCCTATGCTTATTTCCCCCTTACATTAATTAGCACACTTGGTGGGACCTAGGTCCTTAACACTAATCTTTTGGTAAGTTTTTGTGAGCATTTACAGGTTCCAAAATGCTAGTCTTTTGCAAGAAATGCTATTTCTAATTGAAATGGAAAAGTCCCAAACTTTTTCCTTACGGTTTTACCATGGTCATACTAAGTTTGACCGCTATTTTCATTTTAACCACTATTGTTTGTTCTGTATTGAAGGTTTTTGACAAAGCTAACTTTTACAGGGTTGTTGTCATCCCAAACAGGTCCTCAATCATACTTTTTCTAAACTACTATCATTTGACTTTTTCGTGATTGTTCTAGAGAAAGGTCCACTACTGTACTAAACAGATCCACTACTATTTTGATTTTTGTTTTGTTTCAATCTACAAATGTAATTTGGATTTTTCAATTTTCCTAACCCTAACAATTGATTGTTTGTTGTGTTTAGGAGGTTTCCTAACATTGTTGGTGCAACCCTTGCAAGATTACAACATGTTTTTCATGAGAAAAACTAATAGTTTGTTTGCAAAGTTGACGAACATTCAAAGGAATTTTCAATTTTCAAAGCATTCTATTTAGTTTAAGAAAATCATTTTAGTGCTCTTAAAACTAAACAATCAAATCTCACATTTCATTTTGGTGCTCTTAAAACTGAACAATCAAATCTCACATCTCATTTTGGTGCTTTTAAAAATTGAACAATCAAATCTCACATTATCATTTTCGTGCTCTTCAAACTAAACAATCAAATATCACATTTCATTTTTGGTGCTCCTAAAATTGAACAATCAAATTTCACATTTCATTTTTGGTGTTATTAAAATGAACTCACCTTTCAAATTTGGAGCAATAAAAATGAACATGACTTGATATTTTTACCTTGGTGCATTATGGTGTGGTTACAAATCATTCATGTTTTAATTTTGTGCTATAAATATGAACAAATCACCTTTTCTGATTGCAATAGAAATTCTTGTTTGAAGTCTCAAAAATTTGGATTTGGTGTACCTAAAAAATGAATTGGTATCTTTACACACTTCACTTTTGGGCTTAAAATTAAATTATTATAAATTGTATACCATGTTTGGTAAACCAAGTGTGTATCCTCTCTGCCTATTTCTTTGGATGATCCTAGGTGATGAAAAATCACTTTGGGTTTTACAATCATTTCTTTTCATCATTTCCTTTATATCGGACCTACCTAAGAGACACATCCCAAAATGAGAACTTGAAGGAGGTACCTTTTCATATAAGTGCTCCTAGTAGTATTGGTTAAAGCCTTAAGTGGCTTACTATGCACTCGCAAGGCGTCAGTACCTTGACTAGTGACTAAAAGATTTATAGTAGTTCGCCCACCTTATTGATTGATATATTTTACTTGGTGACATGGTTCTGTGCAAGGGATGTGCACCGTACCCTGAAGATACTTATTCACCATATGAACTCCCTTGAGTTGAGACAAAAATTCATGGCTTAGCATAAGCTACTTGTAGCTTTTCGAGGAAAGGGTGATTTGGGTTATCCTTCCATTTCAGGAGGCCCCTATCTATCCACTCTCAAAAGAATTAAGTGTATACATCCCTTTGGATGTCCCTACCTTACTTTGAAGGAGCTTCCAAGTTGTGGGCCTGAAAGTGTTGCCATTGGCCATTTTGAACTTAGGGATAATATTGCTTGAAATGTTTCGATGTTGTTACCAGTTTAAACTTGGGATGATTTGGGCCCCTTACATTCAAAACATTACGATCAGTTTTATATAATTTGATTTATGTGCTTTATCACTTTTCAAATCTCATAAATAATTCTCAAAACATCATATCAACCAAAATTATCAAATTTGAAAACTTATCCAAAAAATTGTTGTTAATGAAACTAGAAAATTTGGAAACAAATCCGCTATTGACATTCTTGCCGCTTTTGTTCTATATTATTGTCATTACCGTACTAATATTTTACCACTATCATCCTAAGTTTTAACCGCTATTGTCCTAAACATTGTCACTTCTATCAAAATTTTTGCTATTATGCTCTCTGTTTCACTAGTCAAAAATTGAAACAAAGACCGCTCTTGATCAAATTTTCACAATCATTCTAAAAAATCAACCGCTAATGTCCCAGATATTGTTGCTTCTATCAAAATTATCCCTATTTCCTTCTTTGTTTACCAATCATAAATTGAAACAGAGACCACTATTGATCAAATTTGTCACAATAATTATGAAAAATAAATCGCTATTATCCTAAAAACTATCGCTACTGTCCTAAACAAAGACCGCTATTATCTTGTTTTTTGGTACAAATTAAAATTGGTCCAAAATTGGTAAATCAATTATCCTTTGAAACATAAACAATTAGACTTGCACCAATTCATATCAACATCTTTCCATATCCATTAGCAAATCAAAACATCAACCTAGTTTTAGGACACAAATCAAACACAACAAATTGGGTTATCATCTTGCTCTCATTTTCTAGGATATTAACATCAATATTTGCTTGTAACCTCAAGTCTAGTTCAAGTAGAGTATCAACATATCCTCCAAAATAGAGCAAAATATCAGTCCAATTCTTGTACACTTTGTGTCTCAAAATTTATTGTCATATCAAAAAATCCACCAAAATCACTCATACTCTAGGGTATTGAGCATAAAACATACAATCCATAGAAAACCATCAACACCTTTGATCAAAAAAATTTCACACATCATCTCCATACGTAATTTTAACAAAAAATCCCCAAAAAAAAACACTATCCCATTTCATTAGTGGTCACAAGAGTAGTTCTAGTACTATACCCATGAAAAACACCACTAATGAGGAACCTCAATCATGGGGTTACAATCCAAATGAGCTTTCAACCCCTCAAAGAGAACCCACATTTAAAGCTACACAAAATCAACCACCTAGCTATGAGGAAATATTTCTTGAGCATCAAAACATTATTTCTAGACAAACCCAACATCCTAGTGTCATCATAGAAGAATATGATAGTGATGAGGAACTTATGAAATAAAAAATATTAACGTACTCCCAAGATCCCAAGATATAAAAACTTATGGACAAAATGCTTGGGAAGAACATAAACCAATATTTCCTTACACTAGCACAAAGTGGTGCAAAACTACCCATTGACTTTAACATATAAATTCTTAAGGACTTTAATCTCATGCCATTAGGAGATCAAATAGTGGTTAGATAGGTACAAAAACTAATGGTGGATCCCAACATACCCCCCTTTTTCTCACAAAAGAATGATCAATCTAAACCACAACGTATGGATAACCCATTGTTTAGGCAACCATCATAAATTGAGCAAGTAGTGGTAGTTCAACAATATTAAGGAATTAATTCAACTCAAAACATGCCACAACACAAAACTATGAAAAACATGGGAAGCCTTCTAATGGACCAAAAAGGTAACATCCCATCACAAGTACAATACATTCCGCAACATAAATCATATATTAACCCTTCAAATAATGCACAATATCAACAAGGGAAATCACAACAAAAAGGTGTACCCCAAATGAACTACCAAGGTACCCTTCAACAAAATCCACAACAACAAGGTGTACCCAAAATTCACTACCAAGGTACTCAACAAAATCCACAACAATAAGGTGTACCCCAAACACAATACCAAGGTACCCTTCAAAAAAATCCATAACAACATTGTGTACCCCAAACACACTACCAAGGTACCCTTCAACAAAATCCACAACAAGGTGTACCCCAAACGCACTAGCAAGGTACTCAATAAAATACACAACAACAAGGTGTGCCCTAAACAAACTACCAAGGTACTCTTCAACAAAATCCACAACCACAAGGTGTACCCAAAACAAAATACCAAGGTACTCCTCAAAAATTCCCACAACATCAAGGTATACCCCAAATGCATCATCAAGGTATTCCTCAACAACACAAAGGTATACCCCAAATGAACTATCAAGGTATTCCTCAACAAAAACAACAAGGTATACCCCAAATACACTACCAAGGTATACCCCAAACACAACATCATGGTATTCCACAAACCCAAATGAAACTCTTATTCCACAACAATAAGATGTACCTCAAACACAATACCAAGGTATCCCTCAAAATTAGTATCAAGGAGTTCCAAACAATCAATACCAAGGGGTATCTCAAAATTAATATCAGGATGTACCACATACCTACAACACACAACAAGAAATAAATCTTCCTTACACACAACATGGTCCTCAAGGTCCCATACCTACACAATATCCCAGTTATGACCAAACAAATATCATAGGACAAAAAGGCTACAACACACAGAATCCTCAAGCAAGCACACCAACTAACAACATAAATGTACAACTACAAACCAACAACCAAATAATATCAGACATCCAAATTGGAAAGCCAAAGAAGAACTATGCTCTACAAGATATTTATTTGTATCCTTTTGATCAAATCTTATCCATGATACCTTCTCCAAAGGCTTTGAAATACCAAAATTTGATAAATATTGGGGAAGAGGGGATCCAATAGAGCATGTGCGTGAGTTCTCAATCACTTGCATGGATTTACAACACAATGATACCTACTTAATGAGAATTTTCCCATGAAGTCTCAATAGGGACGCTATCAATTGGTTCTTTTGTTTATCGCCTAGTATCAAAAAATTCAATGAGTTGTTAGATAAATTTTTCAATAATTTCTCATACAACATAGAGAAAGATATAACCATCCTTGATCTCTACAAAATTAATCAAAGTCCAGGGGAATCATTTTTGTCGTATCTATTGAGATGGAGACACAAATATAACAAATGTAAATGGCCTATTCCTAAGAAACAACTCATAGACATCTTTGTCTGAAAAATACACGTGGACATCAACTACCAACTCACCATATTATGCTTGAGTAACTTTGATGAGACTATTGAAAAGGGGTTGCTAATTTAAAAAGCTCTTATTGTAAGGGGATTAATTAAACTCTACAACCCTAAAGACAAAGTGTGTAGTTCAAATGACAAACCAAAGATATGGGAAAAGAATAAAAACTTAACCAATGACAAAGTGGTTGATGTTGAAGTTATATGAAACATACAAACTCCCAATGTGCCACAAAATCATGTTCAAGCAACACAATAAAGCTATACTACAAATAATATTCCAAACAACCAACTCAGTTATCCTTGGAACAACCAACCAAATAACCAATAGAAAAATCAAGGACAAGATAATGAAAGGAGACCTCCAAGGAAATATGACCAACCTAGAAGAAAATTTAAATCCCCTTGGTATAATGAGAATGACTAATGTGAATTTCACAAGATCAAGGGGCATACCTCCAATAATTACATGAGGCTCAAAAACATTGTGCAAGACCTAATAGAAAAAGGATAGGTCAACATAGAGCATCGTCTTGGAAATAAAGACATAAAAATCTACAAGGATCCAATCCTTGACCATTCTAGGGGAAAGACAAGGGTAAAGGGAAATATTACTATAGAGCCAACTTCACCTATGATGAACTCATAGGAAACATCTCTCAAGCTGATAATACCATCAATGTTGTAACTATACTAGGAAAAGATCCTAATTGTAACATAACTACACAAAGGGGAAGAGTTACAATCTAAGCAGCCCCACCATAGGAAAAAACCACAAGTAAGCCATCAAATGACTATAGCATTATGGAACTATTAAAGAAAACTCTTTCCTTAATCTCCATCCTTGAGATTTTGAAGTTGTTGCTAACACTTAAAGAAATCTTAGAGAAAGCTCTAGTCGAACATCAATCCCTAACGACCTCAATGCAGATCAATTTCAAGCCATGGTTGGAAACATAACCTCCACCCATAATTTTTTATTTTCTAGGAAATACCTCCCACAAAGATCTTTCCACAATCAAGCTCTCTATTTAGAAGTTGTGTCCATAAACATAAAGTCAAGAGAGTATTGATAGATAACAGTGCAGGCTTAAACATTTGTACCCTAAAATTGGTAAAAAAACTGTTATACTCTGATGACGTAATAAATAAAAACAAAAGTATCACCATAAGGGCTTATAATGATATGGAGAGAAAATCAAAAGGAACAATCAGACTTATCATTCGAATTTGACTAGCAATAGTAGAGACAACATATCAATTACTAGATCTTGAGCAACCATACAACCTTCTCTTGGGATGACCATGGATCCATGCCTTACACACAACCCATTCTAAATTTCATTAATTCTTTAAATTTCCTTATAATGATTAGGAAATTACCATATGTGCCAACCCCAAATATTTTCTTTATTGTGTTGTTGGCACATTTTAATTCCAACTAGATCTTACAAGAAGCCTATGGATTTTCCACTTCCAATGGTTAGCAACCTCAAAGGGGTTGGCCAACAAACGAGAGAAATCAATTCAGATTTCCTCCTACACTTCGGGCTCTGCAAGACCCAGGAGGGTGATCCCACAATGTACTTAGAACAATATTTCAAAATATCTACACATAGATTGTAAATTCAACAGATACATTCTCATTCCAAGACTCGAAGAACAACAATTGGAAAGAATTTGGCAGATTCTTTACACTTTGCAACTTGAATTAGAGAATGGGTGGATTAACTGACAATTACAACAACCATCATCATTACGAGTGAAATTTGATTTAAATGAATTGTTCCTTGACACAATTCAGCTGACTAGATATATTGAAACTAACCGATGGATAGAACAATGCCTCATCCCAAGGTGACAAGGTCAGATTCACAATAAACTGTAACACAACAACTATAGCATTCAATGTTTATAGACTATTATGGATTTTCATTATAAATTCATAACTCAAATATTCCATATAGAAAATACTTAGAAATCCTATGAATTAATGCATGAATTAGTGATTGCATCAAAGCATTTAATCAATTCCTTGAACTGAAGCATACAATGTAAGCACACATCCAACCATATCAGCTAGAGACTAATGGAACAATCTTTAACTATTTCACTGCTAATTCATGAACAACTTCATAGGAGATAATCTACTTTGAATTTTCCATTATTGATTTCGAGTGCTACCATTGTTGCAAAACCTTTAACCTAATTGTAAATACAAACACATAACCCTAGACTCAGCAAGCAATTCTATCTACTTACATCATGAAAATGTTCTCCAATAATATCTGAGACCAACCAAATTTTTTCAAAGACCCCTCCACAATAGCCTTGAATTTACTTTTATAATATTAAGGGAGCAAACAAGCATCAGACTATTAGCTTGTCAAATTACATCTCAATTTGCATTCCAAAGTATTTCACTTCATTTCAACCCCCTGGTAGTTATATTTGCACTTCACAAAATGGGGGGGAAAATACAAAAGAAAAAACATTTATATAAGCATGTTGAACTCATTCCTTTACTACTTCAAGATTCCACATCACCATATTACTCAAAAATGTGAAACAATGAAAATAGAAGAAGACAAAGAACAAAGAGAAGAAACCCAACTGGATTCCCATGCAAATTTTTCTAACTGAGAGGATATAGATTTCTTTTAAAAAATTTATTTCAAAGGCCAAACTTGTGTTATACTCGACCATGCTCCATATCCATCCCACCACCCCTTATGGCTTACTCAACATATTTCTCCAGCCAAATTTTGTATTCCTCCTCCATGGGCTAGTTGATATCTATCGATTTCTGCACCTTAAGATTTTATGTGTTATATCTTGAATCTATTATTACTCATGCTTCCTTCACAAAGGTGTCCATACCTACTTCAATCTTGATGAATTTTTCAATCAAAGTATTCATTATTGACAAGTCCAACTTATCATTACACCATTTGAGGACACATCGTTGTTTGATGCTTGAACAAATCTCTCCATGAGGCATAGTCTTTTATTTATCCATCTTCATTAAGAATCTTGGGCACACCCTACTCTTCCATGTCCTTGAAGGCCTTCATCTTACGTTGCAATTGTCCCCCAATTCTTTCATGAAAGCCTGTGATTTCACCAACAGTTTCAATTCTTTTGATTATATAATGAAGATGTTCTAGGGCTTCAGAGTATCCCTTTTCAATTGTCTGAATTTCTTTTAGACTATTTAATTTGTTGCTTCACTTATTCCAAGTACTCATGAAAACCTCTTGGGCATGTTGAAACTTCTCATATACTTCATGGATGCCCTTATATATTAACCATGTTGTTTCTACCTTAAGACCAACTCTAGACCATCTGTAGCTAAGGAGACCTTCAACCATGTCCTTTGTAATGTTACTCATGCCTTCTTGGAGCTTGTTATTTTCAGACTTGGTTGCTTTGAGCTCCTCCTTTAATGCATCAATTCTCAATTTTAGATTATCATTATCCTACTGTGAGGTACTAGATGGAGAGGTGGGAAAAGTCATCTGATCTACGTTGGCTAGAGTAGCCCTCACTTTGTTATATTATTCAACTAACTTATGCTTTTCCAATAATCTCATGTACCTAACCTGAGTAATTTATGTAGTGTCAACACTCAACATAGTTGAGTGCATTTTCAAATTTGTAGCCTATGGAGCTGTCATCTCTGAATCTCTCCTTATGATCACATCTCTAGAAAGATCAATCATCATTCTATTGAGTCTACATCTCCCTAAATCTAGAGTTAATGACCAAATATCCAATTCATGTAGACTAGGGCTGAACCCTGAACCAAAAGTATTTTCATCAAATGTCTCTTCTGATACCAAAGAATTTGGGTCATTTCTGATTGCATCCAAAGTAATTATGGAAGATAAATTACATCCTAACATCACCATCATCCCACTATCTTTGATTAATCTTCTAACCTCCATGTGATCCATCTACTCAATTTTTTGAACTATCTCTTCTTTAGTCTTCTTCTTTATTTCTTCCTGTTGGGAAGGATCAAATCCCTCAAGTTCCTTTTTTATTCTATTGTTTATTTGTTGAGATTTCATCTTAGCCATTAATTCCCTAAATTCCCTTGTTTTCACAAAAGAGTCATCTTCTAAAAACTTGGCACAGGCTAAAAGCCTTGCATCATTGCCCTGGCTCTCATCATATTCCCAAGGCACCAACCTATCATCTAGAACAAATGGTTCCATTACATCTCCAACATCAGGGTAGGAGAATTCTTGTTCTATCCTGTGCTCAATAGGATCTGACTCAATAGAAGGTTGTTGCATATCTACTTCAACACCTTGTGCTTCATCAACACTCACAGGAGGCAATTCCATAACCTAAATATCCTCAATATCTATCATTTTTTGTTGAACCTCTAGTGCTACAGGTTCCTTTGTTTGGACACCATTCTTCAACAAATTTTCTTGCAAGGCAATTTGAGCCAGCTACTCTACTTGTTGCACCTTTTCTAGGAAACTGCGATCACTAAAGTCACTAAGGATCAATTCCATTCTTTTGAACTTGTCAATGATATGTTTGTATGGGATTTCATAGCAAGAAGTATTTGCAAAATCTCTCTACTCGACCTCAATAACTTTTAGCCATATCCTTTCTCTATCCTGGGCAGTAGCCATTGTTGGAAAATTTCTTATCACATCTTCTTTAAATTAGAAAGTATGAGGCCCATACCCTAAGATTCCTCATTTGATCTTTTCTCTGTCAATGAGCCCTTCTAGATAAAACCTTCTAATAGGGGTTTTATCCATCCTCAAGTTGTTTATCATTATACAAAACACCTCATAAGCCTCCTTGGTAGTGACAACAAAGTAATCAAAAGAGAAAGTTGTTGCAATGATAAAAGCCTTTCTGGACAACCTAAAATTCTCAGAATCATTGTTATCCATTTGCCACATAATTTCCATAAATTCCAACCTATCTAAAAAAAACCTAGGCAATATATGAGGAGACATAGTAGTTCCATAGCACCTGATGATAGTGCAATTGCCATACAAATACCAGTCTCTCTAATTGCATTCATAATTGGGGTCATCTCCACATTCTCTTGGTCTCAACAAACCTCTTATTATCTTGGAGATTCTCTCAGCTGGCCTCACCCCTAGTTGCACCAAAATAGTGTGATTTATTGCATTACATAATCCAACATAATCCAAAGTGGGGCAATGAAAATCCCAAACATAATTCCACATCTGCACAAGAAACTTATAGCTTCTTTCATCCACCTGTCTCAATTTCAAGGCTCGACCAAAAACCTCTCTTCCCTAATATAGAAGCATATGCATAAACAATGAATAATTTCTAAATTTCAATGGGGTCTTTCTCTCATTCAACTTTATCAAGTCATAATGCAATTGCTCAGCAACACGGAGAGCATAGTCAAACCATTTGTGTCGGTTCTTGTACTGAATATCCATAATCATAACTAACAAGGATGATTTTATCCTTCCATCACACTTTATTCCAAGCACTTGACACAACATATAATATGCATACCTGAAGTAATCAACAAATTCTTCACAATCCAATGGTTCAACTTCATTAAGTTCAAATACAGAACCCTTCCCTCATCTATTCTTTGGTAACTCACTCTTTTGTACCCAACCCTGTGGTTAACATATTCCTTCTGCAACTTCTCCATTCTAATATTTTCATTAGCGTTAGGGTTCATATTGAAAGCTATAAGCCGTTAAATATCTTTAAGTGTAGTCGGTCGTAGTCGGCCAGTTGTTATATTACAATAAGACTATAGTTGCAGCAGGAATAATTAATGTAATAATTGTCATGTGCATTTTGGTAATCAAGCCCCGATTAGTTGTTTTTATGGAACGTCATGATGGTTGCTTGCTCAACCACCGCTGAACATTATATGTACTCGGTTTTGTAGTTGGGAGGGGATCATGATCTTAGGGTTGATAGTACGGGAATACTCTATGATTGTACATGGTGATACTTACTAGAAATGAATATAAGCATCTCATGATTCAAGCATATTATGTTGTATATTTTGTTATTCTATTCCATGTTCTGCATATAACTTAGTTTACTTTAGTTGTACATAGTACATTGACATATACATAGTGAGGTAAACTTTGGGCACTATTGCCTAAGCGGTCCAGGGAAGCACTCGTTACAATTGCAGCGTAATGGGCCAACCGACGAAGGAGCCCATAGAAACGAATGAAGGAAGAGAGGATGAATTGATATGAGATTTGATAAATCTTTGGAACATATCTCTACGAGATCACATACGAAGGGAATCCCTCAGGTGAGAAATCCCTAAGGCAGTTATCTGGAATCGATTGGAACTGAATGACAAAGTTGATCACCTTCTCCACTACATGCCAAGATTATTGGCCCGTCATTCGATCATCCTACATGACCTTTGGGTGGAGAAGGAATGCCAAAGGAAGAAAATCTTGTAGTGGTACGAAGAATGAACCAAATGGGAAGAGGAGGAATGAGACACTAGCCGAAGAGGTACCCCTGGCAACCAACAATGATCACGTGAAAGACTTGTAATGCCCGTAAAACCAAAAAAATACAAGAATTGAATACCATTCAGGCATGAAGTGGAGGAGGAAAGATTTTGGCGATCATTGAGAGTACAGGAGCAAGGAAACCAGTGGCGAAGATTAAGGCAAGTTGATAAGGAATTGAATGAACATTTAATTGAGATAAATCAAAGTAAACAAAGAAAACATGCTAGTCTTGAGAAGATAGATCAATCTATCAATAGAGCACATCAAAGTTTTGTGGAAGGGATGGATGAGGAACCCTTCATCACCCTGTACGTAGAAAAATATAAAAGCCAAGAAAATGAAGATGAATTGAGTGAAGAAATCGAGAACAACATCCAATGCATTCGAGAGTTGTCCATATCAAACGACGAAAAAGGGCTGAGGACTAGGAGATCTGAGCCCAAGACCCCTTGGCAGAGGGAGCACTGGAGTGGAACCCAAGAAACTCAAGGTGTTGAGGACGCTAATGGAAGATGGGAGAGTGACTCATGCATGGCCAAGAGTGCAATTGATGCACCAGAATGTAACAGGGAAACTGGTCTAGTCAGGACCAATACACAAGGAGGACAACGGGGAAGGATGGTGACTCTAGAGCAGTAGAAGTTTCTGAAGTTTATGGGAAATGGATCAAAAGATCTAGTACGACATTGCAAAACATGTGAGACAATATGGATAACGAGTGGAGAAGATGACCCAGATCACTAGTTTAAAGTGTTTTCGGTGACACTCAGAGATAGTGCCATCGACTAGTAATCAAAATTGGACCAAACACAAAAAGCTTTATGAAGGTTACTGAAGCAGGAATTTCAAGATGAATTCAGAATTTTGAGGGACAATAACAAAATTGTGGCAGAGATTTATAACACCAAGCAAGGGAAGCACGAGAGTGTGTAGACCTACAATTGGAAACTAAAGGATCTATTGGGGAAACTTGAGTCATAGCTAGTAGATGGCTTAAAGAAGATATGGTTAATTGATGGTCTACTTCCCTCACTATGAAAGAAAATGAAGGTGGTACCTCCATCCTCATACACTGAAGAATATAATCATGCGATGGATATCGAAAGCGAGAACAAGAAATCCTCTAGAGGGAAGAAGCATGATGATGAAGAAAGCACGGGGGAGAGCGAGGATGAATCAAAAACCGTACAAGCTCTCCATCGTGACATGTTGAGAATGATGAAGGAACTAAAGCGAATAAAGAAGGGTCCAAGGAGGCGACTGAACTATGGTGTACGGAATGCAAAATAGAAGTTCATACGAAGGTGAACTATCTGAAGCAAATGTTTTGTGACATCTACCAAGTTATGGGACACTCCGTTAAGGAGTTCCCATACAACTTGAAAACACAGAGTTCATAAGTGTTCTTCACATAGGGGGAACAATCAACCCCTCCGACCACACTACCTAAACCTCAAAATAACAACGCATCCCCTGGTGGATATCACAACAATCAGAGAAATAATACACCAAGAAGAAAAATTCAATATGATAGAAAAGGTAGGCCCATGATCTAGTTTTGGAGATGTAATGAATGGGGTCACTTTTCCAGGGAATGCCAAAACGGTCAAGGTGTTGGGGGGAAAATGTGCAAGTGGTGTGGTCCATGCGATCATGAAGACACTGACTGCCTAAAGTAGAAAGGTATCAAAATACTGGAAGTAGCCGACGAAGAAGTACTAGCACTTACAAGGGCATAGATGAAGAAGGCTAGTTATTCGAACCCTCGTACGAAGAAAGAAAGACTCCAAGAAGCTAGGGCAGAAGTGGAAGAAGCAATGGAAAATGAATGGAGAACTTCCAAAGTGGCTAGTACGTTGTTGCAGTCAGAGTTGGAAAAGAACATAGTACGATAGGTGCTTCACACAATTGTACTAATCAAGGTAATAGACCTTCTACAAACCATGCCTCAACTAAGAGTAGCACTCAAAAATGTCATGGTAGACAATACTCAGATGGGTTTGAATGAAGACACCACAAAACCAATAGGAGAGACCACGGATCCAATTCTACTAGCAATAAGTGTCGAGAGGAAACCAGATGTCATATAGATGGAAATCTTGGGGATGAAACTCTCCAATACCATCATCGACGGAGGATCGAGAGATAAAGTACTACTTGAAGATACATAGAAGAGCCTCGGGAGGCCCACACTTTGGCCACCGACATTCCAACTGGTTGGCACCGATCAACATAGTATCAAACTGATTAGTAATTTAATGGCACAGAAAGTGTTTATAGGTATGCAACAGTTCTTATTGAATTTTGTCATCATCCCACTGGAGAAAAAAGCGTATGATGCACTGCTAGGACGGGGATGGCCGATTGTCGCCAAGGCAAACCATAACTTGAAGAGAAATACGCTCTTGGTCAAGAGCCATGGGAAGAAGTATATTATTAATTTGAAGAATCAAGTAGTCAGTGAAGACTTGGAATCTTCAGAATTAGAGTCTGATAGAGGATCAGATGTTGATGAAGAATGGAAGATAATGGAGCTAAACGAGGAAGGCATACTGGAAATTGGGATTTGTTCGGAAGATGAAACCAATTCATTGAACGAGTTATTTCACTAGTAGATGGAGGATTATGAAGTTTTCCACCTAGATTGCAACATGTTGTAGATCAAAGAATGAGAAGAAGGCGAAGATAACAGCTTGGCTAGTGAAACATTCCCGCTAGACTATGATGAGTATTGGGAAGGTACAGCAGAATTGGACGAGACTCCAACTCATAAGCTTGAACAAGACAAACTCATCAAGTATGAGGAACCAACACTCAAAAAGGTGAATCTTGGGGAACAAGAGAAGCCTAGGGAGATCCTTGTTGGTGATGACTGGGACCCCGTACTAAAGGCAGAGGCATTTAAAATATTCATGGAGTACAAGGACACCTTCACTTGGAAGTACAAGGATTTGAAAGGCATACCACTGGAGTTGTGTGTGCATAGGATTCCTTTCGTACCAAGAGCCCAACCCGTACAAAAGAGACCCTATAGGATGAATAAGAACTATGTTGTGAAGGTACAAGAGGAGATTGAGAAGATGTTGGAGGCAAGCATCATTTTCAAAGTGGATGTTAGTGAGTGGGTGTCACTGATTGTCATTTCCTTGAAGAAATAATCAAGGCAGATCCGGATATGTGTCGACTTCTGGTGTTTGAATGTAGTAATTGTCAAGGACCCATTTCCAATCCCCTTCACCGACACCATCTTGGAGGAGGTCATTGGGCATGAAATGTACTCATTCTTGGATGGGTTCTCTAGATATAACCAAATTTGTATTGCCAAAGAAGACAAGTTGAATACAAATTTTGTGGTCGAGGATGGGGTGTATGCATACAACCGGATGCCATTTGGGTTGTGTAACGCACCGCCACATTCCAAAGAATAATTTTGCACATATTTGACAAGATGTCAGTAGGCAACTTCAGAGCATTCCTAGATGACTGGTCCATTTTCAATGACAAGGAAAAACACCTCAAGGCTCCTAGAGAATGCATGGAGAGGTGCAGAGAAACACACCTCACATTGAACCCAAAGAAATGTAGGTTCATGGTACCACAAGGGAAGTTACTGGGGCATATTGTGTGCAAAGTCATGCTAGAGACCGATCCTGACAAAATAAGAGTCATTGTACAGATGAAGGCTCCGAAAAACATCACAGGTGTAAAGTCCTTTCTCAGCCATGTCGGGTACTATTGAAGGTTCATCAAGAACTTTTCACAAGTATTGTACCCTCTCGACTTATTGACAAGGAAGGGACAATCTTTCATATGGGATAAAGAAAAAGAAAAAACATTCAAGGAACTGAAGGATTGGCTAATCAGTTCACCCATACTGGTGTTCCCGAACTAGAACAAGGAGTTCCACGTACATGTGGATGCCTCAAATTTCGCCATTGGAGCAACACTCGCACAAGTAGGAGTACATGGGCTGGACCACCCAGTAGTTTTTTCTAGTCGACTATTGTCAAGGGTGGAGAACTATAGTATGACAAAGTGCAAAGCACTGGGGATGGTTTACTCCGTACAGAAATTCAAGCATTATTTGCTGGCTACGTCGTTCACCTTCTATGTGGACCATCAAGCCCTAATGTATTTGGTGAATAAGCCTATAATCCAAGGAAGAGTGAGTAGGTGGCTTCTATTGCTTCAAGAAATCACATTCACTATCATAGTACGACTAGGAAAGAGCCACGTGATCACCGACCAGTTGTCAAGGATACAATCAGGTGAACTTGCAGAAGGAGGGGTGAATGGAGATTTTTCAGATGTGCACCTATTCCAGATTGCAATACTCCCTTCATGGTACAAAAATATTGGAGAATACTTGTCTACATCCACATTCACAGATGAAATGGCACCAGCAGAGAGAAGGAAGCTCGTATTAAAGAGTAAGACATTTTAGTTAATTAATGGCTTTTTGTACAAGATAGGGTTCAACCAGATCCTCCGAAGATGTGTTATAGAAGAGGAAATACCAGGGGTACTAAAGGAAGCACATGAGGTTCTGGCTGGTGGGAATATGGGCCCAAATTCTACGGTGAGAAAAATTATCCTGGTAGGGCTATGGTGGTCGACGGTGCACATAGACGCACGAGAGTGGGTGTTAGGAGGTGACACCTGCCAGAGGGTAGGGAAACCACTGAAGTGGGATTTTATCCCACTATATCCATCCCAACCACAGGAGTTGTTCGAACGATGGGGATTGGATTTTATTGGGCCACTAAAGGTGACTCAACTACACTAGTGCCAATACATTGTGGTAGAAACAGAATAACTCACGAAGTGGGCTGAAGCATGAGCATTGCTAGATAACATAGCTGAGAGAATGACCAGATTCATCTATGAGAAGATAGTGACACGGTATAGGATTCTGATCCAGATTACGAGTGATTGAGGAGGACACTTTGTGAACCACATCATTTGGCTGATGACAACGGAGTTCTGGATATTTCACAACCTATCAACCCTATACTACCCACGAGCCAATGGTCAAGTAGAGTCTATAAATAAGGTGTTAGTGTCAATCATTCACAAGTCATGTGGTGTAGAGGAAGCTGATTGGGAAGAGTTGCTACCAGCCATCCTGTGGGCATACCATACGACATATAAGGTGACAACGGGACACACACCTTTCCAGTTGATGTTCGACTAGGAAGTAGTGGTACCAATGGAATACATGGTACCCAACCTGAGGATAGCAGTGGAGAATCGGCTGGGAGATACATAGAGTCTAAAGGAATGGCTATCCCAACTCAAAAAACTAGATGAGCGAAGAGTAATGGCATAGAGGGTCATAGAGAATATGCAATGGGGAAGGAAGCACTGGCACGACAACCACCTCCAGTGAATGAATTTTTGTCCAGGGCAATTAGTTTTAAAATATAATAGCTATAATGAGATCAAGATGGGGAAGTTCAAATTACATTGGTTGGGACCGTTCAAGATCAGAGAAGTATGTGACAATGGCTCTATAAAACTGGAGAACTTGGATGGATCACTCCTACCTAATGCAATCAACAGATCGAAGCTGAAGGTATACCAGGAGAGAAAAGAGAAGAAACACATAATAGCCATCAATATGCTTGGCTACACCACCACGGAGGAATGGCCTGTGGAGAAGGAGACACTGAGGAATCAAGAATGGGGCTTGGGAGGCCCTAGGTATGTAGCAGAGGGAGTCTAGGCAGAATCAGGCAGGAACCAGATCATCTAAGAGAGACTAGTAGAAAATAAAGTGGAAGAAATTGCAGTGTCGCGGATACATAAGCACTTGACGAATGCAGTGTTTAGGACACCTACACTCTAGTGATGAATGAGTGGACACTAGATGTGCATTGCCCCATATGAAGTCATACAGAAGGGGTATATGGCAAAAGAACTGGATGAAGAAGCACAAAATGAGAAGGAAGAACAAGTGGTAAGAGAACCCCAACCTAAAGATAATGATGAAGAAAAGGATGAATGGGATGATGAACAACGGGAGGCATACTTCGAGAAGATGACTCTTTGTTTAAAAATGGTGGTCATGACGAAGGACACGTTTGTGTCACATGTGGACAGATACATAGAAGAAATAATTAAGAAAATGAGAAGAGAGAGTAGGAAGGTGCCAAGAGTAAGGAAGATAGCAACGAAGGATGGACTTTGGAAAGTAATACCCAATCTAGTCGGACTCCCAACGTTGGAAGGAGAAGATGTTACATGGTACCAGAAATACAAAGGAAGGTATATCAATGGTAGTTATAAAGGTACTAGTCCTACCCCTTTACTTGATAAATGGTTTGATATACAATACATGGGGACTTTTTGCGAAGAAGAATGCTATAAAAGGCCCCCGCACACATGTAAATGGTATTATGCATTTGAATTAAAGGTCAAGGTAGGTGGTGAAGTAGGAAGAATGAAGAGAGAGAGGAGAGAAAATACGAATAAGGCGAAAGGGAAATTAAAAGGATTCAAAATTGAGGAAAGAAAAAAAATCCAAAAAGAGAAAATCAAAAGAATTGAAAAAGAGAAAGGATTAAATAAATAAGAAAATATTAAAATGGGAAGTGTCAGAAAATTAAAGATAAAATGGCCAATTAAAGTAAAAAAAATAAAAGTTCACCAAGCCCCAGCCAGCAAGAAAGCACAACCATTTAAAAAAATGCCGAGGAAAATAAAATTTGGCAGGAAAGTAAAGTTTGGAGAGAAATTAAAAACTACATAGTATGGCCATTTAAAGAAATTGCCAAGAAAAAAGTTTGGCGAAAAATCAAAGTAAGGAAATTCAAGATAAAAGGTTGGGCCACTAGGACCGTATGGTATAATAGGCAAAGGGAAAGATTGGTGAAGAGAGAGAAACCTTGGCAGAAAATATTGAGGTTTGAACCGTACATCGTACAACCTGAGGAAGAGGAAGTTGGTTCGTACATCATACGGCTTGAGGAAGAAAACATAGAAAGAAAAGAACACGTATGACTTGGAAAGGAAATAGAAGAGCATGTCATACACCCTGGTAAAGAGTTAGGCAAGAACGTACAGGTTCATAGAGGAGAAGAAGATCACATAGTATGGCCTAGCAAAAAGATAGAATATCACATCGTATGGCTTGGCAAAAAGATAGGTCACATCGTACGACCTAGCAAGAAGACAGGAGAGATCATACGGTTTGGTAGAAGACTAGATAGACAAACTGTACGACCTAGAAGGAGGCAGTCTGTATGACCCAACAAGAGAGAACAGTTCGTACGACCTAGTAGGAGGCAGTCCATACGACTTGGCAAGAGAGTTGCAACACAACCAAGAAGAATCATAGTATGGCCAAGAACAAGGTTGAGAAAGGCTTCATCGGAGAAACTCATACAACATCCATCCATCTCACATGGCATACAACCTTCCATAAGTTTTCAATTCATACGACCTTCATTAGGAGTATGGAACTCACTAGGTGGTTGCATACAGCCTAGACAAAACACATTTGTACGGTCGGTAGTTGAGGCCCAAATCAGCAAGGTACAAAAAGTTTTAAATATTTAGTTTTTTCACATAGTACGGTAGTTCAATAGTTATAGCAATGGTCAAGTGGAAGGAAATAAATTTTATTGTAATCACAAAGAAAACACTAAATTGGACAAAGGGAAAAAACTTGTGTAGTACAAGCCAAAGGTGGCTTCAGAAGCAAAGAAGAAGAGAATGGGTACATATACAGATGCCATGACCTAGGAAAGCTTAACTGGAAATGAGTGCAAGCAATGGTGGAGGAGTACACAAGATGATCACATGCTAAAGGTTTCCCTAAAACATGCCCATGTGGATAAGGTCGTACTGGTACCTTTCTTCAATGCCTGTGACTTTGAGCCTTGGCTGAGGGCTATAGTGGATAATTATTGCCTACATTCACACAAATCAATCATAGACTACAGGGGTTGTCCAGTTACAATTTCCTTATGGGCACAAGACTTCGAGAGAGTATTTGGCATTCTAGCCACAAGTGCAAGATTCAACAAGCTGGGAAAAATGACTCAACAACACAAGGAAATACTCATTAAACAAGTTTGCCAAAGTGGTTTGACAACCAAAGAGAAGGACACCATATGGAATACCGACAATCGAGGGCTTCACAAGAACTACCTGGTGAATGTCGAGTGGAAGTGCCTGCTAGATTTAGTAAAATGTCGATTGATAGCAGCTAGTCGAGCATTAGACATAGCCATTTGGATGGTGGATTACATGGTAGGGCTCAACATTGGCAGGGTATACAATTGGGGGTGGCTACTCTCAAAACTGATGAGGGAATTCTTATCTCAGCCACACAAGGCATTTTATATGACAACATGTAATTTCCTTGTTCTTGGATGCAATTCACACGTAGGTACTAGAAGGTAGGTGGGGTCGGTTGTAGCCTCTCAAACATCTGGATCCAAGGTTGCCAACAATATTCTACTGGATGAGACTAGAGCTAAAACAAGCTGGCAAAGGCTCTATGGCAGGGGAGAAGAGGAAGTGTCGATAAACATGGGTGGAAGAAGAAACATTGGTAGAGGAAGCATCTGCACAGAGTGGGGAAGAAGGAGAAAGAGAACACATTGAGTTGTCATCCTCGACATCAGTTGGGAGTTCACCAGAAGATGAAGAATTGTCTGTGGCTGTAGGCAGGCAGACAGGAATGGAATTAGAAGAAGTAGTAATACCACCCTTCCAGCCAATAGGGTTCACCTTACCAACACCACCAGCGAGTCAGGGGAGTTCTCCGACTATCACTTTCACCCTTTTGGTGTCATCATCGACGGTGGATGAACATTGAGAGTGGCAGGTTTAGTACCTAGTGCATTGCCAAGATGGGAGTTGCTAGTGGCCACGCTACCAAAAGTGAATGCCATATCCTCGAGTTTGGCAGCCTCAGGTGATACATTACCACCATCGGGATTCACAGCTACACTGCTAGGATTGGCAGTTTCAGTAGAGGCATCACCAAGGTTGGAAAATTCAGGAGAGAGAATGGCAAATTTAGGAGAGAGAATTCAAGAGCCCGCTGCAAAAGATGGAGTACCTTCAAGAGTCACACCGCTAGGCCCGACAAGAACATCAGTAGTGGCCCCGACCAAGCTACCCAGAGGTACCAGGGACTTGGGAGACTATCACACCTTAGGAGCAAGTTCCTTCTGCTACACTGCCAGGAGTGCTAGGAGTGGTCCAAATTGATGATTGGCTAGGATTAGTAGGCATTACATTGGAGGTGGCCAAGATTCCTAGAGAGAGCCTTCCAGAAGGGTTGGTTAGTGATACAGATGTTGCAGGCTTAGCCATTCAGACCCAGCAGAGTGATACTACAAAGATGGCAGAGGAGGTGCACTTGTAGCCACTAGTGGCCACAAAAGAGATAGACATAGGAGAGATAGCAGAGGAGTGGACAGTGAGGGAGACCCCTGGAGTAGATGAGGAGGATGCACTTGACGAGGAGGATGATGATTCTAATGAGTCTGGTGAGTCTGGTAGTTATGTGGTAGAGATATCACAACTGAATCCATTAGATCCTTTGGGTACAGTGCAAAGATACGTGGAGGAACTCCAACACATGGGGCAAGTAATGATGCAGGTGGGGCACATCTCAAAGGATCTCAAAATTGGTTGATTCCCACTAGTGGACCAGGAGGTGCAGTGAATCAGAGGGTTCATACAGATGGGTTGTAAGGCAGAGTTTGCTCCCATCTTCACTAGCCAAGGTTGGTAGCTAGGTAAGACCTCGACAATGTTCAGAGCATGGCAGGGTAAACCACCGAGTTTGGTAGGAAGGGATGTTGGAGTCCTAGAGAGCCTCTACCACATTGAGCTATCATTCCATGATGTCTTCTACAATGTGAAGAGGCATATGTTGTCCGCTAAGTTGGCAATGGAAGGGAAGATGGAAGCCTATCGGATGTTGCAGAAGGTTAAAGAGGAGTCAACCATAGCCCTGAAAAACTTGCAAACTCAGTTAGCAGAACAGACTCAGATAGCCAGTTCATAAGGGAACTAGATAGTGGCCTTGGAGGCCAAGGTGACTATTTTGGAGGAGGGGACTCGACAAAAAGAGGAGGAGATTTGGTAGAGGGAGGAAGAGACTCATCAAAGAGAGTAGATGTGGGAAGAGAGAGTCAAGGAGTTGGAGGAATAGTTGGCGACTAGGAGCATGGAGTTAGACAAAGCCAAGAGTCAGCTGATGGAGGTAGCTCACATGGTGAAAACCGCTAGGGAACGAGAGATTCTTGCAAATTTCTAGCTTCACATACAAACATAGGAAGTAAAATGATTGAAGGAATAACACTCTTCTATTGCCACCCCGACATCATCAGTTCATCTAGGGACGTCCCCACTTCCCCCTTCCTCTCATTAGTTTTTGTACAACATCATTTCCTATTTTTTTTGTTGTCTTGTCATCTGGAAGATGACTTCTTTTGTGGGGGGGATGATGTAAGGCATTAAATATCTTTAAGTGTAGTTGATCGTAGTTGGCTATTTGTTATATTGCAATAAGAATATAGTTGTAGCAAGAATAATTAATGTAATAATTGTCATGTGCATTTGGGTAATCAAGCCCCAATTAGTTGTTATTATGGAACGTCACGACGGTTGGTTGATCAACCACCATCGAACATTATATGTACTCAGCTTTATAGTTAGGAGGGGATCATGATCTCAGGGTTGATAGTATGGGAATAATCTATGATTTCACATCGTGATACTTACTGGAAATGAATATAAGCATATCATGATTCAAGCATATTATGTTGTATATTTTTTTATTATATTCCTTTTTTGCATATAACCTAGTTTACTTCAGTTGTACATAGTATGTTGACATATAAAAGAGAAAGTTGTTACAATGATAAAAGCCTTTCTGGACAACCTAAAATTCTCAGCATCATTGTTATCCATTTACCACATAATTTCCATAAATTCCAACCTATCTAAAACAAACCTAGGAAATATATGAGGAGACATAGTAGTTCCATAGCACCTGATGACAGTGCAATTGTCATACAAATACCAGTCTCTCTAATTGCATTCTCCACATTCTCTTGGTCTCAACAAACCTTTGATTATCTTGGAGATTCTCTCAGCTGGCCTCACCCCTAGTTGCACCAAAATAGTGTGATTTATTGCATTACAGAATCCAACATAATCCAAAGTGCGGCAATGCAAATCCCAAATATAAGTCAACATCTGCACAAGAAACTTATAGTTTCTTTCATCCACCTATCTCAATTTGAGGGCTCGACCAAAATCCTCTCTTGCCTAATATAGAAGCATATGCATCAACAATGAATAATGTCTAAATTTCAATGGGGTCTTTCTCTCATTCAACTTTATCAAGTCATAATGCAATTGCTTAGCAACACGGTGAGCATAGTCAAACGACTTTTGTTGGTTCTTGTGTTGAATATCCATAATCATTACTAACAAGGATGATGTTATTCTTCCATCACACTTTATTCCAAGCACCTAACACAACATTTAATATGTATACCTGAAGTAATCAACAAATTATTCACAATCCAATGGTTCAACTTCATTAAGTGTAAATACAAAACCCTTCTCTCATTTGTACTTTCGTAACTCACTCTTTTGTACCCAACCCTGTGGTTAACATATTCCTTCTGCAACTTTTCCATTCTAATCTTTTCATTAGCGTTAGGGTTCATATTGAAAATATCTATGACTTTGCTTCTCTTAATTTCCAAGATATTCCTACCATCTGTGTCAATGAATACCCTATTGATATTGTCATACCTATTTGTGAGTTGCAGCATTAGGTCTACCACCACAAAAACATTAGGGAACACTAATTTCCCCAAGTCATAACCCCAAACATTCCAATCAGGGTGTATAACTTCTCTCCTTCTAAAAGAATAAATGAATAATTTCCATCTAGGCTCTAACACAGCGATGTCACCAATTTTTTTTGCAAGGTCCTTAAAATTTGTGGTCAATACCCCTTCTCCTGTGGCCTTCTTGTCGCTCGCCTTGGCATTTGGAGGCTGAAATTTGTCCATAAAATGGACATAGCTCTTTGGTTTCCCTCTCTTCCTATCAAGACCTTTAGAAACTTGTGGTGTTTCTTGGGAAACATATTTTCTCTTTCTCTTGGATGCGGGCTGAGAGGATGATGATTCACCTAGTTGACTCATCCTACCTTAGACTAGGTTTTTTCAAATATGAATTTAAACTAGGTCCTGAATTGGAAATCTAAGCCTTAACAATTTAAAATTGAGGAATAATTATATCTTCTCTATGCTACCCTAGCTAGAGATACAAACCAATTCATACAATTTCAAAAAATTATTTTCACCCTAGCAGGCAATTATAGACATTTTGACATACTGATACAATTCTTCTAAAAGAAAGAAATTTTGCAAGGTTCAACAATGACTTACACAGGAAAACTTTTGCAATTCCCTTTTTCTTCTATCCTTGTTGCGCTACTATCCTTCTCAGCTTCTCGTGTGCAAAATGGAAACAAAAAATGAACACAAACTCTTATACATCCATTCAACTAAGTAAAATCACCATTAATGGTATGAGAAATCTCGCACGAGTGAAAACACCCACTTTTTCAATTGCTCATTCTTGTTTGAATTCAGACCGTTGATTTACGGGCTTTAAAACTTCATCCTATGGTTCGTGTTTCTTCACTATCCCATGATGCCTTTTTTCATGATTTGAAATGTATGGAGCGAAGGACGGGGAGATTTCCATGTGTCACCCTCACAAATATTGCATCAAGCATCACCACTTCCAAATTTTCTCTAAGGTCTCATCCTTCAATAGCAAGAGAGCCAACGATGAGACACGAGCCATTGATCTTAATTACAAAAGAACCTTGGCCACAATCGATACTTCCATCACTCATCGCTTGTTGTCCTTCCCTTGGATGATCTCAACTAGCAAGGCTTCAGTTCCACATGATGGGAAGTAACTCACACATCGACGGTCATGGGTTCACCCCTAGCCTACCAAAAACAACTAGTGATAGTTAAAGGGCCAACAATAGTTTAAATGCTCAACCTCATCGCTCATCAGGTGTTGCTTCTTAACAATGGTAAAAGAACATGTGAGGGGTGATGAAGCCAAAACGGTGAAAATAATGTAACATCACTCATCGTAGGTTATACATAGACCGGTTGAATGAGACATGTGATGGATGATAGACCACTCGGGGACTGACTTAAGTGTATTTTAAAGCACATGGACTAAAATTTGTTTTAAAAAGGAACCTCCTAGTTGCAATGGGAAAACTAATATTGGGGTCGGTAAAACAATGAGGCTTGGGACCATAAAATTATTATGAGGCAATCAGTAACCAAGTACAACCAGTCAATACAAAATTAAAAGCTCGATGAGTAGACAAGGGTATGAAAATAAATAGAACCCTTAAACCCCTAACCCTAGTGGAAATAGGACCTAAGCTATCGAAAAATTGGAAATAAAATTCAATGGAACCATGAAAATTTTAGGGGTTCGACTAGTGGCTACGACTGGAGATGTATGCCTCTCATAGGCATAGCAAGATCTGAGATCTCTGGTAAAAGCATACCAAGTACACAAGGACCAAAAACTAGGGACTTGTCTAGACAAGACAAGTAGACACAACATAAAGGAAACACACCAAGCCTATATACAAATTTATTGAACTATACAATGTACATGGAGATATAACCCATTTCAAGATAAATAGGGTTTCAAGAACTATCCATGTACTCGTAGTTCAAGAATTTAACTTGTTAAGGACTATAGAAAATATGAATCTTCTCTGTGTAACTCAACAATTAGGTAAGGACCAAACCACAAAGGGTTAAACTTCCCATGTTTACCTTTTTCCTCCATCCTTTCATTCCACATCAAAACCATACTTCTGAGATCAAATTTCCTTTCAATGGCTATTTTTTCATACAGGTGCTTAACTTCTAACTGCAACTTCTCATTTCTTTTATGAGCTTCTCTTCTAATTTCATCAAGCTCAGTCAACTTAGCCATCCTATGTTGCATCTCATCACAAATGTCATTATCATATTCTTGGAAGAATTTATACATCTTTATCAAATTATTGTATGGTATTCTAGTCTCAATCCCATACACCAGGTTGAAAGGGGATTTTCCAATGACCTTCTTGACAATAGTTTTGTCATCCCATTTTGCGAGTTGCAAGTTTAAGTCCCAAGCCTTCTTGTTCTTCTCAATTACTCGCTTGATAATCTTCATCAAGATTTTATTGCTAGATTCATCTTCACCATTCCCTTGAGGGTGGTATGGGGAGGAGTAGGATATGCCTATGTCATGTTGGTTACAAAATTTAGTAAAATCTTTAGACTTGAAGCACATAGTATTATTAGACATGATTCTTTCAGGAACTCCAAACCTACTCAAGATATTGTTCATCAACAAATCAATAACTACTTTACTTGTAGCTTTCCTAGTAGGAATGACGTCAACCCACTTTATGAAATAGTCAGTTGCAACCAATATTCAAGCATGTCCTCCACTTAAATTCATAGACATTTCTCTAATAAAATCAAGGCCCCACTACTGAAAAGGGGCTTGCACCGATACTGGCCGAAGTGGAAAATTTCCATGAATTTTAACTTGCCAGTAAACCTCTGACAAGCATCACATCTCTTTAAAAATATATGAGCATCCTTGAAGATAGTTGGCCACCAAAAATCCACTCTCAATACCTTATGAGTGGTGGTCTTATCCATGTAGTGTCCTCTGCATGATCATTTATGCATTTCAATCAATAGGTCTTCTGGTTGGTCACCATCTACACATTTGAGTAGTATACCCTCTAGGCTTCTCCACCAGAGTTCACCATCAATGATAACATATCTGATTGCTTGTAGGTTTATAGTTCTTCTCTCATTATGAGGCAAAACTTCAAGGCATTACATGGTCTACAAATATTTAACAATCCTCCTATACCATCCACAGGTCTACATGTCACATATAGGTGCAACATTTTCATGCTCAACTTGGTTTATCTGGTTGGCCTCCAAATTTGTCTCGACCATTAGTCTAGCCAAACCTTGTCCCCTCACCAATTTAGTGATCTTAATATCTGTGTTAAATTTTTGGATTCGATTGATCCACCTACACTAACAACTTGTGGTCTCTTATTGGGTGAATATATCCTTGATTATTGCAGTGGGAACATAAGCTACAATAGTGGCTCCAACCAAATATGATCTAAATTTTTTTATAGCCTTTACCAGGGCATAGGTTTGATTTTCTGTGGCATCATATTTAAGTTCAACAACTTGAAAATACTTACTAAAGAAGGATATAGGCTGCTCAAAACCTTCATCATTTTTCTGTAGTAATACTCTGGCCACCGTGTGAAATGAAGCAAAGGTGAAAAGTTGAAATGGTTTTGACTTAAGAACAAGTGCTTCCTTAATTTCATCCTTTATGGCTTGAAAAGACTTCGTAGGTTCTTTTGTCCATGATAACTTTTCTCCCTTTTTCAACATTTTAGAAATGGGTCGAACAATCTTAGCAAAATTCGTGACAACCTTCTGAAAAAATAAATTTTCCCAAAAAAGGACTAGATTCCTTTCACATTTCTAGGTTGTAAGATTTTATCTATAGTTGCTACCTTTACTAGGTCAATTTTGACTCCTTTGTTTGAGACAATATGTCCCAGCAACTTTCCTTCTTTAACTCCCAAAGCACATCTCTTGGGATTTAAAGAGATCCCATACTCCAAATCTCTAATAAAAATCTTCTCCAGGTTAGAACAGTGATCCTCTTCATTCTTACTATGAGCAGTAAGGTCATCCTGGTATATGAGGTCAATGAAATCTACAAAGGCTACATCCGTAGCTCTTTGGAATGTGGTGCCGACATTCATCAGGCCGAATGGCATCCTTACATACACGTATGTTCCCCAAAGTGTAGTAAATGTAGTTTTGTATTGTTCAGATTCTCCCACCATAACCTTATTATAACCCGAGAACCCATCCATCATTGAAAGTAATTCACACCCTATGACCTTTTGCAACATGGCCTCCATGTTAGGTAGAGGATAGTTATCCTTTAAAGAAGCCACATTAAGATTCCTGAAATCTATACATAACTTGATATCACCATTCTTCTTTCTAACAAGAACCAGATTTGAGACTCATGATGAATGCTTGATAGGTTTGATGATCCCAACATCTCTTAAATTTTTAAGATCTTCCTGCATCTTTGGTTGTAATGTAGAATTTATTGGCCTTTGTTTTTGTTTAAATGGCTACACCTCAGGCTTCAAAGGGATTTCATGTTGGAACAAGTCTTCCACGTATGCCTTGAGGTCATCATATGACCATGCAAAGACATGCCTGTACTTCCTCAATAAGGAAATTAATATATTTCTCACATGGGGTTTCATCTTTTTGCCTATGTACACCTTAGGAGAGTTCTCTATCCCTAGGTTTGTCTCCTCCAAGTCATTCTTATGAGAAGGTTCTTTCTTAATAATTGATTTGTTAGGGCCATCAAAGACCCTCTCTAGTGCAACTAGTCCTCTCATAATATTATTTGTTTTTAATTGAATTATCTCATTCCCAAACAACATCTCTTTCCCATCAACCTCGACCACAAATGAGCCAAAGGAAATCTCTTGGCTTTCATAAAATTCAATGTAGTTCATAAATCTTAAAATGTCATTATCATCATCAAACACTTGCCAATTGCAAATGTTATCGGGCACTATAGGCCGGGTTTGCACTTCTATCCATGAGACACCATCAAAGGTGACATCATCTAATCTGACTACAATGTTAGCTAATAAGTTTTCCTTGACATTTCATCCCCTTTCTATCCAATCTATTCCAAAGGAATCAAAAGCCTCAATAGTATCCCAAATTTCATTTTTGTATTGCCTAAGCCTTTTATCTTTAGCAACAAATCTAGATCTAACTTGGGAAACCAACAATTCAGAATCCCCCAGTACTATTAACAAATTAATGCCATGTTTGGAAGCTAATTTTAACCCAAGCAAAAGAGCCTCATACTCGGCAACATTTTTTATACAAGAAAACTATAACAAGGAAGAGTATTTGAAGGTCTTACCTTGTGGAGAGATAAGAATAACCCCTGCGCCTTAACCTTCCTTGGAACATGCCCCATCAAATTACATAGTCCAAGGAGCATCTTCTTGTGGTGTATCCAAGACCTCCTTTTCAATTGGTGCAAGCTTGAATTCTTCCTCTTCTTGCTTCAATTCTTCCACTCGGAAGGTGTCTGGACCAATGTCCACAAAGTTAATTATTGTCGGTTCCTCTAGCTCCTCGGCATATTCAATCATGTGGTGGACTCTTGATTCTTTGGAAATATTGACATATTTTTTATCAATTAAGAAAGTTTCATATGATAGGTCACACCAAATACTCCCGCCCATGGAAGCACACCAATGTCTGGACACTAACATCCCATAATTTAGTGGAATGTCGACCACTGTAATACTCATAAATAACTCCTTCTCATGAAATGCTGCTAATCTGTATGGAACTCTATTGATCACCCCTATAATAGGTACGTCCCTTGAATCTATAGCATAGAATTTCCCATATGTACTATCTACTTTTAAGCCCATTTCCTCCATGATTTTTACTTGCATTACATTGTTTGAGGCCCTTGAATCTATCATGAAATTTCTAACCAATTTACCATCAATGATCAGGCTTAGAAAAAATGGATTAACTTGGCTTGGATTGGCAATAATGGTGGTTCCCAAATATATTTTAGGGTTTTCATCAATCACTACTTTACCCTTAACATCCTTCTCTTGACTTCTACTTGGTCTAGGTTGATCCATAATCATTTTTTTCCTTCCCACTTTTGGTAATATTGTTAATAAATGCAACAGTCTTATCTTTATGCTCATCTATTCTCATCATTTCTAGTAGTGGGATTGTGACCTTTACCTGAGATAGTACCTGGAACATATCTATGGGGGAATAACTCAGTAATTCGGGGAGTACAAGTTCTTTAGGAATTACCTTTTCACCATTTCGTAGAACCTTTTCAGCATTGGATTTTTCATCTTTGGATTTTCTAGCTTGAGGAACAACTTCACCATCAATTTTTGCCTTAGTTTCTTTCTTGGCTCAGATTCTCATTTCCTTACCCTCTGTAGGTTTTGCCTCTTCTTTCTTATTTTCTATTTTGTTCCTTATCCTCAACAAATATGCTATCTTGGCTTCCCTAATTACAACTCACAATTCTATTTATTAAATGATAGTCACTCCTTACCTTAGCAGCCAACACAATTGTATATTTTTAAATTTCCTCATTTGAAGGTCTTCACAAGGAAACATTATCTGACTCAAAAGTGTAAACAGTTCACTCTTTTTATTCTTCATCATCTGAGAATACTTGTTGATGATAAGAGCTCAACTCTTGTCTATGGACATCCACATCATCTCAATTAGTTTCATCATCTAAAGAGTATACACCACAAGCAAGGTTTGATTTGGTCATGAACATATTCACAATTCCTTCTTTCTCATGAGGAGAATCATAAGCTCCCTGATCCTCTGGTGATTTTTCAACTGATATAGCAACAACACGCTATTGTGCAAAATGAGGTATTTGGCATACTCCACACCAAGGAAAATCCTTGGTAACATTTGTGGAATGCTTTTGCAAAGGATCAGGTGTACCTTGAGAATTATTTTGATTATTTTGAACTGGCTTCCCATTATGCCAGTTTGTATGGTAAGGATAGTCTTGTAGTCTCGAAGGCCTTTCATTCCTTTGAAATTGCGGCTTACCATTCTTAGCTGCCTTCTGCAACAAACTAAGAACCTGGTCTAATTTTTCATCAAGGGTTGAAACTTTACCTTTTTTCTCATTTTGAGCCCTTAGGTTCTTCAAAAGCTTGGAGTCATCCCTCCTTTCCACTTTACCTGATGTTTTTCTATTATTTTCAATATTCACTGCCATCTTGTATGCTTCCCTCAAATGTTGTGGATTCTTATCTCTAAGTAGATAACACATTTTTGGATCATATGCATTATAGTATACAACTAGGCATGCATTCTCATTGGGCCTTAGATAAGCAGGGACTTTATACATTGCCTTTTGGAACCTTGCATTGAACTTAGTTGCTAGTTCACTGTGCCCCTTAGTGATGTTATTAAAATCATTTAACCTAAATCGATGATCAGTCTGGTCTCCATATTTTTCTCTAAACATTTGAAAGAAAGAATCCTTAGAATCAATGCTTGTGTTCAGAAAACTCTTGTACCCGTCTCTAGCATCCTCTATTAAATATTGAATGAAATATTTCATGGCAACATCTTCATCCCAAAATTCAAAATCCTCCACAAAGATTTGGAAATATTTTAATTGGTCCTCACCACTAAGGGCATTGTTGCCAGTGAACTTAGGTACATGCTTCCTTGCATTGTCTTGAACTAGATTTGGATATCCAGGAATGTTTTCAAAACACAATTATTTGTATCTATCTATATGCAATGGTCTTCTTCCAAAAGGTTCTTCCTAATGTTTTTGGTCATCATAATTCCTCCTTTCATTATTACTCTTTGGTCTTCTGTGTTGGGAATCATGTCGTTGGTTGAAGTGAACCATTCTAACTTCGTCTTCAGGTTGTGAGGATGAACTAGAAGGGTTTCCACTAGGTGATATTATTTCATTCATATGAGGAATTGGGGATGATATGCAGGCCTGAGGGTTCTGGGCTTCAGGAGCAGATCTTTTCATAGTGGATTCCAAGAAACTAAGTTTCCTTTTCATCTCATTGTTTATAGCCATTAATTCCATCTCTTTCATTTTTCTCTCCAATTCTTCATTTTCTTTCATCAACCTATCAACCAATGGGATAGACTCATATTGTGGTATGTCCTTTTTAGAGTGACCTCCCTCATTTATTTTAACTCCTTCCATGGGTTTCTTTCCTTTATCAGCATTGTGGGAGACATGGCTCGTATGTTTGGGAGGGGGGTTAATTGGGATAGAAGTCTTTTCAACATTGTTGGTTTGTGGATTCACAATGATATTATCAACAAATGGAATGGGAGGGACATTGGTCACAATTTCTTGAACAACATGAACAATTTTTTGGATAGTCAGGGTTGCTAACCTATCCAATTTTTCCATCTCAACCTTTCTTCATAACATATCCCTCTTAATTATTTCCCCCTTTATCCTTCTTTCTTTCTCTACATCTCTCCTTTTTCTATTCTCATTGCATCTTGAGACTCTTTCATTAAGCCATTTCATGTCACTAAGAACTTCTTCTTCTTTTGGTAAAGTGGAATCACCATCAAATGCTATTATAACATCCTCTTGATTAGGAACAATATTATGGGAATATTCATCATCCCCAATTAATAGATCTAGAGGAATAGGAGTATATGGATGGGAATTTGGGGTTAATTGTCCTCCATCTCTAGCTCATCTAGCACTAGAATTATCTCTTTGTATTCCATCCTTTTCCCTCCTCTCCATGGCTCTTAATCCATGGTCTTAAGGTTGTTCATTCACAATAGATTTCATGAAAACTTCCCCTACCTCTGTAGAATTGTTATCACTAAAATCTAACAAATTCTTTTCACATTGTAAACTAGAGCTAGAATGAAAATCACATTTAGGGATAGGATGGGGAGTAGAGTTACATTTTTCAGTGTCCTTTTCCTTTACCCATTTCCCACGTGGATTAATATTTTTGGGCAATTCTCCTTCCATCTTTTTCTCTGGAAACTTCTTCATATGGCCCCTAGTTCCCCATATTTGTACTTGGATTTTCTTCATGTTTGTCAACATTTTCAGTTTCTTTCTTTTCTTCTTCATTAATTCTTTAATATATTTAAACACCATCTCGCACTGGTGCAAAGACTTCAGAGTCACCACCCAAATTACTTGGGACCAATTTATATCAATTGTGTTATGATTTATGCAAATTTCACTAGATCCTTGCAAATTCAGAAAAAAATTGACAAATGTGAAATGTTTATAGATGAATCTTGGACACAATCCTTTCAAAAAAATGGCAGGAAACTTAGCATGAACTTTGGTGAGACACATGACATAGATTTGATAAATACTTAGCAATAAATCCAAATAGACTGAATCTATGCATAAATACCACCATACAATATAGTGATCTTTGATATGGCATTCTGGAGAACTGATAATTGAAAACTTACTTCCCCAGTAGAGTCACCATTCTATTGGTTCTTTTTAATTCCAACCAGATCTTACAGGAAGCCTATGGATTTTCCACTTCTAATGGTTATCAACCTAAAAGGGGTTGGCCGATGAATGAGAGGAAGCAATTCATCTTTCCTCCTACACTTCGGGCTCTACAAGACTCGAGAGGGTGATTTCACAATGTACTTGTAACACTATTTCACAAGATCTACACATAAATTGTAAATTCAACAAATACATTTTCATTCCAAGACTCAAAGAACAATAATTGGCAAGAATTTGGCAGATTCTTTACACTTTGCAACTTGAAGTAGAGAATGGGTGGATTAACCGATAATTACAACAACCATCATCATTACGAGAGAAATTTGATTTAAATGAATTATTCCTTGACACAATTTAGCTGGCCATATATATTCAAACTAATCAATGGATAGAATAGTGCCTCATCCCAAGGTGATAGGGTCAAATTGACAATAAACTATAATACAACAAATATAACATTCAATATTTATATACTATTATGGATTTTCATTACAAATTCATAACTCAAATATTCCATATAGAAAATACTTAGAAATCCTATAACTTAACGCATGAACCAGTGATTGCATCAAAGCATTTAATCAATTCCTTTAACTGAAGCATACAATGCAAACACACTTCTAACCATATCAGTTACAAACCAGTGAAACAATATTTAACTATTTCACTACTAATTCATGAACAACTTCATAGGAGATAATATGCATTGAATTTTTGATTATTTATTTTGAGTGCTACCATCGTTGCAAAACCTTTAAGCTAATTGTAAATACAAATGCATAACCCTAGAATCAGTGAGCAATTCTATCTACTTGCATACTTCATGAAAATGTTCTCCAATAATATCTGATACCAACCAAAAAGTTTCAAAGACCCTTGCACAATAGCCTTGAATTCCCTTTTATAAGATTAAGGGAGCAAACAAGCATCAAGCTATTGGATTGTCAAATTACATTTCAAATTACATTCCAACTTATTTCACTTCATTTCAACCCCCTGGAAGTTATATTTACACTTCACAAAATGGGGGGGTGGGGAATACTAAAGACAAAACATTTGTATAAGCATGTTGAACTCGTTCATTTTCTGCTTCAGGAGTCCACGTCATCATATTACTAAAAAATGTGAAACAATGAAAATAAAAGAAGACAAAGAACAAAGAGAAGAAACCTAGTTGGATTCCCACATGCATTTTTCTAACTGAGATGATATCAAATTATTTTCAAAATTTTATTTCAAAGGCCAGACCTGTGTGATACTCAACCATGCTCCATATCCATCCAACCACCCCTTATGGCTTACTCAACATATTTATCCAACCAAATTTTGTATTCCTCCTCCATTGGCCAGTTGATATCTAGCAATTTTTACACCTTGACATTGTATGCGTTATATCTTGCATCTATTATTACTCGGGCTTCCTTCACAAAGGTGTCCATACCTACTTCAATCTTGATGAATTTTTCAATCAAAGTATTCAATATTGACAAGTCCAACTTATCATCAGTATACACCATTTGAGGACACATAGTCATCTGATGCTTGAACAAAGCTCTTCATGAGGCATAGTCTTTTATTTATCCATCTTCATTAAGAATGTTGGGAACACCCTTCTCTTCCATGTCCCTGAAGGGCTTCATCTTACCTTGCAATTGTACCCCAATTCTTTCATGGAAGCTTGTGATTTCGACAACAGTTTCAATCCTTTTGATTATATCATGAAGATGTTCTGGGGCTTCAGAGTCTCCCTTTACAATTGTCTAAATTTCTTTTAGACTATTTAATCTTTTGCTCCACTTATTCCAAGTACTCATTAAAATCTCTTGGGAATGTTGAAACTTCCCATATGCTTCATGGATTCCCTTATATGTTAACCATGTGGTTTTTGCCTTGAGAGAAACTATAGACCATCTGTAGCTAAGGAGACCTTTAGCCATATCCTTTGTAATGTTACTCATGCCTTCTTGGAGCTTGTTATTTTCAGACTTGGTTGCTTGGAGCTCCTCCTTTAATGCATCAATTCTTAATTTGAGTATCCTTATCCTACTGTGAAGTACTAGGTGGAGAGGTGGGTAGAATCTTTTGATATGCTCTAGCCAGAGTAGCCCTCACTTTGTTATATTCTTCAACTAACTTATTATGCTTTTCTAATAATTTCATGTACCTAACCTGAGTAATTCCTGTAGTGTCAACACTCAACATAGTTGAGTGAATTTTCAACCTTGCAGTCTATGGAGTTTTCACCTCTGAAGCTCTCCCTATGATCACATCTCCAGAAAGGCCAATCATTGTTCTACTAAGTCTACATCTCCCTAAATCTGGAGTTAATGAGAAAATAGCCAATGCATGTAGACTGGGGCTGAACCCTGAACTAAAATTATTTTCATCAAATGTCTCTTTTGATACCAAATTATTTGGGTCATTTTTTATTTCATTCAAAGAAATTATGGAAGTTAAATTCCATCCTAGCATCACCATCATCCCACTATCTTTGATTAATCTTCTATCCTCCATGGGATTCATCTGCTCAATTTCCTGAACTATCTCTTCTTCAATCTTCTTTATTTCTTCCTGTTGGGAAGGACCAACTCCCTCAAATTCCTTTTGTATTCTATTGTTTATTTCTCGATATTTCAACTTAGCCATGAATTCCCTAAATTCCCTTGTTGTCACAAAAGAGTCATCTTCTAAAAACTTGGCACAGGCTAAAAGCCTTGCATCATTTTCCTTGATCTCATTATATTCCCAAGGCACCAACCTATCATTTGGAACAAATGGCTCCATTATAACTCCAACATTAGGGTAGGAGAATTTGTGTTATATCCTGTGCTCAATAGGATTTGACTCAGTAGAAGGTTGTTGCATATCTGCTTCAGCACCCTGTGCTTCATCAACATTCATAGGAGGCAATTCCATAACAGGAATATCCTCAATATCTATCAGTTGTTGTTGAACCTCTTATGCTACAAGCTCCTTTGATTGGCCACCAGTCTTCAACAAATTTTCTTGTAAGGCACTTTGATCCAGTTGCTCTGCTTGTTGCACCTTTTCTAAGAAACTGCCATCACTAAAGTCGCTCAGGATCAATTCCATTCTTTTGAACTTGTCAGTGATATGTTCGTATGTGCTTTCATAGCAACAATTATTTGCAATGTCTCTTTGCTCAACCTCAAAAACATTTAGCCATACCCTTTCTCTATCTTGGACAACAACCATTATTGGAAAATTTCTTATCACATCTTCTTTAAAGTAGAAAGTATGAGGCTCATACCCTGAGATTCCTCATTTGATCTTTTCTTTGTCGATGAGCCCTTTTGGATCAAACCTTCTAATAGGGGTTGTACCCATCCTCAAGTTTTTTTCATTATACCAAACACCTCATAAGCCTCCTTGGTAGTGAGAAAAAACCAAAAGAGAAAGTTGTTGGAATGATAGAAGTATTTTTGGACAATCTAAAATTCTCAGCATCACTGTTATCCATTTGCACATAATTTCTATAAATTCTAGCCTATATGAAATAAACCTAGGCAATAGATGAGGATCCATATTTGTTCCATAACACCTAATTAAAATGCAATTTTCATACAAATACCAGTCTCCCCAATTGCATTCATAATTGGGATCATCTCTACATTCTCTTTGTCTCAACAAACCTTTGATTGTCTTGGAGATTCTCTCAGCTAGCATCACCCCTAGTTGCACCAAAATAGTGTGCTTTATTGTGTTACAGAATATAACATAATCTAAAGTGGAGCAATGTAAATCCCAAATATAAGTCCACATCTGCACAAAAAACTTACAGTTTCTTTCATCCAGTTGTCTCAATTCCAGGGCTCAACCAAAAACCTCTCTTCCCTAATATAGAAGCATATGCATCAAAAATGAATAATGCCTAAATGTTAATGGGGTATTTCTCTCTTTCAACTTTATCAAGCCATAATGCAATTTCTCGGCAACACGGTGAGCATAGTAAAACCACTTGTATCGGTTCTTGTGTTGAATATCCATAATCATAACTAACAAGGATGATGTTATCCTTCCATCACACTTTATTCCAAGCACCTAACACAACATATAATATGTATACCTGAAGTAATCAAAAAATTCTTCACAATGTAATGTTTCGACTTCATTGAGTGGAAATACATAACCCTTCTCTTGTCTATACTTTAGTAACTCACCTCTTTTGTACCCAACGTCGTGGTTAATATATTCCTTTTATAACTTCTCCATGCTAATATTCTCATTAGCGTCAGGGTTCATATTGAAAACCTCTATGACTTTGCTTCTCTTTATTTCGAGGATGTTCCTACCATCTATGTCAGTGATAACCCTATTGACATCATCATACCTATCTCCAAGTTGCAGCATTAGGTCTACCTCCACAAAACAATAGGGACAACCAATTTCCCCAAGTCATAACCTGAAACATTCCGACCGGGGTGTATAGCTTCTCTCCTTCTAAAATAATACACAAATAATTCTCATCTGAGCTCTGGCACAACAATGTCACCAATTTTTTCTGCAAGGTCCTTAAAATTCATGGTCAATACCCCTTCTCCTATGGCCTTCATGTCGCTTGCCTTGGAATTTGGAGGCTAAAATTTGTCTATAAAATGGACATAGCTCTTTGGTTGCCCTTTCTTCCTATCAGGGCCTTTAGACACATGTGGGGTTTGTTTGGAAACTCATTATCTCTTTCTCTTGGATGCAGGCTTAGAGGATGATGGTTCATTCGATTGACTCATCCTACCTTAAACTGGGGTTTTTCAAATATGAATTCAAACTAGGTCCCGAATTGGCAATCTAAGCCTTAATAATTTAAAATTCAGGAATAATTATATCTTCTCTATGCTACTCTAGCTAGAGATACATACCAATTCATACAATTTCAAAACCTTATTTTTACCCTAGCAGACAATTATAGACATTTTGACATATTGAGACAATTCTTGTAAAGAAGAAAATTTTGCAAAGTTCAACAATGACTTACTTGGGAAAACTTTTTCAATTCCCTTTTGTCTTTGTCCTTGTCACGCTACTATCCTTCCCAGCTTCTCATGTGCAAAATGGAAATAAAAAATGAACACATATGCTTATACATCCATTCAGCTAAGTACAGTCACCATTAATGGTATAAGAAAGCTCACGTGAGTGAAAACACCCACTTTTTTAGTTTCCCGTTCTTGTTTGAATTCAGACTGTTGATTTACAGGCTTTAAAACCTCATCTTGTGGTTTGCATGTCTTCAAAATCCCATGATGCCTTTTTTCATGATTTGATACGTACAGGGTGATGAACGGGGAGACTACCATGTGTCACCCTCACAAATGTTTCATTGAGCATCGCCACCTCCAAATATGCTCTAGGGTCTCATCCAACAATAACAAGAGAGCCAATGATGAGACATGAGCCATTGATCTTAATCGCAAAATAACCTTGGTCGCAAGCAATACTTCCATTGCTCATCGCTTGTTGACCTTCCCTTGGCCAATCTCAATCGGTGAGGATTCAGTTCCATGCAATGGGAAGTAACTCACACATCAACGATTGTGTGTTCACCCTTAGCTTGCTAGAAACAACCAACAATAGTTAAAGGGCCAATGATGGGTTAAATTCTCAATCGCATTTCTCATCGAGTGTTGCTTCTTAACAACGATAAAATAACATGAGAGGGGCAATGAAGCCAAAATGGTGAAAATAATGTAACATCACTCATCATGGGTTATACATAGACCAATTGAATGAGACGTGTGATGGGAGATAGACTACTCAGGGACTGACTTAAGTGTTTTTTAAAGCACGTGGGCTGAAAATTGTTTTAAAAAGGAACCTCCTAGCCATGACAAGAAAACTAATGTTGGGGCTAGTAAAACAATGAGGCTCGAGACCATAAAATTATTATGAGGCAACCAATAACCGAATACAATCGGTCAACACAAAATTAAAATCTCGAGCAGTAGACAAGGGTATGAACGTAAATAGAACCCTTAAACCCCTAACCCTAGTGGCAACAGGACCTGAGTTATCAGAAAAATGGCAATGAAATTCAATGGAACCATGAAAATTTTAGGGGTTCCACCATGTGCTAAATTAGAAGAGAAAAAATTCTTCAAATACCCAACAATGATATATTTTTCCACTCTTTTTCATATGTTGACCCATCATCACTATCTTTGTCCTCCACTACAATTCCATCAACTGAACCACAAAAATTTGATCTCAAGATCCAAGTGCTTGATAAGGATTGTGGGGAGTACCATTTCAACAAATCCTTTTTGCATTGGAATTCTTCCTACAAAACATAAGACTTATGGAGGATTGAAAGAGATCATACATGTTCAATTTGTTACAATGGAAGTCAAACCCACCATTTTCACCAAGTGGGGAGACATGCAAGATGAAGAAGTATTTGAAGAATGCCCATCTTCATAGATTTACAAAGAAGAACGACAGGAGAAACCACTACCTCCCCTTCCTATTGATCAGAATAATAAAGGATATTAGATAGAAAAAAGCATGGGGTTCACTAGAAAAGGTGGCCTTGGTCTACATGAAAAAGGTATAAGAGAACCAGTCATCATAAAAAAGTTCCAGAAAAATCTTGGAGTAGGTTATAGTTCATCAAACATTATTACCCCAAGCACCGAAATTACCTCTTATGAGGAAGGAGCTCCTTCTACCATTATTGAGACATCAGATAATTGTGAATTTTTAGATGACTACTTGTATATCCAAAACATATTTAGAAACCTTAGCATAAATACCATCACTACTGAACCTACATCTGACAAATATCACAGTAAAACAAATTCCAATGAGTATGAATGGGATTCTTGTACCTCTAGTGATTATAACTTGAATACCCTATGGAACTTTGATAAATCTAATATCCCTACCATAACTATGACCTCCATAAGCTTTGCTAATACCAATGACAAAATACCCTTGCTATACCTACAGTTAATCAAATGGGACCAACAATATCATACACCTATTTTGGACTCATTCCAGAATGATGAGGCTATTGCAAAGTTCATGGGACTTCAAACTAATATACCATGAGGAGATCGTAAGGCTAGCTTTGTAATGGAGATTGATCAAGGAGAATATTTTGGAGGGGAGATTGGATCCTCTAGTTAAGAAAATAAACTAAAAAAATTAAAAATTAAAAAGAGATCCCCCAGGAAAACCACAATGTGGCTCTATCAGATCATGAAAATAGAAAAAGAAAGGATGTATCCAAGGGTGAAAACCTCTCTGAGGCACCCGAAGATGGAGGATTCAATCTCCTCATTATAGAATATCAAGGAAACTTAGCACTCTTGGTTGAAGGTTTTGAACCCATCAACATCAACACAATGGAGACACCAAAAAATAACATATCATGCAACATCACTTGATCCTAAGGAAAACGTAAATTTATTGTCATTTATCAATGAATATGAAAAATTTGCATGGTCATATGCAGACATGCCAAGGATGGTTCCAACTTTGGTTGTACATCACCTAACAATGTTCTCTGGAGCTAAACCTATCAAACAAAAGCTACACAAGATGCACCCATAGATAAAACTCTTGGTCAAAGTAGATCTTCAGAAACTTCTAGAAATGGGCTTCATTAGACCCATCAACTATCTTGAGTGGGTATCTAACCTTGTGCTAGTGTCGAAACCCACCGAGGGCATACAAATCTGCATAGAATTTAGGGATCTTAACAAGGCATGCCCCAAAGATGACTTCCCCTACCCAGCATCGACATGATCATAGAACTAACTATGAGGAATGGAATTCTTTCACTAATGGATAGTTTCTCTGGCTACAATCAAATAAATATTGCCCCCAAATACCAACACAAAATAGATTTCACTTGTGCACGGGGAACCTTTTGCTAGAATGTCATACCATTCAGGTTGAAGAATGCAGGGGAAACCTACCAACAAGCAATGACCACCACTTTCCATGATATGTTTCATATCACTATGGAGGATTATGTGGATGACATATAAGCAAAATCAATCAAAAGAAAAGAATTTAGCTAATCTAGCCAAGTTATTTGATAGGCTAGAGGAATACAACCTATGTCTCAACCCAAAGAAGTGTATATTCGACATGACTTAAAGAAAATTGTTGGGTTACATTTTGTCTAGAAGAGGTATTGAGGTGGATCCCATAAAATTCAAAGCTATATTAGAAATGCCTCCTCCAAAAATATTGAAATAGTTGTGAAGTTTACAAGGTAAGCTTCAATCTATCAGATGGTTCATCACATAGTTAGTAGACAAGTGCTATCCATTCACCCATTTAATACACATGACATAAAATTCAAGTGGGATGGTAGGTGTGACCAGTCTTTCCAAAAGGTCAAGGATTATTTACTCACTCCCCTAATGTTGATGCCTCCAATCTAGGATAAGGCAATGATCTTTGTATGTCTCTATGATAATGACAACTTTAGGAGCTTTGTTAGCACAACTGGATGATCAAAATAAGGAAAGAGCAGTATATTATATCAGTCAAACCCTAGTGGGATATGAATTGAACCATACACCAATAGAAAGAGCATTTCTAGCTATTTTATTTGTATTGCAAAAGCTTAGACACTACATATTAAACAAGCAAGCAAAGCTGATATCAAAAGTGGATCTCTTAAAGTATCTATTAGCAAAGGTAGCTCTAATAGGGATGATCACTAAGTGGGTAATGATACTTAGTGAATTTGATATAGAATACATTGACAAAAAATCTATTAAGGGACAAGTAATAGAAGATCAGCTAGTAGATGCACCTATGGAAGATCATCAAACTTTAGTATCATAATTCCTAGATGAAAACATACTTTTAACCGATCAGCCAAGTTGTTGGACCTTTTAATTTTACACATCCCACACTCAACATAGCTCATGGGATGGTATCTTATTTATCACACCTCAGGGAGATAGTATACCCAAAGCTTATAAGATCACCTTTCCATGTACCAAAAACATTTCTGAATATGAAGCACTCATCACTGGACTAAAGATGGATGTAGAATGGAAGATAAAGGAACTAAAAGTCTATGAGGACTCCCAAATTGTTATAAAATAGGTAAATTATGAGTACCATATGAAGGATGACAAGCTTATTCCATACAAAATAATGGTGGATAGCTTCAAGAAGTACTTTGTGATCATCACCTTCGAACAAGTTCCTAGAATTAACAACATAGTAGATGATTCCATGGAAACAATAGGTTCACTGTTGGACATACCCCAAAACATTCCCAAATATTAATTTCTCATGGAGAAACTACTTATACAACATTTTATATCCTATAATTAGAACTTGTATGTGATGTTGTTGGTCCTGACTAACCTTGGTACCAAGACACATTTTCTTATATCCAACATGGTATCATACCAGCATTTGATATCCTAGAATTAGAACTTGTATGTAACAACATCACAGATGATGCTATGTAAAAAATAGGTTCACTCTTGGACATACCCCAAAACATTCCCAAATATGACTTCCTCATGGAGAAAATATTTATACCAACATTTATATCCAAAAATTAGAACTTGTATATGATGTTGTTGGTCCTTACTCACCTTGGTACCAAGACACATTTTCTTATATCTAGCATCGTATTACACCCCCTAACTTAATGATAAATCAAAAGAAAACCTTTTTCCATAGAACTTTTCGAACACCATCCTAGGAGATACCCTATACAGACGAAGTCTAGATAACATATTACTCCAATGTCTCAACGTGGATGAAGTGTAAACCGCTTTACAAGAAGTGCATGAAGGTATTTGTGGGTCTCACTCTAGTGGACCTAATCTAGTACAAAAGTTGTTGAGAATGGTGTATTATTGGCCCTCAATGGAACAAGAGTCTATTCATTACTCAAGGAAATTTCACCAATGTCAACAACATAGTGATCTTGTTCATGCATCAACATAGGAGCTACAACCTATAACTACACCATGGCCTTTCTTGCAGTGGGGACTTCACTTGATAGGTAAATATATCTCTCGCTTCATCCAATGGCCATAAATTTATCATAACTAGGACAAGATACTTTACAAAGTGGATAGAAGCCATTCCATTAACCTACATCATGAGGAAACATATATCCAAGTTTATCTTGCGTTATTTGATCTATAGGTATGGAATTCGGAAAACTATCATAATGAACAAGAAAACCCCATTTCAAAACAAAGATGTTCGTGAGATTTTTTCAAAGTTCTCTAGCCACCATTGATTCTCAACCCCATACTATCCCCAAGGAAATAGTCAGGCTAAAGAATCCAATAAAACCATTCTAAAAACATTGAAAAGGACTATTAATGATGTTGGTCGTGAATGGTATTTGCAGCTAAATCCAGCTTTATGGGCTTATCAAACTAGAATTTCCACACCCACGGGTGCAACACATTTTTCCTTAGTCTATGGATCTAAATTAATCTTGCCTATCAAAGTTGACATCCCATCACTGCAAGTATCCCTAAAAGGCATGGTCAACAATGAGGAATATTAGGTATCTAGACTTAATGAGCTAGAACTCCTAGAGGAAAGAAGTTTGAGTGTGTTAAACCATCTCCAGGTTTATCAAAATTTTGTCAAGTAAAGATACAACAAGAAGATAAAGAACAAAACCTTTCAATTCAATTACTTGGTACTAACATAAAATAAAAAAATCTAGCTAAATCAAGATAGGAAGGGTAAGTTTAAACCAAAATGGTTAGGTCCTTTCATCATTACAACAAGCTATGGCTCTGGAGAATATCAGTTGGCTACTCTTGAAGGAGAACCTTTACTCGAACCTCTGAATACCAACCATATCAAAAGGTTTTATACTTGAATGCATCAAAATATCCCAAGAAAAAAAGTTAAAAAAGAAAAAATCCAAAAATCAAGAAAAACAGTAAAGAGAAATAAAATGTCCTCTAAAGTGAAAACCACCTTGTGACGCTTCTAAGATTGGTACCTTGGTGAAAACCTAGCAAATAGGCACTACATTTGAATGAGTCTTGCATCTCTATCTATCAAAAATATCTATCGAATCCATCCCATCTGTCCCATAACAAAACGTGCAACCAATGATGGCTCGATGATTGATCGAACTGTGTTGAAGCTTGCTACACAATCAAAATCCATCTACCCTAAAAAATGTAATATTGTCCCAAATTGGGGGAAAATTCCTAAAACTGGTAGTGGATTGGATCCTTGTTCATCCCATCACTATCGAAAACCATCAAAAATTTAAAAACATCCAAAAAGAAAACAAAATCAAAATGAAGTCAAAAACATCAAAATCCAAAAAACATTTTATGCTTTGAGTCAAAAAGTCAAACTACATGGTCTCTCCATGTATAGCATAGGCAAGGTTAATCTTTGATCAGCCTCCAAGGCCCTAGGTCCTTCCCTTTAGGTGTTTTTCATGGTCTTTAAACTTAGTCAAAAAATCCAAAAACATTCAAAAAAATAGAAAAAGTCAAAAAACATACTCTTATCAAACTATGAGCCTCTGCATGTATAATGTAGGAAAGACCATCATTGATGAGTCCTCGAGGCCCTAGGTTAGTCCCCAAGACAAAAACATTCAAATATCTTATCAAAGTCCAAACAAATTCATAAAGAGTCAAAAAACTCCAAAAACAACATCAATCAATACAATTGAACTATGATGTCTATCTGTTCATCACGTAGACAAGGCTAATATTTTATCAACCCTTGAGGCACTAGGTCAATCCCTTTAGGTCTCCCTTATTGTCTCTAAATTTCTTGAAAACACCAAAAAAACATCAAATAATTCAGAAAATCTCAAAAAGTACTATCTCCATTGTCACCTATCCACAATAAACTTTTCATTCATAATAAACAATCATAACCTTCAACCTTTGACAACACAATCAACAAACAAAGCAAACATAAAAATTGAAACTTCCAAAGTGAAGTTTGAAACGAATGGATCACTATCATACTATAACAATGCCTAAGTCTTTAACTACCTACCTATCAATAATTAATCATCAACATCCTAATGTATGTCTTAACGAATAAAATGTTCCTATAATAGACATCACTAATGGATAACATCCTGAAATATCAAACAACTATGGCAAATGATATTGCAACTTTGTTTACCTTTTTATGATCTTATCTTTTTTATTTTCTTAATATCACATTCCAAGGATCTCTCAATGATATCCATAAGGATTTAGAGAGGAAGGAATGGAGATATTGATTGTCATTTTTTGTTTGTTCTATTTGTTAGGTGTTTTTGTGATACTACCACGGTGAATAATTGTTTTTTTCTATGTGTGGAAGTCATTTTGAGGTCATTCGTCTAGTATTTGAATGTTAGGTACTCCATACCTCTTTGCGTAATTGGTCCAAAATTTTTTGAAACTTCTCACCCATACACTCTAATAGGGTTTCTATATGTTTGGTATGAGTAAGAATATTCTTTGTTTACATAATCAAAGTCCACACAATAGATACAAAACCACCTTGGTAATTAATAACCTAGTGCATCATGTTTGTTTGCTACATCAATAAGGATGGCTAAAAATATGAAGTCTTTATGAAATCAAAAGAAAACTCATCAATGACTAACAACATCAATTTACTTCTAAAATTCCAACTCACTTCTAACTAACAACTCCATCTTGGATCACAATATCATTATTACCTATTGCATCCTACATCCACAAATTCATTAGTACATATCATTATCCATCACATACATAATATATCACCATCCATCATATACATCATATATCATCATCCATCATATACATCATGCATCATCATCCACTTCATACATAAAATATCATCATCCATCACATAGATATATAAATCATACATCCATCAAATCATATAAATGCATCAGAAAAAGTACAAAAAACATGAGCATATGTAAATCATCAACACATATAAGCATCCATAATCATCCATAAACATATCATAACACATAATAAGCCAAATAAAAATTGGGTATATCTCATATATCATCAAAAATGGGAATGTCATATACATCATCAATCATCATGTGTGATATAAAAATATACAAAAATATATATGAGGCCTCCACTGGACCGATGAAAGTATATACAAAATATCATGTCTACACAAGTCTTTGAAACAATAAGAATTAATATAAGGATCATGACAAAACCATCCCTGTTGGTTGTCTCGAGGGGGATCTATGATGATACTTTCTCTAATGGGGAGATGGTTGAGTCTATCTATCAAAATTTCCACTAGAATCTACACCTATCTGAACACTTAGCTCATTGAAAAAAGGATGCCTCTATGCTCTAGGAACAAAATCCTCATAGAGGTTTTGATAATACATTCTCTTCATCATCAGCCTATCTTGCTTAGCCTGATACTAAGATAAAGGGATAGAAGAAGCCAAAGCAATCTCTATTGCTAATCTCTATTGACTCTCAGTGATTATCTCCTATTTGAGACTATTTTGCTCAGCTCTAAACCCATCTCTCTTAGCGGTCAATGCAACAATGTGTCCCTCTACAACCTACCACCAAGAAATCTCAACATCCCTCTCTATAATGTGGGAATCTTTTTCCACTATCAACTATACAATCTATGTTGTTGCATCCCCATTTGGGGGAGGACCCTACGGTGCTTGTTAATTCTGATGAGGTTGATCTTGGTGCTATTGATCACATTGCCCATCATCCTACCCTTGAGCCTTGTCCAGCTAGTCCACTAAAATCCTGAGCTTCTATCAATCACCCCCACTACTATTCACTCTAACAACCCTCTAAACATGACCCATCACTAGCCCAGTGGCAACAAGATATGTAAGTCGTAATGGAACATGACGTGTCCACCACTAATCAAAATATTGGGTAGTGCCTAGATTTGTAGGACCCACCACCCATCCCCATCCAAATGGGGCAAGTTTTATAAACTCTGCAACAACATTAGTAGAGGATGGTGTCAGTCCCCACACCTTGACCTCTTGGGTCGTTCACCTGAACCATGTGCAATAGACATCAGCAAAACATGTTTGTCGATCTCTGAACTGATGAAGAACATGATTAGGAAAATATCCCTCCAAGATAGTATCCACACAACTTATAAGTCATTGTGTTTGTTCGCAAAATGGTAACTACTCCATGTCATCATACCAAGACTCACAAGCTATCCATGGCCTCCAGATAAACTCGATCGTATCATAAAAAATGCCTCACCAATAAGGCAACCTTATAGGACATGTGTAATGCATGAAATATGAATATCTATAAGAAATAAATCCTCTAGATCCTAATCAATAATACCATCAAGCCTCATCACTGGGATCCTCTCCGAAACCCATACATGCAGAAGTGTCATCCCTATGGAAATAACACTACCGCTATGATAAATAGCCTCATGCATATCTCTGTACAAATGTGCCAAACACACAGGCCCCACATATCTCATCTCATGATCCATCATCTACTCTATGCAAATGACCTAGCCAATAGGAAATAGCATGCCTCTATGATCAGGCATCAGAGACCCCATAATCAAACCTGCAAGTACCATCGATATAGAGTTAGCACCATTGATGAATGAAGACAAATCTATCTCTGAATCCACTACCTATAGTTGTTGAATTCCAAGTAATTGATGCATGGCAAGGGCACCCTACCTAACATCATAAATGGCTAGCTTGCTATGAATGGGGATCTACAAAATCCTCTAAACATCCTCCAATGTAATCATCACCTTGCCAGTAGGAAGATGGAAGGATGACATCTCAGAATGCCATCTCTCTACAAGTATGCTCATCATCACCCTATGGCACTAGATCTCAGGAATATAGCATATGTGTAGCAAAACCACTATATCAAATAAGTCTCTCTCAACCTCAAAGAACCTAGAAATCAAATCAAACAACTATCATGACTGTCACTCCCTAGAATATAGTGTTTTGAGAACCTTCTCAAAACATTCAAACCACAACGTCAAGAATTGGCTATAAAAACAAATCATGAACTTAAAACTGCAAGCAAACTAGCTAAATAATTCAATTTTGACAATAGCAAGCCCTTTTTAGATGATAGTGGCAAGATTTTGTGATAGCAGCTACATTTTACAATAGTGGCTACTTTATATTGTAAGATGGGGTTTGTTAGTTTCTAGCCTAGAATAGTGACAGATAACACCTCTAGACCATTAACCACACCTAAACAAGGGAAAACAATGAAAGCATGAGAAAATAATAACATTAAATCACAATACTCTCCATGCTTGAATCTTGAATCACTTCCCTTGTCTTTTCTATTTCTTCTTATGCCAATATTGCCCTCAGATTTGTTGATGAAGTTGTGCAAATACCTACAAATAGTAAGAAATAAAGTTGAAGATAATGGTTGTTAACTCGAAAATGGAGGAGAAAGGTTGCTTTTATAGACAACCTTTCGAATGGACAGCTGAGATTAATCCTGTAGAAGGATTCCAAGATCGATCGTGGAGGATGCATGAAAGGGAGGTTACAAAATGGATGGTTGAGATCGAACCTCCAAAAAGATGCCAAGATCAATGGTCCAGAATTGATGCACCAGGAATATGCCATGCATGGAAAAGATATGATGTCGATGGCTATGATAGCAATGAAGGATATGATAGGGGTTAATGTCAGTGAATCTTTGACCAAAAGAGATGCATAAATAATTTATTTTAAATGATTTATTCAAAAATGGAGGAAATTGACAAGTGGAAGATAAATAATTTTTCTAAATTATTTATTTGGAGAAAATGAAAAAGGAGCATTTAATTAAATTAATCAATTTAATTAAATGGGGGAGATGAAAATGGACCATTAAATAATTAAGTGAGATTAATTATTTAATAAGGGGAAATGGCAAGGGATAGTTAAATAATTTTGATAATTATTTGATTATAGAAGAATTAAAAGACCACGAATAGATAAATAATTAGTGGTAATCATTTATCTATAGATGAAAGGTGATAAATAAATAATTAAATAATAATTAATTTAATTATTAAAGAAGAGGGGGGATTAGTGACACAATTAATTTATTCAATTGATCAAGATAGAATAAAGATTAGAAAGTGAATTAATTAAATAATTAAAAAAAAAAATAATGATAAAAAATAATCAAATAATTAAAATTATTTAATTATTCGAAGATAGAGACCAAGAAAAATGACGCTCGTAGACTTAGGACATTTTTCACTGTCTACATTTTGCCCCTCTTTGACATAATGCAGTTCATTGTGTTGTGTCAAAAAAATTTAATTCTGAAATATGCCCCAGTGTAAAGAGAAAGGGGGAGGATGACCAAGAGGGTTGTGGTATGCCTCCTCGAGAGGACAAGCAGGTTCAAAGGACACAAATGTGCTCTCAAAATGAAAGATAAGACAAGAGGAGGAATGATAGAAGAAATTTTAGCATGAAGGAGATGGATGTTAGCATGGAAAAGACAAGGGAGATGGGATGTTAGCACAAAAAGGGGAAATAAGATAGACAAGAAATGATAAGGGAACCAACTTTCATGCTTACATTTTTATATTTATCATCATTGGGCATCAAAAATGTCACAAATGGACCACAAACACCATGATATGACATAAACCAAGGTGTACAAGGTGACCATTTGTGAGAGACAAGCAGTTCAAAAGATAGAAGCAAAAGACAAGGAATGTCCCAACTCATACTAAGGATCCAATTATCCTAGCCTTTTTCCCAAGACAAACCACAGACAACAAAAAAAGAAAAGAGGTCATGATCCATCATCGTCCCTCTAAATCTGTTAATAGGACATCCTCGAGGATACTAGTAACATGACCTAGAACCAATCAAAAAGGTAAGACAAATCTAGACCAACAAAGTGTTTGCCAATAGTTTTGATAAGATTGTTTGATATGATTGATTAGGTTGACCAAGATGAACAAGATTTTATTTGATAAGTTTGACAAGAATTAATTGATAAGTGGACAAAGGTTGACCAATTTGATTTGATTGACCACGCCTAGCCTTAGGAAGGACACATACTGATGAAGGCAAGATTGATTGACCAAGATGATGAGATTGATGGACAAAGATTGATTGACAAAGTGGATAAAGTTGATTGAATGCACCTAATTTCAAGAAAGACACATCCTGATTAAGGCAAGATTGATTGTTTGAAAAAGATTGATTGATATGATCAAGCAACGTGACGATACCCATTTTTAGGAAAGACATATCATGTTTAAGGCAAGGAGCGCATCTGATAAAGTTGGCCAAGTGACAAGTGTTGACAAGACACCTATCCACAAGAAAGACATCTTGTGTAAGGTGAATGACCAAATTGACAAAGTCTAATCTTAGGAAGGACACATCCTAATAAGAGACAAGAGATAAGACCGAATGAGAAAAATGATATAATGCCCTATTCCAATTGAATGACCAGGTTGATGGATGATAAGATAATTGATTGATGGAAGATTATGTTCGTTTGTTGTTTTGTGATTTAGTTTTAATGATGATTGCTTTCGAACCAAGGACATGACCTGACTCAACGAACCCTAAAGGAATTGAACTAGGGGGCCTTGGGGGCTCATCAACAGATGGACTTGCCTACATAGTAGTGCGAGAGACCTCATAGTTCAACACGACTTGACTTTTTCTTGTTTGACAAAATACTAAGTCATGATTTTATTTAGACAATCGAAAGGGACTTACCTAATGCCTCGAGGGCTCATTTAAGATGAGCCTTGCCTACGTAGAAAATTCCCAGAGGCAACGTAGTTTGACCACTCTAACAAGACTGACTCAAACTCAGACTCAGACTCGTTTTTTAGGATTTTTGAAGCTTTTCGATATTTTTGGATTTTGAGGATTTTATGATTTTTTTTGGATTTTGAAATGTGATTTTTTTGGATTTTTGAAATGTTGTGACTTTTTTGGATTTTTTCAGGACATTTTATGATTTTTTATGGATTTCGAAGGTTTTAAAGGGTTGATACCATGTATTATTTCTCGTGAAGATGTAAGTCAAGGAATTTCCCCCAGTCAGGTATAGGACCAGTTTACTATGTATGGGGGGAAGCGGTGAAAGCAATGGGTGGATATGAAAGAGAAGGATGCTAAATGTTGGTGGTTTTCAGGCCATGAGAAGGATAAAAAATATTTATTATGGATGAATGAGACTTTATTATGGATGATAACTATAGGGATCATGAAAAATGCATGGGAAAGATACTCACAATCAACCAAAAAGGCATGCACAAGGATCCAAGGACAACATGATCTTGCCCCTAGTCAAGTTGAAAACCAATTGATGGGTGATGATGATGATGACTATGTTGTTTGATATGGGAAGGAAATATCTTGAAAAAACATTAGGATTGGGAAAGACATATCCCATTGATGATAATGTGACTAAAGGATCAAGGTCTACAGCAAGGATAGGAACAAATCCAAGGAATATTTTAGATGACACACTAGAGTGGGGTTTGTTAGGATAGAATAAAGATTAGAAAGTGAATTAATTAAATAATTAAAATTATTCTTGACATGTGTATCCTTTGGTTATACACTATCCATGAAATATAATTCCCTTCATAGAATTTATCCAAACCCATATCTTGTAGAAAATAAATTATTCCTATGAGAAATAGTCCTTAGAGATCATATCTTAATTCTTCCATCCAATAATCCTTGTGCCTCTTATCCTTTGCCAAAATCAATCCATTATCTTTCCATACCTATTGTTGGACTTGGTTTCCCTTGTCATTGGTTTAAGGATTCTAATCCATTTATCCAAGTTCCCTCCATAATCCCATCTAGTCCTAAGGTTATTCATTGCAAATGCAACAAGCCTAATCCATACAATATTTCTATGCACTCTAGCACATCATCTAAAACATTCTTTGGCTTTGTTCCCAGCCTTTCTACAAACCTTGATCCCTTAGTTACATTATCATCCATGGGATATGTCTTTCCCAATCCTCACAAAAGTGGTTACTTTCCAAACACAAAAGCAATAGTCTTCCCTTTTTACAAAAGTGATAAATAGTAGTGGATAGATTTTACATTAGCAAACAAATTAAACTATAGAGTGAAAATTTTACAAAAGTAGTAAAATCACATACTATGCTAGCAATCAAATCAAGACAATAGCAATAAAAATGTGAAATTATCACTATTAGCTAAATTTTTTTTGAGCATTAATTATGCAAACATGAAAAGACAAAAAAAAGAAAGGAAGTGGTGCTTACCATGACACCTGTGCCAACTGGTCTCCCGAAAGAATGAACTATGTCTACACGGCCATAGAAAATCAAAAATCATTGCAACAAGATCTCTAAAGGCACGAATTCACTAAAGGCTAAGAGTGCAAATGAGGAAAAATGAACCCTAACTTCCTATTTTTACCCCCCCAAATCTTAATTTTTACCTTGGAAACCCTCCTAGGTCTAAATTTTGAGCGCCCTAGAACATCTAAAACCATGAATGTGAACCCTATAGCCTAATTTTTCATCCTCTATGCATCTAAACTACAACAGAACCTTGTCATGAGCCTAACATGAAAATAATTTTTTCTTATCAACCTATCAAGGGGGCATCCCAGCATCGTATTATCTTTCCGTTGACCACCGGGGCACAATGGGGCATGTAATTTTTTTTCAAAACTTGATCTGAACATCCAAATTTTTGAAACAAAGCAACTAGTACTTTGTATCAAAGAGGGTCAAAATGTAGACATGTAAAAATGACCTAATGCATATCACACATCCTGAATGACATTTTTCCATTATTGACATCATTATCATTAATATAATTGCATTTCACATCATTTGCACTAATTAACCCTATTTTCCCTTATTAATTGAATAACCTTTAGTTATTTAATTAATTCACTATTTCATCATTTAATCTTACTTTATTCTTCTCGATTAATTAAATAATCAATTATTTAATTATGTCGGTAATATACCTTATTCATCTAAATAAATCACTAGTACAAAAACAACAATATATGATTAAAAAAACTACTAAAAGCTACATATAAAGGACCAAACATGATCACATGACCATTAGTAGTTTATTTCTAGTCATTTATAACGTGACCAAATTGATGACTAAACCATTTTTAGTCATTTTTTGGTTGTTTGGATTGATCGATTTGGTAGTATATTTAGTCATTGATTTTTGTAATTTGGTAACTTATTTAGTCATTTTTTATTCACTAATATATTTAGTCATTAATTTAGTCATTGATTGTTGTTAACTGATCACTTATTTAGTCATTTTTATTCATTGATTTCATTAGTCATATTTATTCATTATTCACTAATTTTTATCAATTGGTAGTATATTTAGTCAATTTAATTATTAATTGACATCAATTAGTAGTATATTTAGTCATTTTAATTAACAAATATTTGAGGATTTAAACATAAAACACATAAATACACATCAATTATCAATTACTCACAATAAGACAACCATTGAGAAGGAAAAATCACTTAACTTTATTAAAAGAAAGGTGTTCTTACAAATTGCAGAAGTCTGAAATATCTATCTTGCTTGAAAATTGCTTAGAAATATAATATTATAATTTTTATTTTCAGTCACAAGACTAAAAATTTGAGTTACAATGCATAGAAATGACAAGAAAGAAACTTCTCCAAAAAACTTTTGTAATGATGGAAATGCATGCTTGGAGCCCTTCAATGTGAGAACATGCCCCTTTCATCTCTTAAAAATTCTACAACATTGGCAATCTTCTTGGAGCAAGATGTAATGTGTAGAATCTAAAGAGAGTGTTGATCGTGTCCCATATATGAATCTCTATGTAGTCAACAATAACCCTATAATCTTTCCTCCTTTATATGCAATGTGCCATTTGATATGAGCAACAGGGTGCTGCCTTTTTTGCCATGAATGAAGTTGTGCCTCAATACAACTAACGAAATTACTATTAGTCTCAATTCATAAAGAATAAAAGTGCATTGTATATTGCAAGTTTACAAAAGTAAGTCCAAACACAACAAAAAGATAAATCAATTAAAAAAATGTAGGAGACAGATCACATCCACAAACATGGGAGAGCTATGCAAAAGTGGGGAAATTGGCTTGGAAAATGAAGGCAATAGGGTATTTCTAGATTCAAGAATTTTACTTAATGTATTGGAATAGAAGAAAAAAAATCATTTATCTACCACCATAGTGAAAAATTATAAATTGCATTTGGTTTGTTAAACATGGCCCCTAGTACAACTATTAGAGTTGTTAAGAACCTTTGAGTATGCTCTAGTTTTTACACTACAAAAATATGAGAAAACAAATATTAGAGTTGGATTCAACAAGATTTTCACATTGCAATAATATGAGAAAACATGGCAATGATCAAAAATAATATTCAACAAACCTCACAAATCAAAAGCTTAGGAAACTATAAGGACACAAATAACCTCTTTGTTTGATTATGATCTTGAGTTCCATTTCAAGGGAAACGAATTTACAGTTGCAAAATAAATGCTTATAATGATCAATGTGGACACAACATAGGTTCCATACAAGAATTATTCATGAATGAAACATAACTAGCTCATGTAGAAACATTAAACATGTCTGATTATTGTTCCATCTTGATAAATCAAATAGAGAGAAGTAGAGATATCCTCAAGTAATCTATGATGTGATTTTTTGGACAATAGAGTTTCATTCCTCATCAACTCCTCCCTCTCCATTCATGTCTCCACTTACACCATGATCCTCTTCTTCAGTCAATTGGACCCTGTTAGAAGGTTATGGATGATGTTTGCCCCTGATCATTTTGGTTTTGGAGTTGGAATGGTATTTATATAAAACAATTTGAATTTTGTCCCTCCTAATTGAATTTCTAGGGAAGAGTTTCTTAGATCATGTGAGGATTGACTAGCTTGATTTACATGTTTTGGATAAGCACTTCCTGGATTTTTTTGCAATTGAGTTTGAGTTCCTCTTGTTCAATTTTCAAGTTGTAGATAACACTCATGATAGATAGGGAAAGTTTCAAGAGCTTCTTGATTGGGTGTTCCTCTTTCTTGATCCATCCCATAATTGGGAAGAGAATCTTGTCCAGAACTACTTGTTAAAGTGTCGTGTGAATCTGTGAGGCCATGAAACTTGGTGCACCCACTTGAGTTTGTGCTCTTGATGATTGCCAGATAAACTTATTGGAGTTTGATATTGATTTTGGGAGGCAATAAAATTTGGTGTGATTTCTTGACTTTGTGCTCCTATCAATCATAACGTATCAGGATTTCTTTGGGGAACATTAGCAAAGAGGGTTCTAATTGGATTTTCATTATATACTAATACAATTTTGTAGCTAAAGTGGGGAAAAATTGGTAGACTGGCTTGAAATTGTGCTCTTGCTAATTGAAGGGGTCAATTTTGTGCTCCTTTTGATTGATACATCTGAGGATGTGTTTGGGAAACATACCCAAAATGAATTCTAAAATTTTGATTATATGAGGTTGGGCCAATGGGAAAACTTGTTGCACCAATTTGAGCTTGATTTTTCCTTCACAAAACCTTTTGCATAACCACCGTAACAATGCACGGTGGTTTTTAGGTCTTCATGGTGATGTGGGGAGCTTTTCCCACATTGCCACAAAGGACTAACAACCACCATGCCATGTTGTAATGGTTGTGCATAAGGTGTTGCCTATGTCTATGTTTATACCTATGTTGGCATGCTTCTGGATTTACCATGAACTTATTAACATGGATATACCACTATTGGTACTGGTTCAAGGTAAGCTACTAATGCATATGGATATCAATCCCAAACTAGGTATGCTACTAGTAGCTTTGGATCTCACTACTATCAAAATCTGGCTATCTATCTAGTTAAGATACTTACCTTGTGACTGGTTATGTTGTTGGGTATGAGTCTAGATCTTATGTTGGTGGTGCTACTACTGGTAGAAGGTATGCTACGTATGTTGTTGATGGTTCAAGCTAAGCTAATGAAGCTACTAGTGGATATTCTAGTTCTAGTGCTACTACTAGTACCAAGTAAACAACTAGCTTTACTTATGCTTCTTATGTCGCTAGATATTAATTCCCCTTATGGATCCACTACTTCCCTTAGAATAGTAGGGAAACATCAGATTATTAATCTACTGCTAATAATATCTATCGGATCAACTAATTCAACTAGGTCAAGTTAAGAAAATAGTTCTTAAGCTACTGGATATGTATATGCTTCATATACATCAATGTGTGATCAAAGCTAATGGTGCCTATTTGACTAGTTCAATAATCGGAACTGCTCCTCTACTCAACTTATCTAGAGCGTTGACTTCATAATTGTTCAAGAATGCACTGCTTTTGAAGGAATCCTTCACAAAACCTTCTGCACAACCACTACAACACCACACAATGGTTGTTGGGCCTTCATAGTGATGTGAGGAAAGCTCCTCACATCATCGCAAAGGCCCAACAAACATTGTGCGATGTTGTGATGGTTGTGTGGAAGATTTTGTGAAGGCTTTGGTGATCCGAAGTGGAACTTGCAACTATAATATCTGATAAAAATCCAATTCCAAATATGCTTATTTCTTAATGAGAAATAATCATTCATATAATCAGTTAGTTGGAAGAAAACTGGGAGATAGCATGAGTGCTTAGTTAGCAATAACAATTCTGAAAGCACCTTCCTTGAATGTGAGTGCAATTCAGGAAGCTGGTTTAGAAAAAAGCTTGTCTCAGAAAACAATACTTAATCTTCCTCATAAATGTGGCGAGTGTGCAATATTTTCCTCCAAGAGAGTATCAAGGATGACGAGCTATCATGGAGCCATGTATCATCCATTTGTTTTCTCGTTGCTGGCTATTGCAGTAGTTTGTGTCAGTGTATGTTTGTTATTCAAGCGACCCCCAAAATTTAGTTCAATTCCACCATTCATGTGGGAAAACATTGGTTATGGTGCATATTAAAGCTAATTTTCTTTGGTTGGGATGTTGATTCTGCATTTTGTGTTGCAAGAATCTAGATTCTATGGATATCAAGTCTCAAATTCTACTCTCAAACTATGCCTTGTGACATTGAATGTGTTGCATCACATTACACATTCAAGTAGAGAAGATGATAATTTATTCCATTAGCAAATTAGGGAAGCCTTCTCATCAATGGATAAGCTATTGTAAAGATCCCACAAATACTAATACAGGCTCTTGAGGAGTGACCTAGGAAGAATGAGAGCAAGGTTTCCAGCCTTTCAAGGTTCTTGTTGTGTGAATATTATCATACATGTGTATTTTGAAACTGTGGCAAAAAAGATGCTATGTATATAACCATAAATATGCCAATGGAAAACCCAAATCTCCCTTAATAGCTTTCTCTTATACTGGATCATAATATTTTGAAGTAGCTTATGGTATTTTGCATAGGACACTTCAAACAACCTTTCATAATCACTAGTTAAGCTACCCCTAACATAGAACCATTAGAAAAAAAGCATCACTGACTTGGAAGATGTTGGAGGTGTCAATTGGAGCAACATAATGGGTGAAGCCACAAAAGTAACAAGTTAATAGTTGTTGTGGTCATTTATGATTTTTATAATTGTAAATAAAAGGGTTGATGGATAAACTGATGTTTATAATGGGAGTGGTCCCCAAGACCACAACTAATGCATCAACAAAATAATCAAATCTATCTGGTATTAAAAATTAAATTCCTAATTATATCATCATCTAGATTACATTTTTATGGCCATAAGAAGCATTTTGTTTGGATTAGGTTCCCATAATTTCACTCACTCTTTTAGTTTCCTACATATTAACCACAAAACATGATGAAATTACCATATGAAAAAGCTACTCACCAACCACCTGGGGGACTTTGGAATAAAGAAGAGACCCAAGACCAAAATAGAATAGGGGATAAGTCCTACAAAGACCATTCATGTTAGATATAAGTGGACCAATGTTGAGTTTCCTCACATGCAAAAATAGAATTTTGATGTATTTATGATACTAAGCCTATATAAATTATGAATTTTACTAGACTTCAACTTGGATGGAGAACATTCACCACATATTTTGATGTTTTATTTGAAGAAACATGTCAGGTTGTATCTTAATGGATTTTATTACCTATAATATCAAGTTCATGTCATGTTACCAACATTCCAAGAAGGTATAATATTAGTATACCAGCCCTTATTGACAACTATTAGAGGAGTCAATAATGAAACTCATATTTGTAGATAGGATAACTTTATTTTGAGCATAATGAAGTGTGATGATGATTCTTCTAACTTTTAACTAATATAATTCTATCTATTTTAATCATGTTCTCACCTATCTACTGATAAAAGGATAAGGAGGATCAAAGACTTTGACCTAATTTGTATTTTTGAGTGCTACTCTCAAGTTCATGGAAGTTATTTAAGCTATGTAGAAAAGAAGCTATCTAGGTATTTAAAAATAAGGGAATTAAAAGAAATGCCAAAAAACAAACATAGTCATCCTTTTTCAAACCTCAAAATGTTATATATGCTATAAAAATGAGTCATGGTTAGCTATATTATATAATTACTGATGTTGATTCACCCATATATTCAGAGGATAAACATTATCCCTTTTAATCTTATATAGAAAGGAGACATATTGTATCGGAAGTAAGGCTAACCCCATATCCCACAAACAATCTTCCAATATCTAGTGGTAATGCAACCTACACAAGATAAAAATATTGTTTTTACAAACTATTTATGAGTATCAAATACAACCCAAGTTTATCTTATGATCTACTCTTTCAATACATCCATATTATACCTATAAATACTACTGAAAAAACACTACTCAATAATCTAAACAAGGATCAGATCATGGAAAAGGAGAGAGAATTGACTGAAAGTACAAAAAAGGTGATACACCGATAACAGGAGAAGCCTTGGACCTACTTATCAAGCACAAAATAGCCTCAAGGATCTGACTTCCATTCACACAAACTCATGGAACACTGTCACAAAGGTTAGGAGGAGAAAGGTGTAGTTGTGAAAGGAACTGATATCCACAAGAGAAACCTATAATTCTTTAAGAAAACATAATGGAACCATACAAGAGAAAAGCAAAAATCAGTTATTTATTGATTGTGAAGGCTCAAGCATGTGTTATAAATTTGATATGAAAAAATTGATACCAAAAGTCCAGTCGCTTCCCATCTTCTTCCTAATTATAACAAGATATAAGAGAAAATTAACTAATTGTGTGAGAGAAACAAGAAAGATGTCTTCAAAAGGAGAACAAAGTCTAACTACTTCTTCAATGCTTCAGTTGGCTTCACCTTCTTCTAGGCATAGAAAGGACAAACATGTTGATTTCTCTCATTGAAACTCCTTAATAATATCAACTGATGTCTTGGAGTAGTTAACTAAATCTTCTTGCATTAAAATCTCTTAGAAGGGGTCAAGAACTACCACTACACATTCAAACAAGTGCTTGTCATTCATCATTTCATGTACTCCTTGGTGGTGTAGAAGGATCTTTCTCTTCACTAAATTTTATGCACTAAAATCACCTACAACTGTCATACTCGCCTAAACCTCATGATTCCATTTGAAATCAACACAAACAAATTTCTATTCTCATGTTGTAATGAAAAATTGGTTGCCAACTAAAACCTACTTTTATGGCTCAAAAATCTAAGGTTTAAAGTTTTAGACTCACAATATAAATAGAAAGGTTTGAATCTGAATACCAACATCTGCTACTACAAGTAAACCTTTTAAAACTTAATATGTGTGTTGAAATAAACACTAGAGTGTGAGCTCAAAAGAACTAAATCTAAAAGAAACTAGAACTTGAGGATTTAATCAAAAGGCTAGAATCCAGAGCTTATGAAAGAGATCCAAACTACTCGAACAACAATAGAAAAAAACAATAAAATTACTGAAACCACACAATAATACTTATCTATCATCAATAAGAATAAAATAAAATAAAATATAAGGCACAAAGAAACTTTATTAAAAAGGTATGCAAAACTAATTTAGGTTTAAGAGCCTCTATGATCTAAGCTCCTTTTTCTACCCAAGCAAGATGTCAAGTAGAGAAAATAATGTAAATTCCTTCTTCTAAGTGCTAGTGCAAGTGTTTTAGCTAGAATCCTATTGTAGGGGATAATCCAAGTACATATGGCCCATTTCTAATGACAACTATTATTAAAAGTTAAAAATAGCTTTAGATGTTATTAGTATGTTATTGATATTGAATCATGGATTGGACTATGTGATACCTTATGACTAAATATCTTGTATCAACAGGGAGATATGGATATTTTTGCCACTAATTTTCCCAAAGAAATCCATATGCTAATATTTGACTTTTGAAATATACTTAGATATTTGATTTCTTGTTTCATGTGCCTCCAAATAGGTGCACTAGATCCTTGAAGGGGATTAACACATATTTATTCAGCAGGAAAAAGAGACTAATTCTATATGAATTTTCTTTATAACTCATCCCAATGCTAATAATGATCAATCTCAGCTTTGCAAAATAAACATCATTAATTAATAAGTTCTTAAAAAAAAATTAGGATGCACCCTTCCAAGGGACAAACCTCTCCAAATTTTCAAAAGAATTGCGAGTAGTCTAGCCATAAAATCTTAAGATGCATAGTGTTGAGGGACTAACTTAAGATGCATAGTGTGGAGTGTAACCCATCATTCCTCCCTTGATTCAGTAAACCAATTCCATGCCATCGAACACCTCACCATGCAATACCTTTAAACTTATATTTCATGGGGATTCCCTAAAAGACACGGTCGTAGGGCAACAAAACAATCTAGAGCTAGTTTTATGCTTCTAAACAATTTATCGGCTCTTTTCTACTCCATTTCTAAAGATGAGATTCTGTTGGTTAAATTGTTGCAAGAAACCTTCAACAAAAGAATCCTAGTTTTATTATGACAGAAAATTTATTGCCACATAGAAGGATTAGTCAAAAAGTAGCCATAAGCACAAAATGTGATTTAATTTATTCTTTAACACACACATCTAATGTTTCTGCAAATTGATAATGATTGTCATAGCTGCCAGAGAATAGATCAACTTACTTATGTCAAAGCTCAATGAAACATGGCCATTAATAAAAAAAATAGGGCTTATAGCAGAGTACTATAAGTGGGTTAATCGAATATAAAATGACACAAAGGAAACGGGGTTCGTTTCTTATTGATATTTTTTCATCATCTAGCATTATCAGTCTGTAACCCAAAAGTAAACCAAAGATATGATTGATGTGTTTTTCAACATACACAACCAATCTATACACAAATTGAGGATACCTGCTACAACTACTGGAGAATAGAAAATGCTACTTACAGTCTAGCTTAGTGAACTTGGATGTCGATGATAATGACTACATGGCTTATAGAAGAGTGGAATAAGTGGGGATAATCTAATAGAAAATTCTACAAAAGAATATTGGTTCCATTCTGACAAAGGAATTGTTCTTAATTATGAACAAAAAATAACAAATCCAAATGAGTTATATGGTTGTGATTACTGCTGCCAGGGAACATGCTAGTTTCAATGGAAGTTACATCTCAAAGAAAATTGGATACTAATGATCTCACTACTCAAATATTAATTTGAAGGTAAAACTGAGTTCATAACTATAACTAACTCAAAATTGATGAAGGCTATCTACTCATACCACTTGAAGAAAAAAAGAGGGAAATAGGTCCCAACCAAAATGAAATTAATACCCAATCCACATATCGAAATCACCATGGAAATGGTTTACCTGCTTCTTCTTCCTTCCTTCTACTGACTTCATCCATGGTATTAGAATTTGAAGCACACCCACTCCCGATAACACTATCCCCAAACGAATCATGTCTTTTATGAGAAAACGAACGCCTATGTGAAGAAAATAGAGCAGGGTCATTTGGTGTTGAGCCAACCATTGTGATATCTTCAAGGAAAATCAAGAACCCAACAGTAATCTTTGTAACTTGCAATGCAAGCTCAAAAATCCTACTTTAGAAGGTTGGCATACGGTTGACTACAAATAAAGTTGATGAGAAATGATCAAGGTACTTTTTTTTACCATGGGTACTTCATCTATGCCTTTATTTGCTCACCATTTGTGCACTGCAGATTTATTGTCAACAAGAAATTTAATATCCAACGGTCGAGTAGTGTGGAGCCCTGTTATTCAAAATATCAATAAGGCTACAAGTTTTATATGATACCTTGCCTTCAATGTTCGAATCTAGTTTTGTGTGGTGTTGGTCTCTACTCCTTGGAGTGGCAAGGAGAAACCCTTCCCTGTGAAGGATAAAGGTAGGAATTTTTTTCACAATTTCAAATCTTCCAAGTGTTTTACATATTACTTTTAATTGTAATGAAATTTTTAAATGGTGGGTAAGAGGGAAATTACAAATTCGAAGTGACTAATTATTTAGTCATTTTTATTTGTGTGACTATTATTTAGTTGTTTTTTTATCCGACGATCAAATTAGTCATTTATAGTTGTGTTGCAAAAAATTAGTAGAATTTAGTCATTTTTAGTTGTCATGACTAAACTTTTTAGTCATGTAGTCAATTATTTGCCAAATTCTACTAGTGAATTAATTTTTTATCATTAATAATTTCATTAAATCACTTTCCCCTCTCTAAAGTTGAATAATTAAATAGATTATTTTAATTCATTTAACATGGTCAACAAAAAAAACATTTTTATTTGTTAAAGTCAAACATGACTTGTACATTCATTTTCAATATTAATTAATTATTCAATTAATTAATTATCCTCACCCTCTTTTGATTGAGTAAACCATGATCACTGATTCTCACTCTAATTGGCTAACTCATATATTTACCAATCCCATTGATTTCTTCAATCCCACTAACTCAGCCTAATTTCTTCAAATTCACCAATAATTCCAATATAATTCCATTGATTATCCAATTAAAATCTTTAATTGGATCAATCAGTGAAGCTAACTAGTCAATATATTTCCTCTCAATAGTTCTCAACCATTGATCATGATCTTTGACTATTGAATCTCGATCATTCATCTCAAACCTGAAAATATATAAAACAACCCTCTACATTCTAAAAAATAATTAGAGAATCTATAGAATTTGTGCAAAGAGGTCATGCTAAATTGACATTCAAATTCTTGAGAGAAAAAATACACACATCTTCTATCACCATTAGCACACACTTTGAATCTTTTGCAACAACAAATGGAGGCTTCATATTGATTCAAACGCAATCCAAAATCAATACAAATTACACTTCCACATGGGATGGTATAGTTGTATTTCATGAATTCATTTATTATTTCTTGATTATGCATATATTTATTGATTGAATTCATTACCATAGAGTTCATTTCATGAGTATGATTTGGGATTTTAATCTTGCTTTGATTTGATTTGATCGATTCATTGTTGTTTTCATATGCTTATTTCATCCCTATAATTATTTCTAGAAGTATAGGATGTTGTTCAATGTTGAATTCTCCTTGATCAATAAGGTCTTGTATGAGATTCTTGAGTCTCATGTAATTAATTTTTTTATGACCCTGTCATATGGTATTCACAATAATCATTATCACTATACCATGAGGGTTTAAATTAGGGTTCATCATATTATCTAAGCTCTAGAATCTTGATAAGATTGGTTTTAATTAACTTGTTCAAGATTATTTCAATGGGCTGCCCTAAGGGAGTGTACTTGCTTCTAGTGGTGTTTTTACATTTTAGTGGCTCCTTTGGAGGATTCACATTTTGATTGTTTGGTGGGGATTGTTTGTTTTGTATAAACTTCGCATCCATGACACTATCATTGGTAACATTCTTGTTCTTAGCCCATAGGAGAGGTTTTTAATTAGAGTTTGTTGTATGGCCCTTGTTATCCTTGTAGATTTTGACAAGAATATTAGCAATAAGAGCCTTCTCAATGATGATCCATTTTTCTATGATTTCATCAAAAGTGTTGTGCACATTGTAGTGTTAAGTGAAAGCCAATTTTAATGTTAAGATTTAGGACAAAGATATTCATAAGTTATTTTTTAGGAATATGTCATTTGCATTTTCTAGCCATTTAATCCAATGTTGTAAGAATGAAGCAAATGTCTCTTCTTTTGTTTTTGTGTGCTACATAAATCATTCAAGCTAACTTCATGTTCTATGTTATAGTATAAATGACTAATAGACTTTCCAAAAAGTTCATGAAGTGTTTAAATATCATGTGGTAAACAAGAGAACCATTATATTTCTTGTCCTCCTAAACTTTAAAGGAAGAGACACATTAATTATGTGTCATTGTATTCAATCTCTAGACATGCTATGTAAAATTATCATATGTGTTCTTATGGATGTCCTCTTTCCTTGTATTTTTCAATTTTAGGAATTTCAAAGTTAAGAGGGAATAGTAGCATAGCTATGTTTCTATCAAATGGATATGGATAAATTTCTTCAAGGGTGTAGCTTTTCTTTATTTTTTAAGTTGCGTGTCAGTAATATTTTGGTGTAAGCTTTGAGTTTTTAATGCCAAGTCATCGTTTGGGTTATTTTGTGGCTGGTTAGATGGAGTTTACATTTGATTTTGAGGAATGGATGAAGAAATATATGATGGATTTTAGTTTTGGAGGATTTTTTTAGGGATGCTATATTAGTTATATGGGATTTTTTGGTGTTGGGTAATGATTTGTTATTGAGGTATGTTTTATGTTTGAGGAATGTTATATGAATTGTATGAGGCTTTTGATGCTTTTGTGGTATAAATTTTCATTGTAGAATGAATTATTGTTGAGAGGTGTCTTGAGGGATGTTACATGAATAATTAAGTTTGAGGGACATGTGCTTATGTTGGGATAGTTAATGGAATGGATTGATATTGTTGTTGGGGAATGAATTCTTGTTGGGGGATGCTTGTGTTTTTATATATGTTATATGTGAAGGTTTGTGAAGAATGTGGTATATTGTAAGCTTTGGGTATGTTGGATGTAGAAGCTTGTTTTGCAAAGGTAAGTGGTGGAATTTGTGAGATAAGGGGTTGGTATGAATGATTAGGATTGTATGTGACCATTGTCATGTTTTATGCTTGTGTAGCATATGAAATTTTGGGAGGCAAAGATGAAATGGCTTGGTCCGTGAAAGGATTGTTTGTTTAGTTTGTCATGTTTTGTGGTGATGCATGATGAATGTTTGTCTTTGGTGGATTTGGGATATGGGTGCTGGTTTGATTGGTTATGTATGGTGATGTATGAGGAATATTTGTGTTTGGTGGATTTTGTATGTGTACAATTTCTTGATTGGTTATGTTTAGGTTTTGTACAATGGATTTACATATTGCCTAGAAAATAGTATTAAATATGTGTCATATGATGGTATATATGGTTGAATAGGTATGTTTTGAATCAAATTTTGTGACACATCCTCATTGATAGTTTAAATAATAGGTACATCCTCATTTGATAGAATGTTATATGACATGACATGTGTAAGTTCTTGTTCCCTAAGTATAGCAATGTTGTAATCTAAAGGTAGCTTAGCATCACTTTATGTGAGACTAAGAAAGTATGTGTTGGTATGCAAAGAAATGAGGGAATCAAGTTCTCTAAATAAGGAGGGATCTTGTTGTATTTAAATTTTCTCTTCAATCATTTCATTAGATTCTAAAAATCCATTTGTGATGTATTCCATGACGATTGGTGGATATTGAGGTTGTTTTTGTGGTTGTGGATTTTGGTATTGACTAGGATCAAATAAATGATGAGGTATTCCAAGCTCTAGTTTGGTAAATCCCATGGTTTTGGTGACATTTTAACTATTAGGATTAGAATCCATGAGTTTCTTGTGTTGTGACCTTGTAATAGGCATACAACTTGGATGACCTTGTGAAATATGGATGTAAGTGAAGGTTGGTGATATAATATGAATGATTATTGTTTTCAATATGGACTACAAGAGAGGGGAAAAGTGATGTTTGATGTTGTTTGATTCATGGAAGATATGAAAACCTCTAAAATTCAAAGCTAGTAAGTGCTAATGATGGTTTTCTCTTGTACTAGAATAATGAGTCCAAGCAATAGGATGATGTGAGTTCACAAACTTAGAATTATACAAGACCACTAAGCTAATTTTCTCATAGATGATAATGTTAATCCAACTATCTACTTGAAAAGGTTGACTTCCAAGCAAAGAGCTAAGCTAGAGATAAGATGGAGATCTAGACAAAATTATTACTAGTATTTATTGATGGTAGATTGATGTTTTTTTTTATGATGATGTTGTTTGTACATAGATAATATAGGTAACCATAAAATTCTAAGATGAAATGTATGAAATGGATGTGAAATTTGGTTTTTTTTTGAAATGATAAATGTTGGTCATAGGTCTATTGTACTATAGGTCTCATATCCTAAGGCTATGTGTTTATAAAGTATGGAAACTAAAAATTAGATTAATCTAGAAAATTATTTACATAGTCAAATACATCACTATAATTTTTAAAGGAATCACAATGGATTTCAAATACATCAAAGGAGATATCAAATGCGACAATTTAGGATCAAATGTGTCACTTTATCTTTCAAAAGGCATCACTATGGGTTTAAAGGCATCAATGTGTTTTCAAATTCATCATTGTAGGTTTTAAATGTGTTAGCAAGAGAAATGGGGAAGTACAGTTTGTAGATTTGTACCCTAGTACTTATTATCAAGTTTATTTATACCCCGGAGGATACAGTAAGAGAAACTAGAATTTGTGGTAAGATTCTAGAAGGAATACTTAACATATATCATATCAACATAAAAAGAAGCATTCATACATTCATTTCACACATATATATAACCCTTATACCTCCTTTATATTATATCAAAATATCATACAAGAGCAAGTCTTAGTCTCTACTTCATAATAGTACATACATTTATCTATCTTATCTCTTATATATCATCTTCTCTCTTATCTATACATACAAATATCTAATGTCTTTTCCTAATATTATAGACCTTTTGTGGTAGCCTATGGTAGGTTCTAACCCCATCCCTGACCTTCTAACATTATCTCCCCCTTTTAAAACATTATATTGACCTCAAGACATGATGCTCAGTTGGGAAGGATATATTTGTATTGCACCTTGAGTCTTGTCATGGTTGAAGTCCGATACACTTGTGCTTGCAACAATGTACCCATCTATCCTTAGATTTGGGCTAGCATAAGATCTCCCTCTTGGAGATCAGCTGGAATTAAAATATTTTGTGTTATCTACTTGCCTTCCTTCAAAAATTTTAGGAGAAGCCTTAAGGGGGTGTTTATTATCTCCCAAAATTGATTGATTTGTGTTTTCACCTATTCTCATTGGTTATGGAGCTGCTACACCTAATTATGGAGAGTATCAATTTGATCCCTCATTTCTTTGGATGGGCCTTGGAAAGGTTCATCCACCACTTAAATGTTATTTTATCTTCTAGATGAAGTATATGTGTGTGAAGGAATTTTGTTGTGTTGATCCATTGTAGAAAAAAATGGTATATTACCCCGACCTCTTGGATGCTATCTCCCAATTGTTTTATCTATACTTCCAATTGGGAGTGTGCAATAGCACATATTTTTATATACTCTTTTATTTTATCATTTGTAAGCTCCTCTTGGCATTCTTTTTTGATGATGGCCTTGTTGAATGCTAAATCCCCTAATAAATTATCAACCAATTGCTTGATTTGTTGAGGAAATGGGAGTGAAGTGTCTCATGGTAAAAGGGATAACATTTTGGAGTGTGAGTACCATATCTTTTAGTTGATCCACATGTTGTACATGCTTTCTCAACAGATATTCTCTTGCGGTGTTGTGGAGTAGGTCCCCTAACTAGATTTTGTGTTGTAGTGAGATGCTCAAGAGGTCTACTTATTGTCCCACTAGCGGCATGTGTAGGAGCTGTGGTGAGGGCACTATTTGTATTTTTTGTTTTTGTGCCAAAACTTTCTTGATCATAAAGATGGTATTTGAGGGAGTGGATGTACCTCTGAAATCATCCCTACTCTTCTCTTCTCCTCTAGGACTTGTTTTATCTCTAGGGTTGGTCCCTATCTCTCCAAGTGTGTTGTCCTATGGTGTTGGTCCCTCTACTTTCTCTTCTTTGCTTTTCGTCATCTCCTCATACAACTTCTAGGTGATATCCTCCATTTATTTTTGGATAGCCTCTATGTTCCCTAGATCATTGTCCATAAGTATATCAAATATTTGTTTCATTTGGAGCTCTTGGTCTTGCACCTATGCCAGTACTTTCTTTTTCTCCTTAGTGATATTTGGGCTAACTGTTGAGATAGCTTTCTCCCTTATTTCATCCTACTTGTTTAATGATTTTTCCCTTTTCTCAATTATTACTACAATAATTTCCTCCAAAATTTCCTTCATTTCTTCTTCAAGCCCTTTATTGGAGTGGTTGATATAATAGAGGAGGCATTGTATTATCCTATCTTTATTCTCTAAATTTGATTATTTGTAGGTTTCTAATATTTTTAGTAACATGTCATGGTGGAGGATGGTATTTGTAGTGGCCAATACATCAATGAGCTCTTGTGGTTTCTCCAGAGGTACTTGCAATTTATTCAAAGTTACTTGTGGAAGAGGTACCAAAGCCTATTATCCTCTTTTCCTTCTCTTAAGAGGTTTTTGGACCTCTTCTTCTCCTATCTCTTTGACTTCTTCCTCTATTGTGTCTTTCTCTATCTTCCTCTTGGCCATTTGTTTGGGTTTGGTTTGTCTGGTTCTCTTTCATGGAGTGTCTTGTAGTGGCTTCTTGAGTGTAGATACCATTTGTGTGGATGTTGTGGAACCTTGTGGTTCATCTAGTGAAGTGTTTTGGATCCTCCCTTACCTTCTTGTAGAGGGCTATGATTGCACTATAGTATCCGTGAATTATGTAAATCCCCCTTCTAACATCCCCCCATTGCTTATGGAGTTTTCCTTTGTTCTTCTCCAAATTCTTCTTAGCCTCCTTATCAATCTTTTTGTCCAGTACTTCCTTATAGGTGTCAAAACTTTCTATGGTAGGATCCTTGGGATGGAAAAGTAATTTTGTTGTGTATGCATCCACTTCTTGCATGGTAGCTTCATATGGTAGTTGCGGTATCTATACTATGCATGGTTCTACTACCTCTATGTATGAAAAATATTTTTCCACCATGAATGTAATGGTGTTGGTGCACTAGGTAGTGGATACATAGGGAATTCTTTCCCTCATTTTCTCTTGGAAGGTTTTGAAGAACCCCCAATATGTGGATTTGTAGGCTTGTATGTCTTGAAATTGATAGATATGGTGCTTAATTTGTGCCTCCACAGTTTGGTTAAGCTGATAGGCTTTGCTTTTGAAGGGAAATTCATTAAGGAAATAAAACAATAAAAATATGAGCAATGTACCATACCAAAAATGGTACTTGGAGGTCTTTATTTTCTGAATATTCTCGATGATCTACTCCCACATGACCTTGACCTCCACCACCATTTGATGGTTTGTGTGGATTAAGATAGCTTTATCAAATTCTTCCCAATTGGCATGGTAAATTTTCTATGCTATTAACATTGCCTCATACTAGACTCCATCATTTGTGAGTGTTTTCAGCTTCATGCTTTGGCCATCAAAAGTTTCTCCAATTAGTTGTTCCACCTTTCTAGTTTTACTTCTTTCTTGGTAGGAATACCACTTATAATTCTTAGCGTAGTCATCACATGAATGGATTCCTTGGTAATCTAGTATGGTTTGTCTAGATACATTAAAAAATTCATGTAATTAGCTTAGCACAATACGAGCCCATTCCTCCTTGTCACAAAAATCTGGATAGTCCTTCTAGATTTCAAGATTCTTCTAGATAAAAACATTACCACTTACTAATAGGATAAAAACATCACATAAGAGACTAACCTTCTAATGTATAATGTGTACTATATTTTAAACCTTAGGAAAAACCAAAAATTAAAAAACCTAGAAAGTCACCTATCACATTAGGAAAATGAAACGACCACAAAAACTTCACGTAATGGGAAGAACATTAAATTACTAGGTACCCATATATCTATATAATATCTCACATCCCACTCATTCAATCACTTTCTTCCCTCACACTTTGCACTCTAAGCTATTCTCATACGATCCTAGAACCCTAACAACTCTTCGCACTATGTAAAATTCTCTTGTATAACAATGGCCACTCCCACGATAGTAAAGATCTCTAAGAAGCCCCACCCAAAATACCATAAATATCCATATAAGGCCTTGGAGATAGATAAAGAGGGCATATTTTCTTTATTTCCTCACAATGTAGTATATTTGGAAGATGTCTGGAAATATATTCACAAACAAATTACAGAGATAGACCACATCAAGATGGGTGGCCTCTAACACAAAATTTTGGAGAACAATGACAAAACATATAATAAGGAACAGAATCACACCTTTAACTTTCCTTGTTTCTTGAATTTAATATCATAAAACAATATGATGTCCCTTGTCCTAAATGTTTTCAACTACAAGTTTCTTTCATGCCATTCTTTTTGTCTTTTTATTTCTAATTGATGGTTATACATTTCAACTTGTCAATATTCATTTAATTTGTCCAATTCTTCTACCCTTTGTATCAAGGATTGATCATCCTACAACTACAAAGTAAGTATGAAACATATGTTTGAAATAATGAAGTTCATTGGTATTGTGGCATCAATACCATAAACTAACTGAAAAGGAGTGAACTTACTAGTCCTTTTATAATATGTGCGATATGTCCAGAGTACCATAGGTACCTTTATATCCCAATCAGCTTTGTTCCCATCACACATCTTGGTTAATTCCTTGCCAATTATCTTATATAGTGCTTCACTTTCCTCATTAGCTTTTAGATTATAGGGGAACTCCTATTATGTGATCATAAATTTTTGAAGTAGTTCATTTATCATCTTATTCACAAATTGTTTACCTTGATCACTTACTATGCTCAATAGACATCCATACCTTGTAATGATATTTTCATATAAGTGTAGTGTAGGAAAAGTATCCATTTTTCATACTTAATTAGGAATTAATATTAAAATGAACTTAATATTTCCTTAATTCAATGTTGTAATATGTATTTTAGATATTCACATTGAGTTTAGGGCCCTATTAATTAAAATAGACTTTTTCCCTTAATTTGGTGTTGTAAAGTGTACCCCTTTACACTTCCACACTCATTTAGGGATCCCTTAATTAATTGAGGTTAATTTTCCTTAATTGTCCCCTTTAATTCAAATCCAAGTCTAATTAATTATACTTTTCAAAGAGGAAAACCTGTCATTCATTAATGCCTTAACATAACACCTATCATTGAGAAAAAAAATTCCTAGGTAAGTGACCTAGGACCCATTCACCCATGGGCGAATGGGTCCTCACTTAGACCTAGGGCCTAAATTTTAATTATGTTTTTGGTGGAAATTTTATAATATTCAAATTCATATTCACATGTCGGCTTGTGTTTTTTAAATTTTGGGAAATTAATGTTACATACCTATAAATATAAGGTCATTTCACTATGTTTCACCTGGAATTTTTAAGAGAGAATACCTATAGAAATTTAATAAAATCAAGAGCACTTAAAGGAATTCAAGAGAAAATTTATTGAATAATTATTGTAGAAATTAAGATCCTATTATCATATCAAGGTATTCTTGCATCATTCATGTTATTGGATCTAATATGTTTATGTAGTATTCATGATCCATTCAAGCATTCAAGACACTATTTCAAATCAAATTTCAAGATCAATGATCCACATCTATTGAATCCATTTCATGCAATTTTCATATATACATTTCAAGGTTCATTCAAGGGTTTTGTGATTTGTGACATAGGATTGTTCATTCATCATTCCTTTCATGCTATTTATTTTTATTTCAAGGTTTAATTACCAAAATGGGGCTTGACCAAGGTAAGCCTCCATTCACCAAAAACAAAAAAAATCCATCTTGATTTGTGTTTGTAGATTTAGGTGGAAGAAATCTTGGAGATCTCTTGAAGAGAAAATTGGAGAAGTTGTTGAACTTGCAAAAGTTGTCAATAAAGTTGTCATCACATGAAAACTTAATTTTAGAATTTATTTCCGACGGTCTGAACTTGAAACCTGAGAAAATTGAAGGATTCAAATATGTAGAAGAGCCTCTAGAAAGTTACAAATAAACTCTAAACCAAGACCCATTCGCCCCTAGGCAAATGAGTCCTAGGATAGCTTCAGCAGAGCTCTTTTGGTGACTAGTGAACATCATCTTCCCTCTCTGATATGCATTTTAGTTTCCGGTTCCATCAGTTTTGAGCTTAATCTCCAAGATCCAAGTTGTAGATTTCGTTTTCGAGTTAATTTTCTATTTTTTAATCTTTCTCCCCAAAGTCTTGTTTAATCAGGACCCTCGTCCTTACAAAAAAAAGAAATCAATATATTCATACATTGACTAGATTCACATCAAGGTTATTAGTCATTTCATTGTGTGGATCTCATTTCCTAATGAAATGGAGGAAAATAGGTTCATTGCTTACCAAATTTGGCTCACCCCACATTTTAATCAAAACACCAACCTATTTCTTGATGTTTCATTTTGGTTAACCTGAATTTTGATCATTGCATTTTTTGATTTTTGAGTCCATTTTCACCCTAATCTAGATTTTGCATTCATTTGCATGGCATTGCATTAAATTAAATCTCATTTAGGGTTATTTAAATTGCATTTCATTTAGTGGTTTTAAAATTGCATCTTTGAAAAATTTTAAAAAAAGCCATTTTGTAAATCATTTACATAGCATTGCATCATCATTCATTTACATTTGAAAATTGAAACAAAATTGCACACCAAATTAGGTCTCCTAGTTTGTCATTTTATCATATTTTGCACTTGCATTCAACATTAATTTCATCAAAAATTAAAACTATAACTTACTATTTTTGATCAGAATATGGAAACCATTGGAACCAACTCAAAAATTTGCAAAAACATTTTTAAAAACCCTCGCCTAGAACCCATTCACCCCTAGATGAATGAGTCCTTGATCAGGGTCATTTCATGATTTTTTGGGCATTGAAAGATCTATTTCTGCATTCTACTTTTCTGTTTTCAAATTTCTATTTTAGTTTATAATTTTTTAAGTGGAATTGATCATATTTAGCTTCATTTGATAAATCTAGTGCATTGTGTGATTTCAAAATTGTATTTACAAGATATATTTTTTAGATTTTTACATAGCATGATCAGAAAATTATCTTATTTGAAATCAAAAAATTGCATTTACATATTTGTATTGCACTTTACATTCTAGGTTATTGCATTTCATTTCACCTCCTTTCTATTTTGGGTGTATAACAAGTCTCTGAAACTTGTATGAGCTTTACAACTTGGTTTCCTATTGGAAATACTATTTTGATATGTAGTTCGAGACTCATGTAATTCCACAATACACCATTTATTGTGGATCTTGGGTTTTCCAACTCTTTCACTAATAGTGTTGATAATAAACCCTCTATGGATCATAGTCTTCATACCTCATTTTCAAGGACTTCCCTACCCACAACTAATATTCATGATGTTGCTAGTGTCCTGCAAGAGAACATAAGAAGGATAGATGAAGAAATAGAAAAATTGCAAAACTTTGTGACTTTTGAAAACATTGTGAGGAAAATTCTTGAAAATTAACATGGAATAGAGATTATGTGAAGTCTAGCTCATATTGTTGATCAAAACATCCCTACCATGACTAGTTGTGCTCAAGCTTTGGGGTATACTCAAAGCCAAGGTGGAAATTAAATTCCTCCTTCCACAAACCTCAGCTCTATTTCTACATACACTAGTACTCATGTTACCACAACCATCCAACCTACTAGCAATGTCAACACTTCCTTAGGTATTTCCACTAGGAATCCTTCTAGCTTTGTGAATTCAACTCTCATATCTCCTCAACCATCTCCCCTTACAAATTTACAAGTCACTTTCCCCCCACATACATATACCACTCCACCTTATTCACCTCCATCTCACAATATGAACATTGATCCCATCCTTAAAACACTTTTACAAAACATGTCATCTCTCCAACAACAAAATGCCACCTTAAACCAAAACAAAAATGACCAACCTTTACAATACATCAAAAGCAATTTGTTATCCTTGGAGATATTGAGAACACAAATGCCACAAGGTATAGAGGTTCCTAGGTTTGATAAATATGGTGGGAAAGGATATCTCGTTAGCCATGTTTTTGCTTACACAGTCTTATGTAGTGACTTCATTTTTGAAGATAAACTCTTGGCTAAACTCTTCCCTCGATCCTTGAAAGATTTTTCTTTAGAGTGGTTTTTCTCCCTACCAAATAATTTAATTAGTTCATTCAATGAACTTATTGATTCATTTTACAACCACTTCCAAATTCACATAGGTCCCAAGATGAATCTAGCTATTTTGATGACATGTAAATAAAAGGTTGATGAAAAAGTCACTGATTTCATAGAGAAATACCAAATACTTTATTCACAAATAAACATTAAGATTCTTCATACTGGCATTCAAAGAATTTTTTTTTCCAATTTTTAAGATAAGATCCAAACTAAGATTGAGATGTTGATATTTCCCTCCTTCACACAATTATGTACAACCCTTTGTGATTACCAGAATTTAGCTAGTAGTCGTGAAATGAAAACTCCCTCTAACTGTCCTGAAAAGATCGAATCCACACCTCAAACCAACTACCAACCTTTTGAGAAATAAAATAAGGGCTTTCTACAACTTAATCCCCCTCAATCCAATCAAAAATTTTACACCCAAGTAGGTGCTATAAAGACAACAAAACAATATACCTTTATGGATAAAATAGAAAATTCTTACCCCTACCTGATACCCTTCATAATACCATGTTGCGGCTCTTAGAAAAGAATTTGATTTCCTTACCTCCTGTTAGAGCTCCTGATCCTACTAATAATTTACCTCCCAACTATAGATCTAATGCTTATTGTCATTTCCATTGAAAAATGGACATCATAGAGAACATTGTAAGCATCTTAAATATTTGGTGCAAGACCTCATTGATTCTAATCATATCCTAATTAGAGGTGTTAATGATCAAGGTAATAAGTTTGTAGCTCCTCCTAATAAATTTTTTTAAATCTTCACTAATCCTATGCCTAATTATAACATCTCCTTTGTCAAAGCTAGTGAAACAAAGAATGATGTGATGAATGTGCACACGGATGATGAAAATATGAAATACAATGAGAACAACCTTATAGATAATTTGGTTACATTTATTGATGCTAAACCTCGTAAGGGCCTAACTAAGATGCCACTTGATATTGCTTTCTCACAACAAGACATACTTAAACATGCACCCAATGGTCCTATTTACATAGTTGGAAGAATCAATGACAAGCCTACTAATGGGATATTAATTGATCTTGTTTGTGTAGAGAATGTGATCATTGAAGAATTCTTATTTGTGTAAGAACTTTATCAAGATACATATGAAAAACAAAAGCATGGATTAAAATGCATAATGGTTTTGATTGCCCTATGATTGGTTCGATAAATCTCCCTCTAAAGGTTGGACCAAAAGAATTAAATGTCTCATTCACCATCATCGCTACTTCGGACCAATTTTGTATGAAGCTAGGCTTTCCATGGCTTCACTCCATGAATTTCATCTTGTTGTTTGTGCATAAATGTTTAAAGTTTCCATTTGGAAATGATATATTTACTATGAATCATAGTGTCTTTAATCTTGTATCTTCCCATGGGAACTTCTCATTGGATTTATTTTGGCCCAAGCCTATAGAATCTATTCAACCATGAGGGATTCTTTTTCAAATCATATAAAAATTTTAAGGAAAAGTGCATAGCAGAACTATCCCTTAGTAATATACCTCAACCCATGATTGAGCCTCCTATCCTAGATGTCGAAACTATGATCTGACCGAAATATCTTCCAAGTATCCAGAGAAAGCCTATGACAAATCCTTTACCTATTTCCTATAAGAGACCATGTGATAATCAAAAAAATCCTGTTGTGCATCCTAAAGTCAAACAACTTTACAAAGCTAAAGAAAAAGTGGTTGAACAACCTTTCATGGTTCATTTTGTTCCTCCCTTAAGGGAATAAAAGAAACCTATGGTTGATAAACCTTCTCCTACATAAACACAACTTGAAAACCGCATGAAAATAAATCACAATGCTAGAGAGTGTAGGCACAAACATCATGTTATCGCTCATTTGTTACAAGCTAAAGAGGAAAAAAGAAACATAGAGAATTAGAATCCAAATTGTTATGAAGCAGTGCATGATACCTCTCTACCCTCATTGCAACATAATAAAAATTCGATAGATATTATCATTAGACCTCCCATTGTGATTAATCTAGATGATGACATTGAAATTGCAAGGATTGATGAGGAAGTGCATAATGATCTAAATTTAACATTTTGCTCTTCTATGATCTTAAATTATGATTACACTAATAAGAGTGTACTTGGTTCTTGTTTTAGTTCAGCACTTGATGTTATCCCTTTGGCTAGTTGTCTACCTCTTGCATATACTGAACGAGATTGGGATGTAGATGACCTCCTATAGGTTGACTCACATGCACCTTAATAGTATCTTGCTTTGTTTTTTTTTGTATGTTTCTTTGTGTGATTGCAAGTGTGTAATGTGATCCCTCGTATTTTTTTGTTTGATGTATCCCTCTTTATGCACATTCCTCTATTTGTATCTACATTCTTCTATATGTCGTAAAAAATTATCTTTGTTTTGTCTTGTGTTTTCCTTGAGGGGATGATGTAAGGCATTGAGACATTTAGGTCTCTTCCATGTTGACCCAAAATATTTTTCTTTATTTTTGCTCTCTATGTGTCATTCTTCCTATTATGTGAGTATTTGAAGAATGATGACATTTCTGAGCTCTATAACAACATTGTAGCAAAGATATACTGACCCTGAATCTATAGATCCCTTATGTGTTTTGGGATTTCATTTTGGGGGCAACCCTTTCCTCTCTTTTTCATGATGTGGCTTCATTTGGGAGCATATGACTTGGTATAGGGCTTTCTGAATACGCTCTCATGTCCTCTTTATTGATTAGCATTGATCATTTTCTACTTTAAAGAAATTTCTCACAATAATGGTGTAGAAATTTATTTAAAGTCGGGGCATACATTGACATTATTTTCAACATCCTTCCACTTCATTGTGCAATTTTATTTTTCTTGGTGATGTCATTGGGTTTGATTTCCTCTGAGAGTGTGATATTTCTTAGCGTACAACTTTCCTCTTAGTGGTGATGCTACGTGTTGCATTCCCTAAGTTGTGAATCTCTTACTCTTGACTTGTCCTTCTTGGAGACATTAGGAATGATGTTCCCTAAGAAGAGACCTTACATGAACTAAGAAAAGTCTCTTTGAACAAAACTTTATTTTCATTTTGTTCATAAGTGTTTAGCATAATACAACTTGTTAACCTTGTGAAGCCCGAAGCCTTAGTTTTGTGGTTCCCTATTGGAGTTATTAGAGGGATAGATTTGGTATGGTTAGTACAAGGAGAGCTTGTAGACCTGGCATGAATTTCTCACTAAGCCACTTTCTTGGGGGCTCACATAGTGGAAAGCTTGAGGTTCCATTAGCTCGGAGCGAGTGTGCATGTCATTTGCATAGTGGACATCGAGTTTTACTTGTGGAAATTTTTGGACAAACAACTGAGACATGTTCCAAATCACATTGGAATGTTAAGGCTTGATCCTCCCCTTTCCCTAGACAAATAGCTGAGATATGTTCCACATCGCATTAGATAGTTGAAGCTTGATATGCCTTCCTTTCTCTTAGGTCTTTGATGTTGTATGATTTATTATCTTTTTCATTGTTGCAAACACATATGTGTTTTGAATGTCTACTTTAGTGCGAGTTTAATGCGGGATCATCCTCTCACTAAAGTGGGGGCTAAACGTAATGTAGGAAAAATTATCCCTTTTCAAACTTAATTAGGAATTAATATTAAAATGAACTTAATTATGCCTTAATTTAATGTTGTAATATGTATTTTACACATTCACATTGAGTTTAGGGACCTATTAATTAAAATGAACTTAATTGTGCCTTAATGTGGTGTTGTAAAGTGTGCCCCTTTACACTTTCACACTTATTTAGGGATGCTCTAATTAATTGAGGTTATTTTTTGTTAATTGACCCCTTTAATTCAAATCCAAGTCTAATTAATTATATTTTTCGAAGAGGAAAACCCAACATTCATTAATGCCTTAACATAAAACTTATCATTGAGCAATGTTTGTCTTAGGTAAGTGACCTAGGACCCATTTTCCCATGGGTGAATGGGTCCTCACTTAGACCTAGGACCTAAATTTTAATTATGTTTTTGGCGATATTTTATCATATTCTCATATCAACTTGTGTTATTTAAATTTTGATAAATTAATGTTACATACCTATAAATATAAGGTCATTTCACTATGTTTCACATATAATTTTTAAGAGAGAATTCCCATAGAAATTTTATGGGATCAAGAGCATTTTTTTTAAGGCATTCAAGAGTATATTTATTAAAGAATTATTACAGCAATCAAGATCCTATCATCATATCAAGGTCTTCTTGAATCATGCATGTTATTTGAGCCAATATGTTGAAGTAGTGTTCATGATCCATTCAAGCATTCAAGGAATTGTTTCAAATTGAATTTCAAGATCAAAGATCCACATCTATTGAAACCATTTCATGCAAGTTGCAGATCTAATTTCCAAGGTTCATTTAGGGATTTGGTGAGTTGTGACATAGGATTGTTCATTCATCATTCCTTTTATGCTATTTCATTTCATTTCAATGTTTAATTACCAAAATGGGGTTTGACCAAGGCAAGCCCCCATTGACAAAAAATTTTAAAAAATTCCCTCTTGATTTGTGTTTTTAGATTTAGGTGGAAGAAATCTTGGAGATCTCTTAAAGAGAAAAATTGGAGAACTTGTCAAAGTTGTAAAAAAATTCAAGAAAGTTGTCATCACACATAAACTCAATTTCAGAATGTGTTTCCAGCACTCCAAACTTGAAACCTAGTAAAAATGAAGTATTTAGGTCTATATAAAAGTCTCCATAAAGTTGTAGAGAAACCCTAAACCAAGATCCATTCACCCTTGGGTGAATGAGTCCCAAGATAGCTTCAACAGAGATCTTTTGGTGGTTGGTAAATATCATCTTCCCTCTAATCTGAATTTTAGTTTCTAGTTCCATAAGTTTTGAGCTTAATCTTAAAGATCTAAGTTGTAGATTTTATTTTGGAATTAGTTTCCTATTTTTAATCTTTCTCCTCAAAGTGTTGTTTAATCAGGACCCATGTCCTTGCAAAAAAAGGAAATCAATAGATTCACACTTTGACTTGATTCGCCTCAAGGTTATTGGTCATTTCATTGTGTGGGTCTCATTTCCTAATGAAATAAAGGAAAAATGGTTCTTTGCTTACCATATTTTTCATACCCCACATTTTAATCAGAACACCAACCTATTTTGTGATGTTTTAATAAGAACCTTGTGATAGTATTTGTAGTGCAATCTATTGTTGGTTCCACTACCCACTTTGTAAGGTATTCATTTCTAGTTATAATGAATCTTTCCTTATAATGTTTTTTCAAAGGTTCAATTGGTCCTATGAACTCTATTACCCAATTTTCAAATGGATTTTGGGCTAATACTAGTCTAAGTGGCACTTCATCTTATGCAATAGGTTTCCTCACCCTCTGGAAAATATCACATCCTTTTATGTATTATGTGGGCATCTTTGTGCAAGGTTGGCCACCATAAACCTACAAGTTTTACACTTCTAGTTGTAGTTTCTCTAAAATTATGGACCCCTTCAACTCCTTCATGTGCTTATCTTAAAATTAACTTTCTTTCATGTTTGCATGACACCCTTCTCAAAATATTATCTCTCCCAAGATAGTTTAGCTCTCCTTCTACTAGGGTGTATGGTGTAGCCCTTCGCACTAGTGATTGTTTATCATGAGATGGTAGATCCTTGGGGAATTCTCGTATAGAAAAAATAAATAATATCTTCTAGCGCTTCTAGTACTGCAATAATGTGGAATAGGTGTGTGTAGGGTAAATATTCTCCTTGGGCATCTAGTTCTTTGATTTCAATTCGTGACAAATAATTTTTTCCTTGATTATTCTTCCCAAGTTTTACCATAATTTTAAAATCAAACTCTTGAAATAACAATAACCATCTACACATGCATCCATGGGTTATTGGTTTTTTAAGTTGGTACTTGAGAGGTTCATGATCATTAACAAAAGTGAATTGTATGGAGTGAAAGTAAATTTTGTATTTTTATAACACATATACCATAGCTAGTGCTTCCCTTTGTGTAGTGGTATAATTATTTTCTACAATAGACAACTTTATACTATAAAAAGCTATAAGATGGTCCTTATTCCTTTGGGATAAGTGAGTACTATGCCTATAGCTATACTAGAAGTATCTACATGAACATGAGAAGTATTATTCCAATCCAAATACATTAGAATTGATGCCTCTACAATTTTTTGCTTTAGGGTGTCAAAGGCTTTTTGTGATTCCTCATTCCATTCGACACTCCTACAAGTTTTCTTATTTTGGAGATCCTATAATGGGGCACCATACCGACATAACCTTTGATGAACTTTCTATGATATCTTGTATACCCCAAAAATATATTGAATTTTGGTGCATTCTTTGGTGGCGGTAAGTTTAGGATCAAGGCAACTTTCATAGGGTCCACCATTAACCCTTCTTTACATATAATGTGGCCTAATAAAGTTCCAAAAGGTACCACAAAGGTAAATTTATTTAAATTCAAGGATATCTACACTTATACACCTATTTAACATCGTTTGGAGGACTTGTACATGATATTTCACTAGCCCATAGATAGTCTAGTCATCCAAGTAAACTTGTAGAAAATCATGGATGAAATCTTTAGAAGTGTTAATCATTATTTTGTTAAATAACGTAGGGGTATTTTTTGATCCAAAGGGAATAACTGTGTAAATATAAGAATCTCATTTAGTAGCAAAAGTAGTCTCATGTTGATCCTCCTCCCTAATATTAACTTGATGGTATCTAGAGAACCCATCAGTAAATGAATATATCTCTCTTCCAAAAATTGATTCCAATAGTTCTTCTATAAAGTGAGTTGTAAATGGATCATGCAAAAATGTTTTATTCAATTCTTGGAAGTCTACACATACACTTATCTCTCCTATTTTCTTTTTTTGTACCACCATGGGACTTATACAATCAACATCTTCCATTGGTTTGGTAATTTTGACAACTAACATCCTGTCTATCTCTTCTTTTACTTTCCTCTTCATATTTAGATTTAGTATAAAAGGCCTTTTCTGGATTGGTTTAACACCTTATTTAAGTTAAATTTTCATCATTCCTACCTTCTCTTTAATTCTTTTCATTTCTATAAAAAATTTGGTGAATAAATATTGGAATTCTAATAGAGCTTCTATTGTTGTGCTACTACCATTTTAGCCTAGTAGTCTCCTATCCTTTCCATCTTGGGATCCCCTTTTTCCATAATGTTTACCTCCTTTAGTTTAATGAGATCATTATAGTACTTCTTTTTAGGTCCAATACTTTCTTCTATTTCCCTTTCTCCTTGGTCTAGTTTCATTTTTGAAGCATCTTCTTCATCATCATTATATACCATACACAAATATCTGATTGAATCCTAATCCAACCATCTAATATATTCACATATACCTTCTTCTTTAGGTGGTGGTACCATTGGTCTTGGATTGTTTTCTGATTTAAATATAATTTCCTTCATTTAGGTTAATGCGGTATGTATCCGATGGTTTTCATTGTAGAAGGAAAAAGTATGGAGGAAATTTGTAGTCACTTCATCCTATGTTTTAGTTTCATCACATCTCTGCTGATTAATGTTCCAAGTTTTAGCTCTAAGGTTTAGTGTCTGGTAGAACAACTAGATTTATAGTTTATCATCGTACTCATAATTTTCCTCCCAGTAATGTATAAACATGTCTAAATGATGTTGAGGAAAGATATCTCCGTTGTAGGTGGGTATATCTTCATTTCTCCTACCTATAGTAGAAATATTTCTTTGATCAAGGTTTTAAAGGCTTCCCATTTTGTGATATTTTGTTTATGTGTGTTGTACCATGTAGTAGTGAAGGTAAAGGTATGCGATAAAATATCAAGCTTATGTGCTTCATTGGAGAAGATTTTATCTATTTGTGATATATAAGGTAGCAAGTCTCCCACTCTGGATTATTTAGGTAACTTAATATGAGAAATTCCTTTTGTAATATGATAGACCTGATGAGAAACTTTAGTATTATCCTCCTTATCACTTCTTTTGGTACCTTCCATGTCATGTGGTGCATTGTCTTCTTCTACTAGTGTTTTTCTTATCATAAATTCTCTTCGAGAACCAAAGATTCTATGAGAATACACCTCTTGATCATCATGCATCCATGCCTATAGTACGGTCTCATTGTTGGTACTTCCTTCAGTGCCATTTATCCCAATTTATCCTTCTAAATTAGGCTCCTCCAAGGTTTCAATTGTAGGTAGCATAGTTATGGTGTTTATAGTCCTATCATTATCCTCATAATCCTCTACATTCACTTCCTCTGTGTAGGACTCTTCTTGATTTCTACCTAGGGGGATGTGGATAGATATTTTGTTATCCACAAATGAGATCTCTTCCTTCCTAGCATATATTACTCCCTAAGATTCTACAAACCATCTTAATCCCAACAATACATCAAATGAATCAAAGGTTTATTTCATTGTAACCACTTGAAAGTATACAATTTTTAATCCCTTTCACACTAACTTCTACATTCTTCTAGGTGCCTAAAGTCTTCATCTCGATACCATTTACTAGGCTGATATTATGTGGTGTGGGTTGAAATATTTTTTTTCCTAGATACTACCATAATTTATTTGTAATTAAGTTTACATTTGATCCTAAATAAACCATCACCTTAGGGATATTCTTATGATGAATGTAGAGATCAATCATTATGGGTCTAGTCTTCTAGTATTTTCCCACTGTTCAGAATTGCAGAATGTTCTTTTCATTCTAGTACTTGCTAAATTATTTCAATTTCGTAAGTCACGTTATCCTACCATTTGTGCTAGTTGTTTGAGTGTGTTTACTTCCTATTCTAAAAAATGGCTATTCCTCTCTTTCTTCATTTCTTTCTCTTTCTCAATGATTCTTTTGTCTTGTTCTAAGATTTGATCATGTTGCTCTTTAGTAGAGTGGAATACTTGTTCTTATCTAGATCATTCTTCCTCCATGGTTACTACATTTAGCCTTCTAGTATCAGTACCATTTCTAATCACTACTATTGTATTACCCTTTTTCTTAGGCCTAGACTCTATGTGGTATTATTCATCATTACTACTATCCTTTGTGGTGTATCCCTCATTCTTTTCAACCTTGCAACACATTCTTGTTTCTTCCGCAAGGTTCTTAGGTACTCTGCGGAGGAGCCTTTCCCCCTAGTAGCATTTGAGTCATGTTGTTTATTATTATGACCTTATGGTTGTGTATTTTTTATAGTGTTTTCATACCTTTTCATAGTTAAAAGTGTTATGGTCCTCCTAACCATAGAACCCACACTATTTTCTCCTTTCAATCCAACATTTAGTGGGAAAATGTCTTGTTTTTCCACAATTGATGTAGGTGGCATCTAATCTCCTTCTTCTTCCTTGTCCACAACCTCTTCCTCCATAGAATGGTCCATTTTTTGTATGGTTCCAAACTTTGAATTTCATTGACATTTCTCTAGTTTTTTTGTCATGGTGGTACCCTGTACTCATGATCCTATACATACAATGGTATTTATGCTAGTTCTTGGACATATGCCATCATTCTATCAATGTTTGGTCTTCTTTTACCTGGAATAATTGGGATGGCCACTCTTGGGTTGTGTGATCATCCCATTGCCCACAAGTTCTGCAATATAGAGAGTTTTTTATTAATTATGCATATATCTACTCTTAATACATTCACTTTATTTTCTTCAATTTCTTGAGGAAATTCATTCTTCATATGTCCCTCTCTGTCGCAATATGAGAATAATATATTGGGCCTTTGTGGTCCTATCTCTTGTGTCATGATTTCTTGTCTTAGTTGCAATTGATCCATTTCTAATTGTAATTGTTACATATTCTTAGTTTTATTTTTTTCTCTATTTTTTTCCATGAATGGCCTTCTATTTGGTAAGTTAGTGTGACTAATTCTAAATATGAGGCAAAGTATCTACCATCTAAAGATATTATGAGTTCTAGGGTTATTACAGAGAGGAACAAATCTCTCTTATGTTTATCATTCAATGGTTCTTCTAACCTTTGGGTTACTTCTTTGAACCTCCTATCAAATTCTAGGATAGATTCATTCTAACTTTTCCAGATTCTAGGATAGATTCATTTTGGATTCGCCAGATTGTTTCCAAAAAGAGAATATGTTCTACAACATTTTTGGTATCCTTTTAAAAAATTATCATCTTCCTCATTGTATGCATTTCATCTTCCTCTTAGGAGTTCTCTTCTTGACTTGTGATATTTCTTCTTTGACTCTTAAATATGGAACAAGTCTTGATATCACTTTCTAAATTTCCATAATCACTTTGTTCTTCTATAATTCTCCACTCAATAGTTTGATTATTACTTTTAAAAATATCCCAATTCACTATGTAAGTTGTCCACAATTCTGTTTTCCTACCTTCCACTTCTTTATTTGTATTTATGTGTGTTATATCCAATATAAGGGGCAACTCCTGGGTTGGGGGTGATGTTTTTTCCTCATAAACCTTCATTTTCAAATGCATCTATTCATTGGTAATCAGTACTAGTTCGTGCTTAATTAATAAATTCTTAGGATTAGGATTAGTTTTTACAACTTCTTCATTTTTCTCCTTTGCCCAATTCTTGGCTTTTATTTCCTTTCTTCTTAGCAACACCCTTCTTGGCACACTCCTCTCTCTTCTTTAAAATTTCTTCTATCATTTTACCAACTTTCTCTTTCTCTCTCTTTTCTATTTATTTTTCTATTTTTTGATAACTTTCCTCTTTGTCTTGTTTTTTTTATCTTCTCTCTCCAACATCCCTATCCATTTTTTTACTTACTTCCTTGGTTTCTCTTCTCTTTCTCTTTTTCTCATGGCCTTTTGTTCCAAAATAGTTTTTATTCTATATATCCTTGGATTTTTTTTTAAATTTGAATAGTTACATTTTTTAGGGACCCTTTCAGGTCCTCCCCCTTTCCATTCATCATCCCCCAATTTCCTACCCCCCTCTCACAGAGGTGTCCCTTAAGGTATGAAGTGATTTAATTTTCTCTCAACTTTATTTCCCCTATTATGCTTCTAATTTCTTTACTTCTCTCTCCAGGCTCCTAGAAATGGAACCAATTTTAGCAAGAGAAATGGGGAAGTATAGTTTGGATATTTTTAGTACTTCTTATGTATTTTGTTTATATCGCAGAGGATATAGTAAGAGAAAAAAGCATTTTGATAAGTCTCTAGAAGGAATACTTAACATATATCGTATCAACATCAAAAGAAACATTCATACATTCATTGCACATACACATATAAATATAACCCTTATAACTCCTTTATATTATATCAAAATCTTGTACAAGAGTAGTTCTTAGTCTCTACTTCACAATAGTACATAAATCTATCTATCATCTTCTCTCTTCTACATATTATTTATTGCATATACATACATTCCCTTGAAGAGACATGACTCTTACAAATATCTAATGTATTTTCCTAGCACCACAGACCTCTTTTGGTAGCCTACAGTAGGTTCTAACCCCATCCCTAACCTTCTAACAACCCCAAATTATGTGTGAATCATTTACTATGGGATGGGTGGATTTTTTTTATTATGGTATTAGTTGTGATGGATAATTATAAATGTTGATAATTATCAATCCATGATAGGTGGATAATGGAGTATGGTAGGTACATGTATGTAGATGGAAGCTTAACTTTATTATGGGTGGAATGGATAAGAACCTAATAGATGGTAGATAATTCTTACTACACATTGTTCCTATAGACATGTTTTCACCATAGTTATTATCCAAGGTGCTACTGAAGTGGTTTTCACCAAGGGAAATTTATTTCTCTTTACTTTTTTTGTTTTATCATTTCATTTTTTCTTAAAATTTCTGCTACACATGACTCCTAATAGGTTTTCACCATGTTATTTTCCCAAGGTGACACTATTTTTTTTTCACCATTGGACATATTATATTGTTTTGTATTTTCTTTTCATTTTTCATTTTTTTTTTTCAATTGGGATACCCTGAGGGCTAGGCATTGAACTTCTTGAGATGGAATCTTGTAGAGTCTCATATTATGGTGTTGAAATTTGGTAGGCTCTTGATTCATAGCTCACTATGATGACAAAATTTCCTAGATAGTTAGACTTAAACTTACCATTAATGTTATTGTCTTGTTGATTATTTTGATTTTATTTTAGGATTAGGTCACCAATTTCAAATCTTTGAGTCTTGATTATTTTATTGTAGCTATGACAAAGAGGATTTTGAGAATCTTGTACATAATTTAGTGCACTAAGATTCCCTTTTTCTAGAAACTCTAGCTCATGTAGTCTAGATACTTTGTACTCTTCATTGTCAATGAGATTTTACAAGGATACCCTTAAAGAAGGAAGTTTGACCATGATAGGAAAAAATGAATTAAGTGGCATGGAATGAAACCTATAGGTGATGGATATTGGTATGATAGGCTCATAATGCAGGATTGAGTTGAAGATTTTAATCATGAAAAACTTGGTTAACTGTCTTCTTAAGGATTTTCAATATGGTTTTATTAGAAGCCTCGACTTGTCTATTTCCCTATGGGTAATATGAAGTGAAAAAGAGTGAAGGAGTAGTTATTGGCTACAATTCTTATGTTGGTGCATGAATCAGATCTCCATGTTATTGATATTAATAATGTTTCCTTAAAAAATGTTGTGTTGATCCATAGTAGGTCAATAGTATCGTATTCTCAACAACATCTTAACAAGGGTAGGACCATTGGAATGCAACCCACAAAAACCTTCATGAACCTTTGTAAGGGAGTTTTACCTTCTTCTAAGTTTAAACACCTAAGGAGGGTAGTATTGAGACTTTAAATATAATGTATCACCAAGGATAAGAAAGTAAGATAAATGGAAGATAGATGCTTTATTTTGGTTGTTGGTTAGGCTAGGTGGAATGATAATATCATAGAGGTAAGAATAAATGTATTGATACCATGAGGAATTAGGACCAACAATTTTGTACACAAGTTTTGAATTTGGGATGTTGAAAGTTGAAACCAAAATTTAACTATAAATTCATAGTGTTATATTTAATGAGGCATGTATAAGTGAGATCCAATTGTAGTCATATCATCAAAAAAATGGTTGTTCAATATTGGTATCTAATCAAAATAAATATTGGATAAGTACTACTTGAGGCTATAAATCATTTTCTTGTAGGGTGGCAATTTATCATCTTTTGTTTGGTATTCATCCTCTTAGCTATTTAAGATTGGTTGGTAGAGGTATCTAAATTATAATTTTTTCTTTCATGGGGTAAAATTTATTACCTCTATGAGAAATAATGTATCCTAATAGTTTTCCTTAAATAACACTAAAGAAACATTTCTTAAGATTTAGCCTCACTTGGTAATTTTCTAATTTTTCAAATATTTTCTCAAGAACATCCAAATTTCCTTATGATTGATTTTCCCTGTAGGTCATCTACATAGTATTTCATTATGATATGGAATAGGTCATGGGATATTACTAACATTTATTTTTGATAGGTTTCTCCATTATTCTTTAGATTAAGAGGCATTGCATTCCAATAGTATATACCTCCAAGACATGTAAAAGAAGTCTTGTGTTGATGTTTGGGTGCAATGTAGATTTGGTTAAATCCTAAAAAACTATTCATGAGAAAAATAATATCATTACCAACTATCAAATCCATAATTATGTCTATGTTAAGTAGTGGAAAGTCATCTTTCAAACAAGCCTTGTTTAGATCTCTAAAATTAGTGCATATGTGGATTGACCCAATAGGTACAAGATTGGATAGCAATTATAGATAGTGAATAGGTATGATGGATCCAACATCTAATAGTTTTTGAGGTTCAACTTTGACCAATAGTGAAATTTGAGGATACATCTTACAAAGTTTATATTTCATCAATTTAGCATATGAGAAAACTATCAAATGGTGAACCACCAAGGAGGTATCTAGTCCAAGAATGTCTACATAGGACCAAGAAAATTTGATGTTCATGTTGAATATTCAAGATAAGTTGAGAGGGGGTTCAATCAGTATCTCCTTAAACTTATTAAACAAACCTTATTATTTTCTTTAATGCATAAAATAGAGAAGAGCAAGAAGAAAGCATGAAATCACACACCACAGGAACACCATATTTTTTATGTGAAAAACCCAATGAGGTAAAAACCATAGTGAGGATTAGCTCACAATATATATAGTTATTTCAATATCAATTACAAAAGAGGCTCAATGACAGATACAAAATCTCACTACTTACAAGGACTCACTGTCCAAACAAGGAGGCTCACTACATACAAAAATTATAGAAACAAAAATGGCTTACAGCTAGAATTTGAACTGATGGAATTACACCACAAATGTAGATTCAGTTCCTTTGATGCTCAGAGTATTCGCTCACATGACAATAGACTAATCTTCACCCTTCTATTCACACACTTCACATGTCAACACTCACATAGGCTCTCACATCTTCTTCTATCCATCTACAAACCATCTTGCATATATATCTAATATATCCACATGCATCAATTAGGTCGGCCTAATTGGATGCAATACATATTTACAAAAAGATAACTATCAGCTTCATATAAAACTTCTCTGAAATTAATTAAACTGTGTGTCATGTAATATTATGTTGACTGGGACCAAAGCTAGGTCGCACATATAACCATAATACATGTTGAGCTACTGTATGATTATTAGGTTGACCATGATTAACCTAGTAATGAAATGCAATCACAAAAACCGATGCCAACTCATCATCCAAGCATATGAACATACGAAAATACATGCATACACGCTTCTAGTGATCATAATCCTTTTCTCAAAACCTTAAACCACAATGATTACCGGAGAGAATATGTGGACCAAAATACTAGATCAAACACCAGAGGGTGTAAAACTATTTTGCACACCAGTTCAGGGTATCAGACCAATATGATACCATAAAAGACATGCTGACATCAATAACAACATAAAAATTGATCTTCTCCATTCTTCCAACAATCTCCCCCTTTGGAATTGATGGAAACATGTGCAAAAATTCCAATTCAAAACTGTCCTCCAATCTCCCCAAATTTTCCAAATCTCTCCCCCTTTGAAATCAATGGAAAAGGGTTCCAAACAAGTAAACATGGTGACATCAAAAATTGCAAAATATTCCAATTCTTCCAAAGAACTTTAGATTTTTTCAGTCATTCAAAATTTCAAAACTTAAAAAATTTAAAAGACTCAATCTTTCAAAGTTCCTTCCAGTAAGAATGACACTTTTCACCTGAAATACCTTCTTGTACCTTTCTTTGAGAACTAGATATAATTTCTTCCATTCAAGTATCGTAGAATCCATTCTCGTGTATATGCTTTCCTATAGAGCCAACAGTTTGAAAGAAGATGACCAATCTACAAATGAGCACCATCTTTCACAATCTTTTGCATTAGTAAGTATTTTAGAAAGATGGTCTAATCGGACCTCAATAATTTCTTTAAGGATCCAGAAAGTTTTTACTACATCATCTATTTATCTCTATACAATGATCATCTCAGCTTGTAATTCACCAAATCTCAATCTTTGTTTTCCATCTTTGTCTTCAAATATATCAAATTTATTTCCAATTTTGTTTACCTTAGATTTAATTCATTCAATCCGACTTCTAAAATTGCCAACTACAGCAGGCCACCAGAGGCAATATTTGTAGATATCTGACATTTCTTTGATACATTTTTTTCATCTCCATGATAATTTCAGATAACCAATGCTTGGATTTAGTACATCTCTTTTCAACCAAGAATTCCAACTTGTGTCCTTCTGGACCTTCAAGCAAATTATTTCTTCAACTATTTCAACTAAATTTTCCAGCAAGGAATCATAAAAAATTGATACATCAATACCTTTTCGAAGTAGATACTCAAATAGAGCATCATCAATCTTGAGTCTGTCAATTGGAGAGGTAGTATTCCATAACTCACCAATTTTCTTCATCTTCAGTTTAACTAACATAGACCGGATGTCATTTGGATAAGAGGATTTGGATCTAGACATAGATTCTTCTTCTTCTTCCTTTTCTTTCGGAATGACAATGATGTTTTGAGTGATAGCTTTTCTTTTCTTCGATTTTGGAGGGGAGTCACTAATGAAAACTTCTAATTCTTTTATTCTAAAGGAAGAACCGTCCTAAAATCGACTAGACATAACCAAGTTGGAGCTCATATCTTTTTGCAAAGATAGGAAATTTTTTTTACACACACTTGCTTTATCTTCCCAGCCTTCCAAAATATTTGTATGTTTGTCTTGTAACGGGAATCCCTGATTCCCACTTAACACCTTCCTTTCCCAATAACAAGTCCAAAAAATAGAGTACTAGACATGTAAGTAAGGACCCAAAATGGAAAGGGTATCCTTCTACCAATGGCATTCGTATGTTTTTGATAAGATTTTCAAGAATTAATCCACATAGATCAAACTATTTATTCTCTTTTACCATTTTTTGTGCCAGATACACGACAATAGCTGAAGTAGAGCCATCTCGATTTCTAAAATAAATTTTATAGGAAATTCCATACACAACATATGCTGGAAATACAAGGATAGACAACTGAGAGGGGGGTGTGAATCAGTTGTTACCAAAATCAAACTTATACAACATTAGTCAACCTTTATAACACAGATTTGATAATTAACAGTGCAAGCATTAAATCAACAACACATTAGAGACACATGAAAACCAACATTTTATACATGGAAACCCTATTAGGGGAAAAACCACAGTGGATGTTAGTGTAACATATGAATTTCTGCAACACAGAATTGTTAGTTGAACATTATAAAATCCTGCATATTAGATCATATAAAAATGGAATACAATAGAGAATAAACGAGAAAATAAGTAAACTAGATTGATCTCACCCATGTCTTCTCTCCTCCATGTTTCACTTCCATTGTACCTTCTCAAGATTGTTGTGATAATAATGCCCTCAGATTTGTGAGAAAATTATGTGTGCCTAGCCCTAGCAATGCCTTTGAAGGATTTATGAATATAAACTAACGTGCAAACTAGAAACTCAATTCTAATATGAAAATAGTAATGAATAGCCTATGGTATGAAGAATGCCTATAATAAAAATCTATTAAGCAAATGATCATGGATCTGAAAATGAGATCAAGATTGTCATTTTATAGAAAATGCAATCTTGAATGGACGGACAAGATGAGAGACTTGAGGAATGCCCTAAAATCAAAGGTCAAGATTCAATAAGGCAACTCTCAATTAGGGTTAGGACAAAATACCCATATGTGTGAATAAGATTTAATTAAATAAATTAAATCAAGACTGAATGTGACAGTTGAGATGAAATTAGTAAAAATCAGAAGACAAGAGAATGGGATTTTAGAAAATTAGTAATTTTAGAAATTACTTGATTTGTAGAAGAATAATTCTATTTTGAATTAAATTAATTCAAAATATGGATTTTGTGAGATAAGAAGTAATTGATTTTTGAAATTAATTACTAAATGAAGAATCAGTTAAGTATGTGAGATATTTTAAAATGATTTGTTTTATTTAAAAATATAGAAGTGTCACATGTCACAATTAAATAATTAAAAATAATTATTTAATTTAGAAGAAATAGTTAATTAATTAAATAAATTAGCAAATCTATTTAATTAAGAGGATTTAGGAATTAGTGACACATTAAATAAATATATTTATTAATAATCAAGAGGACATTAATGATAGGGATTAATTAAATAAATAAGATTTTATTTAATTGCAAGAAGACTTTGATAATTAGTGACATATTAGATAAATAAATAAGATTTATTTATTTAATAATCATGAAGAATGAGAGATCATGAATTAATTAAATAATTATGAATTATTTAATTAATAGTTGAAGGTGGGTTAGAAACATAATTAAAATATCATAATCATGTTAGGATGAAAGGTGGTAAAATATTGGTTGCAGGCCTTGGTCATTTTTATGTGTCTACATTTGCCCCTCTTTGTCATAATGTGGTTTGTCGCATTATGGCAAAGAAAACAAGTCAAGAATATGCCCCAGTGCATAATAATATGAGGAAAAATGATGAGGAGGTAGCGGTATGCCCCCTCAAGAGGACAGTTGGGTTCCAAGAACATGGGTGTGCTCTCGAAATTGATGAGAAGACTAGAATATGACAAGACAAAGAAATGGTAGAGAGAAAAAAGATGAATGCTTAGGGTAGAGGGAAATGCAAGTTAGTGCGGAAAATGAAATGCATCTTAAAATCCTTCAATATTTGCCAAGGTACTAATACGTGTTCATCGAATCATCATTGGGTCGTAAAACTAACACAAATGGACAACAAACACCAAGGTATGACATAGACCAAGGTGTGCAAGGTCATCCACTTGCAAGACAGACAATTGCAGACAAGGAATGTCCTAACTCGTACTAGAGGCCCATTTGCCCCAGTCTTTTTGTCAAGACAATCCACAGACAACAGTCAAAGAAAACAAAAGAGGTCATGAGACGTCATCACACCTCTAAATCCTCCATGGGACATCCTTGAGGTAGCTAGTAACATGACCAAAAGACAAGTCAATAAAAAGATAAGACAAAATAGCCAAAAAATAACAGCCATTTAATTGCATTGCCAATGTTTGTTTGCCGAAGATTAATTGTTTGAAAGCTTGATAGTTTTGATGGTTCTGACGGTTTGACAATGCCTGAGGTCAGGGAGGACACATCTTGAAAAGGAAAATGACACTTTCACGAGATCCAAATCCAAGAAGGACACATCTTGAAGAGGATCAAAAAGTGACGAGATTGATATTTTGACCAATGCTTTGGCAAGCTGACTGATGCTGACTGTATAATGGATTGGCTTATGCTACCTAATTTTGACGAATTATGACATTGACGTTTCAAATGACTGTCTTATGTTAAGTGCAACTATGTCTACTTTATTTGATTGACACAACCATGTTTGACTCATGATTTTATTTGGACAAACCCAAAGGGACTAACCTAATGTCTCGGGGATTCAAAGATGAATCTTGCCTACGTAGCAAATGCGTAGAGACAACACAGTTCAGACTTGGATAAAAGATTGACTGACGGGACTGATTGGACTGACCAGATAGAGATTGACTTCAACTCTGATTTTGGGATTTTGACATTGATTTGGATGTTTTTTGTATTTTCTCAGGACTCTTTCTGACTTTTTAGGTCTTTTTTCAGGACTTTTTCTAATTTTTATGACTTTTTTCAAGACTTTTTGTAATTTTGAGGATTTTATGATGCTTTACAAAAATTGCAACAAATGCATGTGAATAATGCTGACGCACATGAATCCAAGGACAACCATTATTTTTCTGCTATTCAAGCTGAATACCAATGAACAGGTGACGATGATGATGACAACGTTGTTTGATGTGGGAAGGACACATCCTGAAACAACGTGAAGATGACAATGACATGACAAGAGGATAAAAGTTTGCAGCAGGGCCAGGGACAAAGCCAAGGAATGTTTTGGATAATGTGCTAGGGTGCCATATTGATGCATTTGAAATGGCTTGGTGAGGATTAAAATGGGATGATGAAGGAATGTAGGACCATTGACAAAGGAAACCAAGATGGGTGATAGATACTAAAAGGATTGTGGATGGCTTTGGTAAAAGATAGGAGACATGGATGGCTTGGACTAGGAGAATTCTCATATGGTCTCCAAGGATGATGTTGCATAGTGAAATGGAGGCTATGAAGGTACTGATATGATGCTTTGTGACTAGTGTATGAGCAAAGGATGGACATGTCAAAATTTTTCCAAAGCTTGATTTGTGTTTGTGCCTTAGTCTTTGTCAAGATCAAAATAAGTAGGAAAATGGATGGACATGATAGGGCTAAGATGGATGGATGAAAATGTCGTGTGAAGGGAATGGGAGATGAAATGACTTGCCCCCAAGCGCAATGGTCCACATAGATGATTTATTCTACACATGATGCCTATTTGCCAAGTTTTCATTATGGTACTTATCTAAAGCACCTGTTTGCCAAGTTTTCACTTTTGGATGAATGCATTTCTTTTTACTATTTTTGCCATTTTTTTATTTTTTTGATGTCACCATGATGCCTATTTGCCAAGTTTTCATCAAGGGATGATTTTTTTCTATTTTTCCATTTTTCTATATTTTTGCATTTTTTGCCGAATAGCCTTGATGCTTTATATGACCACTGACTGTGTTGAAGCCTTTGACGAAGCCAATGTAGAGACCGGTGCCATGACATGCCAATAATGACCTTTCTAAAGTAGTTGCCTTGTCAGGATGATAGCGCTTGCATACAACTGATTAATGTCACTGTGATCCTTGTTGATACTAGAGTTGGCCTTATCAGAATGTGCACATCGCGATAGAGTGCCATGAGAGTCCTTATGATAGAGAGTTGCTACCAAGATGTGATGGATTTGTGACATGGGATGTTTGGACTTTAAGGAGGATGTAGGATTATGACGGATGATGGTGGACATGGACAAGTTGGTTGGATGTTTGGATGTATTGGTTTTCATTCTCCAAAGTTTGGGTGTTGGGGTTAGGATTTTGTTTGGAACCAACATTTTCATATCTCTTTCTTGATGGCCATTTTGGCAGAGGTGGACATGTATTGTATGTGGGAGTCGTCTTATGCTGTGGCTCCACATTTTGATTGACTTTTGGATTTGGCATCTTTTCTTTGCCTGATTCTTGACTTGATCCCTTTTGTTTTGGGATCCATTTTAGCTTCATTTGTCCACTTGACTTTTTGTCTGATTTGATGGCCTTGGACATTTGAATTTGGATTTTGTATTTGTAAAACTTTTGTTGGTTCCAAATGGAAGGTTTATTCATGATGGAATGATGGTTTGGGGTGTGGAGGGAAGGGGTATTAGCAAAAATCTTATGACAAGGACTACTCATGATACCCATTTTGACATTTGTATTAGATAAAGCTGCCCCCAATATCGAGGAGGGACCACTAACATCTTTTGATTTCTGAATGATGAATAGCCAAGACCTTGATGTCTGTAATGTGCTTGAACTTGTACGGGTTCCAGAATTCCTTGCTCGTGCAGGCCTAGTCCTTTTCCCTGATAATGCATGTTCTGACAAATTTTGTTTGCGATGGGATACTTGTTATTTTGGAAGCAAGATGCTAATCCATCATTATTGGGGAAATTAATGCTTGAAATCTTTTCCTCTGTAAGAAATCCTACTCTGAAAAAGATAGATGATCCTAATTGATATGATGTTGTAGCTTTACTGACATGTTGGATAGATTTGTGATTAATATCTTCAGTCTGATTTGATGACATGTCAGACTCCTGTGATTCTGTTGGTGTTTCCAAGTTTATTTCAAAACCGTCTTCATGGTTATTGTCATAGAGCCCACTAAATTCCATTATAGCTTGATCATTTTCAAATATGTTCATGCTAGAAAACTCTTGTTCTAGTGGTAGATCATCTATGTGTCCCATGGAGGCAAGTGTCTCACTTTTGGAAGTGTCAATATCCAAAGCTTGGATAGGGTCATCTTCAAGTGTTTGATCATGAATGGCATAGAGGTCAAGGAGTGGATCATTCTGACTTCTTGGTCAAAGATAGTGTCTTGATCAAAGATGGGTGCGTTTTGAATGTTATGATTGGAAATAAGATCTTGACCAAGGATAGGGTCATCTTGAATGACATGGTTATGAATGGACTCTTGACCCAAGATAGGTGTATTTGGTATTCCATGATTGTCTAGGAGGACTTCTTGAATGGATCTAAAGATGGAGTCATGGAATGGACTACTTTGATCTTGACATGATGGTGATGTTATAATGTTGTGCTTTGGACTGGCCTCTTGATATGTATCCTCAAGTTTATGAGATGGGATGGGACTTTGGAGACCATGACTAGATATGTTTTCATGACCAAATAGAGTGTCCTGAAATGGATTGGTGTATGCTGGACTAGGGTAGGACATGAAGTTTTGGACTTGGTTAAGGGATGATGGGCTAGAATAGGACATGACTGCCTGACAAGGATATGATGTGGATGGAGGACTAGGATATGGCATGGGTGGAGGACTAGTATATGATGTGAATGGAGGATTAGGATATGATGAAGGACTAGGATATGACATGAATGGAAGACTAGGATATGACAAGGAGACTTGGAAGGGATGAGTGTATGATGGACTAGGATTGATGGATGGTTGGTCTCCCTTGTCAAGGTGAGGGTGGGTAATGAAATTTTGTTGTGACTTAGTGTTGTGGATGGTGTTAGGGGACCCTTGATAGTAGATGGATAGACGACTAGGACTTGTGGATTGTTGGTAGGAGGGATAGATGGATGGAGGATTAGAGGTTGAGGTGTATTTGGACTTGCATTGGAGGTATAGTATTTTGAAGTCCCTAGCAAGTTGTGCTTGTCCATTACTAATGAATTGGAATTCAATTCGACTAGCATACATGTCATAGTAACTTGAAGACATGATGGCAGATGGAATGAGACTAAGACTTATGCAAAGTGATAATGCAAAGTGAGAAAAGGGGATGCCTTATGTCGAATGATTTTTAGGAAAGGTTTTCTAACCACTCAAAGTCTGGCCAAATATCTCGATTTGGATTGTCAAAGGACTGATTTGAAGGACAAGATGATAAAATGACAAGGAGAGATTTCCACACTAGACTTATGAGTTGGAAATAGCTCACCAAAGGACAATGACTTAGGATTGATTTGTTTTGACTTGGTCCAATGACAATGTATTTTTGAGACAATGGCTTGAAAAAGGAAGGAAAGTTTTCCTATCCCAAAGGTGTAATTTTGAGGACTTAAGACCTTACTTATGAAGATGAGGATGATGGATTGTAAGCTAGATGAAAACTAGAGTGCAAAAATGGATGACTTGGAAAAGTGCTTTGCCGGTTTCCGATAGAGACTACTGGGAAAAGATGCCAGTAAAATTGGGTTGCAAAAGTTTGGCCTCTGGTTTTTTATAGGAAATCTATTTTTCCAAATGATAGGAAAATGCGTCATTTGGGATTTCAGTTGCGGTGCAGTATCGAATGCGTCATTATAAGAAAAAAATGCGTTGCACTAAAGCATATGGGTTGCAAGATTTTGATACGTGTTTGGAAAAATGGAAAATGAGGCGTTTGGGATTACAAATGTGGTTCGACAAGTCTATTGCGGTTTGCAAGAGCAAATGCGGCTCAAGATTAAGCAATTGTGATTCACAATTTCAAATGTCACATTTTATCAGGCAAATGCTTTGAATGACAGTCGACTGCAGTTTAGGACGGGAAAATGCGACTCAATATGGCAAATGTGGTTTGAGATTGGAAAATGCGACTCAGTGTGTTTTAGTTATGGCTCATCAGAGCGATTACGGCTCAAAAGATGGTGATTGTAGTTTAATAGAGCTTTTGTGTCACATGAAGTAAATTCTGGAAAACAAAAAACAATTTGGCCGATTTGACAATTTTTTTGATCCAGATTGGTTGATGTTTAGTTTGTTTGAAGGTTGTTTAAAAACAATTGGCAAACACAGAATTTAAGATATTAAGTGTATGTTCAAGCAGACTCACTCTTATAGTCAAAGGGTCATCATAACAATCACAGCTCACATCTTAAAATCACGTCGACTCACACAGCCATGTCACCCCCTAGAGGGCGCCCGTGTTTTTGTCTTTTCCAGGTGCATACTCAAGGTGATGGAAGTGGATACCGAATCCACTAAGGAAATAGTTTGTGGTGATTATATGGTGAGTTTCTTGGGGGTAGATTCTTCCCTCCCCTTGCACCGTGATTGAGACGATGTTTGGTTACTGACATGGCTGGCTTCTACACTATGGTTCTTAGTAAGTATTTACGTTCAGTGTGGCAATAGATATACTCCCTTAAGAGACCTCCCAACCTTTAGAACAAAGGCTTTGGGGATGGTTATCCTACCTACTACTGTCAAGTTGGATTTTCATCAACAACTTGCTTTTGATTATAGTGGGTTGGAAACCTTGGCTTTAGGTGTTCCCACTTAGGTCGTTCCTCTTGGGTGAGTACTTTTCCCACAAGAGCAGGCCTTCTAAGGGTTGTAAGAAAACATAAAATGCATAAGTATAAAAAATGGATAGGTCTAGCTTTTTGATCACCCAGTAAAGGGGAGAGCATATGCCTATTATCCAATCAAACACACAAAGCGAGTTTGTTCAATTTTAAACCCAAAAAATAAAAAATTTCTATTCTAGGTGAAGATTTTGCTTCACAAAAACATGGTGTTCATTGTTAACCAATAAGAAATGTGTGGTGACTACCCTAGATTGATAAATTCCAATGAGATTGTCTATCCTAGGATTGGTAAATTTAGATTAATGTGTCTATCCTAGGGTTGGTTCTTTTTAAATACCAAAAAAAACAAAAAAACAAAAAAAAAAAAAATCAATTTCTGGCCGCAGATGCGTCGGATCCAGATTACAACAACAACCAGAAAAACCAACAATGTTCACCAGTTACCTATGGCTCTGCAGAGCAGATGCAGCTCGGTTTGAGTCAGATGCATCATGTCCGGTCAAATGCGTTGCGACAGAGCGATTGTGTCGCTCGCGATAGCAAATGCGATTGTGTCGTTTAGGCCTACAAATGCATCATTTTGGACTACCTGCAAAAAAAGTAATCAGAAGTCGTACGACACCTACAAAAGTTCGTTAGAATGTCGGGTTCACCAATGTAACATATGAATTTCTGGAACAAGGAATTGTTAGTTGAACATTATAAAATCCTGCATATTAGATCATATAGCAATGGAATACAATAGAGAATAAATGAGAAAATAAATAAACTAGATTGATCTCACCCATTTCTTCTCTCCTCCATGCTTCACTTCCATTGTACCTTCTCAAGATTGTTGTGATAATAATGCCCTCAGATTTGTGAGCAAATTATGTGTGCCTAGCCCTAGCAATGCCTTTGAAGGATTTATGAATATAAACTAATGTGCAAACTAGAAACTCAATTCTAATATGCAAATAGTAATGAATAGCCTATGGTATGAAGAATGCCTATAATAAAAATCTATTAAGCAAATGATCATGGATCTGAAAATGAGATCAAGATTGTCATTTTATAGAAAATGCAATCTTGAATAGACGAACAAGATGAGAGACTTGAGGAATGCCCTAGAATCAAAGGTCAAGATTCAATAAGGCAACTCTCAATTAGGGTTAGGACAAAATACCCATATGTGTGAATAAGATTTAATTAAATAAATTAAATCAAGACTGAATGTGACAGTTGAGATGAAATTAGTAAAAATCAGAAGACAAGAGGATGGGATTTTAGAAAATTAGTAATTTTAGAAATTACTTGATTTGTAGAAGAATAATTCTATTTTGAATTAAATTAATTCAAAATATGGTTTTTGTGAGATAAGAAGTAATTGTTTTTTGAAATTAATTACTAAATGAAGAATCAATTAAGTATGTGAGATATTTTAAAATGATTTGTTTTATTTAAAAATATAGAAGTGTCACATGTCACAATTAAATAATTAAAAATAATTATTTAATTTAGAAGAAATAGTTAATTAATTAAATAAATTAGCAAATCTATTTAATTAAGAGGATTTAGGAATTAGTGACACATTAAATAAATATATTTATTAATAATCAAGAGGACATTAATGATAGGGATTAATTAAATAAATTAGATTTTATTTAATTGCAAGAAGAGTTTGATAATTATTGACATATTAGATAAATAAATAAGATTTATTTATTTAATAATCATGAAGAATGAGAGATCATGAATTAATTAAATAATTATGAATTATTTAATTAATAGTTGAAGGTGGGTTAGAAACATAATTAAAATGTCGTAATCATGTTAGGATGAAAGGTGGTAAAATATTGCTTGCAGGCCTTGGTCATTTTTATGTGTCTACAGTTAGTCCAGAAGATTATACCCTGTTAAAAGTATAATGAAGAACAAAAATAAATGCACTTACATTCAGGTGCACTGCCTATAGCATACTGCTCAAAGGGAAGGCTCACCGCCTTACATATAGTAATTAGATTAAATCCATCTGATGAAGTTGAACTAAGAAATTAGCTTCTATAAAAGCTTGATTACAGTTTCGATTAGGCGCACAAAAACTTCTTCAAACTTTTCCACCCTCTTCTCAAACTCTTCCACACTCTGCTCTAAATGATCTGACCTTTATTCGCAATGTACATCACTTGTACACTTAATCACTTGCCTCTAAATGAGGAAAACAATCTTATATATATATCCGCTACACGTATTTACAACCACTATCCAACCGGCCACAAATAAAGAATAAATTACAACTGTTGGTCTCAATACATGAATAAGTTTCAATGCGCACCAACACAAGTTGGTCACAACATAGTTAGGAACAAAACAAACACCTCCAAACATTCCAATCAATAAAACATTAATCCTTATGGATCCGCAACACGCTAACACCATCATGTCAGCCAAGAACATGAGAACTTGGGCACACATCGGAAAAATCTTCGATCACGAATACTTCAATCAATTCGGATGTACAAAAAGGATAGAGCATGATATAGACTCATCCATGAATGTCACAAGTACATGCACAACACATAAAATTACCATAATTTCATCCGCTTCAACCAAGAACACCATATATAGAAACTAAATAATTGTAGGCATACAGATCTTCATAACTTCCACAAGACTTGATGCAAACCTCTGAAACTTTCATAAAACATACTAGAAATCTTCAGCAACAAACCCTTTGAAGTGCACCTTCAGATCTTCAACATACAGATCTTTCCAACATTCTGACCTTCTCAGCACCACTGGTTGCCTGTACTATATTTTTTACAATTTTCTCAATATCCTCGACATATGCAGCCTTAAGAAAATTTAATGCTAATAGTGTTGACATCAATGACAACCATATATCAGCAATACAACCACAACATCCAAAAATCTCGCCCTTTGGCATTGATGGCAACACATGATGTGAAAAATAATACCATCAACCCAACTAACTCTTCTTCAACAATCTCCCCCTGAGATTGTGCACTCTTTCCTATTTCCTTCATTGCTCTTCTTTCCCACATTTTCACATTATTTCTCTCCCCCTTTGACATCAATGGCAAAGTTACATATGCTCTGATCACAAATTTGAATCATCTGACTACTCCTCCTAAGTAGCAGCCACCACAACATCAATCTGGAATATGATATGGCTATGAATTCACTGACTGATGCAAATACCTACATCTTAGTTCTAATCAAGAGGGGAAATCACCCCTAAATTTCCTTTGAGGTACTCAAAAGTATCCTTAGGCAACGACTTGGTAAAGATATCTGCAATTTGTTCTTTGGTAGGTATGCACTCCAATCTAACTTCTTTGTCACTTACTTTGTCTCTCAAGAAATGATACTTGATGGATATATGCTTTATCTTTGAATGCAACATTGGATTCTTAGAAATGTTAATGTTGCTTGAATTGTCACAGATTATGGCAATGGGTTCTTCATATTCAATTTTGACATCTCTCAACATTTGCTTCATCCACAATACTTGGGTACAACTATTTGCAGCAACAATGTATTCTGCCTCAATAGTAGATAATGAAACTGAGTTTTGTGTTTTACTTAGCCAAGATACCAACTTCTTTCCTAAGAAGAATGCACCACCATTAGTACTATTCCTATCATCTACATCTCCTACCCAATTAGCATCAGTAAAAGTGCTTAGAGTAAGATCATCATCCTTAGTATACCAAAGACCAAGTTCAACTATCCCCTTCAAATATCTGAAAATTATTTTTACAACAGTCACATGGGACTCTTTAGGATCAGCTTGAAATCTAGCAACCATGCACACATCATTCATTATATCTGGCCTAGTCTAAGTCAAATAGAGTAATCCACCAATCATTGACTTGTATCTTGTCGTATTTTCTTTAGGAGAATCATCTTTCTGTGTAAGTTTGCATTCAGTCACCATAGGTGTACCAACTAGTTTTGAATCTTTTATGCCAAACTTGTTTAGAAACTCTTTCACATACTTAGACTGAGATACAAAGATTCCATCATCTAACTGAGTTATTTGCAATCCTACAAATAATTTCAGCTCTCCTATCATTGACATTTCAAATTCACTTTTCATTTCATCGACAAAATAAATACACAAATCATCATCACCTCAAAAATAATATCATCAACAAAGACTTCAATGATCAATTCTTTGTTCTAATTCAACTTGAAATACAAATTGTTGTCAGCAGTACCTTTATTGAATCCAAGTTTCAACAAGTATTTATCCAATATAGCATACCAAGATCTAGGAGCTTTCTTAAGTCCATATAGAGCTTTCTTCAATCGGCATACCATGTCCTTTTCATCAGTCAACTAAAATCCATTTGGTTGTTCAACATAAACTTCTTCTAGTTCACTATTTAGAAATGTTGACTTTACATCCATCTGATAAACTTTGTAATTCTTGAAAGTAGCATAAGCAATAAATAATCTAACAACTTCAATTCTAGCAACAGAAGCAAAATTTTCTTCAAAATCAATACCTTCCATTTGTGAGTATCCTTTGCAAACCAATCTTGCTTTGTTTCTGACCACACCACCTTGTTCATTCAGCTTATTTCAGAACACCCACTTGGTTCCTATCACATTTTTTTTCTGAGGTCTAGGAATAAGATCCCATGTATCATTTTTTTGTATCTGCAATAGTTCTTCTTTCATGGATTCCATGCAATGTTCATCCTTACATGCTTCACTTATATTTCTAGGCTCAGCTTTAGAGATTAGACAATACTCTTCTAGAATTCTTCTTCTAGTTTCCACACCTTTGCTCTTGTCTCCTATGATCTGACTATCAGAACAATTTCTCCTTACATACTTAGGAGTTTTTAAGTTTTCTCTTACCCCTTTTTCTTGTGTTTTTTCTTCTGCACTTTTTCTAGCCTCTACTTTTTGATTCCCTTGGTTCACCAGAACAATTTGAAGTTGATTTTGTGTCCGAACATCATTGTTAGTATTATCATTTTGATCATCTGAATCATAGTCACTAGATCTAGATGATTTACCAATATCTTCATCAACCTTGACATTTGCACTTTCAACCATTTTCTTTAACCTTTTATTAAAGCACCGGTAAGCTTTGCTTTTAGTAGAGTATCCTAAAAATATTCCTTCATCACTTCTAGCATCAAACTTACTTTTGTCACCAATCATATGATGTGAGAATCTGTTGTCAATTGCCTACTTGTCTTTTTCTTCAATTTTGGTTGCAAGAGATTTCTCAACATTCACATTACTAACAGATTCAGTGGACACCTGACCATTTTATTTGATAGCAATAAATACCCATTCATCTTCATTTCCAGTTTCTTTATCATATTCTTCATCAGTTACACCTTCTTCAACATAATAGCACTTTCTTTTAAATCTAGTTTTCTCAAGTTTATACTTTGAAACTCTTTCAAGACATCTAGAAGAAAAATGACCTATCTTAGTGCGAGAAAAAAATTTAATAGGTAACTTTCCATTATACTTACCATGACCTCTTGATTCTCTTTTCATAATCAATGCTTTCAGTTCTTCCAATTCCTTTTCTTCATATTCAATCTACTTCATCTCATCTTTATACCTAAATGTTCTCTTGGAACTTTCTCTTGAATCATATCCCTGCTTGTTTTTCCCGAATACAATAGCCTTGAAAGCAGATTTAGTCTTAGTAGCAGACTCACCGAATTCACTCAATTCAAATGCAACAAGTTTTCCAATCAGCATATCTTTTGTAATATTTTTCACTGTCTTGAGTTCATCAATAGCATGAGCTTTTGTCTTGTAGGAAGGGGGCACAGATCTAAGTATCTTAGCCATAATTTTATCATCATCCAAAGTTCCACTAGCACATCTAATATCCATTACTAATTCATTTATCTTTTGCAAGAAGGAAAATATGTTTTCATCTTCACTCATCTTCAAGCTCTCCCATTTTCCTTTTAGACTTTGTAGCTTAGTACTTTTCACTAGTGCATCTCCTTCATACAATGTTTCTAGCTTTTTCCAAATCTGGTATACAATCTTCAATCCTAACACACTTGTCATCTTTGAATATGTCAAAGCACTCACCAATGTTTCTACTACCTTAGTATTAATTTTTTCTTTCTTGATTTCATCTTCAGAGGAAGGACCATTCTGAGGAATAGTATATGCATTTTGTGTCATCTGCCAGAAAGGTTCTCCAATGCACTTCAAATGACATTCCATCCTGACTTTCCATAGAGTGTAGTTTGTACCATCGAATCTAGGACTATCCTTCTTGAATGATGCCATCTCGGATCACCTCAAGTTGTTAAGCTTCTTTAGGAGGAACTAGCTCTGATACCAATTGTTGGCAATACAAGGATAGACAAGAGGGGGGCTGAATCAGTTGTTACCAAAATCAAACTTATACAACATTAATCAACCTTATAACATGGATTTGATAATTAACAGTGCAAGCATTAAATCAACAACACATCAAAGACACATGAACACCAAGATTTTATACATGGAAACCCTGTTAGGGGAAAAACCACGGTGGATGTTAGTCCACAAGATTATACCCTGTCATAAGTATAATGAATAACAAAAAGGAATGCACTTGCATTCAGGCACACTACCTAGAGCACATTGCTCAAAGGAAAGGCTCACTGCCTTACATATAGTAATCAGATTTAATCCATCTGATGAAGTTGAACTGAGAAATTAGCTTCTACAAAATCCTGATTATAGTTTCAGTTAGGCGCACAAAAACTTCTTCAAACTTTTCCACCCTTTGCTCAAACTCTTCCACACTTTTCTCTGAATGATCTGACCTTTATTCGCACATGTACATCACTTTTACACTTGAGGAATTACCTCTAAATGAGGAAAACAATCTTATATATATCCGCTACACGGATTTATAACCACTATCTAGTCGGCCACAAATAAAGAATAAATTACAACTGTCGGCCTCAATACATGAATAAATTTCAATGCGCACCAACACAAGTCGGTCACAACATAGTTAGGACCCAAACAAACACCTCCAAACATGCCAATCAATAAAATATTAATCCTTATGGATCCGCAACATGCTAGCACCATCATGTCGGCCAAGAACATGAGAACTCGGGCACACATCAAAAGATCTCCAATCATGAACACTTCAATCAATGTGGATGTAAAAAAGGATAGAGCATAATCTAGACTCATCCATGAACATCATAGGTACATGTGCAACACATGAAATTACTAGAATTTCATCCACTTCAACCAAGAACACCATCTACATAAACTAAATAACTGTAGGTGTACAAATCTTCATAACTTCCACAAGACTTGATGCGAACCTCTGAAACTTTTAGAAAACATACTAGAAAGCTTTAGCAACAAACCCTTTAAAGCGCACTTTCAGATCTTCAACATACAAAGATTTCCAAAATTATGACCTTCTCAACACCACTAGCTTCCTGTACTATATTTTTTATAATTTTCTCAATATCCTCGACATATACAACCTTAAGCAGATTTAATGCTAATAATGTTCACATCAATGACAACCACATATCACCAACACAACCACAAAATCCAAAAACATACATAACCAAGGAATTGACAATAGTATCAATCAACAGTGCTCAAGGATCTTTGTCAACTCTCGTCAACTCCTCTACTTCCTTATATTTTATGGTCTTCTTTTTAGGAAGGTCTCCAACACTACATAACTTGGTGATATCCTTGATTGCTTCTTTCGTAATGGGATAGGATTTATCCAACACAATGTTGCCATCCTTGAATTTACTCAAAATGAACAAGATAAATTCTCTGTCAGTAATCCAAGGGAATTCTCCCCACAAATCAAAACCTAGGGTTTTTATATTCTGTAAGTCACTCAATTCTAACCCTAATTCTGTTTTCTTTATCTTGCAATGATTGAATTCATCCATCTCAACTCCCTTTAAGCTCAGTGGGATATTTCCACTCGATCCTCTATTAGAAGGTTCCATTATACCACTTAACTTCTTCGAATTCAACGAAAAGTTCTTCTTTTACCTTCTTGTGTGACTGTGAGAGAGAAACTTTCCTTGCTTTATGTCAAATGTCCACAAATATCTTCTCGAAGATGCTTCAATTCGCTTTAGAATCACTCCAAGATAGTTCCAAGTCACTCTTCAAGTTCTTCAAATGCTTTAGACAATCAAAATGATTTGCAAACTTTGCTTTATACACCATCATTTTTCCCTAAATTACATTAATTACAAAAAGTTGACAAAAAAAATTCTTCCACAACATTGAGAAACCCTAATTCACTCTACAAAAGAACATGCTCACTCTTTTTCTTCTTGTTTCTTTTGCATCACCTCTATCCAGTCATTCCTTATAACATATCTATGTGCTAGCATCTGACATGCCATATTTTTGGGGGTTTAATTGATTTTCTAATAAAGCTCCCCCTAAGACCATGCTAGTTCTAATTCCTAGAGGAATCATCTACACCTGAAGAGGGTATAGACACATCAATAGACATTAATTCTTCTTTTTTCTTCTATATCTTGCTCATTTCCTGCTTAACCTCTACTTTGTCAATCTTTTTCACCGGTTCATCATCTTCCACCAAAGAAGATTTCTTTCCCTTTTTACTTTTGCACACTTTTGAAATATATCCTAGCTTTTTGCAATTGTAGCAAACAACATTTCTCTGTCTTGTTTGGTTTCCATCAATCCCTATTCTACATTGCTTTGATTTATGTCCATACATGTTATAAGTATAGCAATAGCAATCAAAAGATTGATTTATCCTTCTTCCATTGAATCTATTAATCATCACCTGACTAATCATCCTTACCTAAGATCTGCATTCAGTAGCTTTATGTCTGATCTTCTTGCATGTATAACATTATCCAGAGAAGGGACCAGAAAACTTATTCATCCTACTCCTACACTCAGTTGCCTTATGACCAAATTTATTACATGAAAAACAAACACCATTGAACGATGGGTACCTTTGTGCATTTGGTGTCTGATAGGTGGTTTCATTCTTGGATTTCTTTTCTGATTCCCTTTATCTTGAGACTTCTGATTATTTACTAAATTTGAGTTTTGCATCTTTTCACCAGCTTCATTACCTAACCCACCTTTGTCTTTAGAAGGTTTCTATCCTACAATTAATTCATTAAGCTTGGTGGAGCTTGTCTTGAAATCATCTTCATAGAGTTTAGCTTTCTCTAGTTCTGCTTTTAGATTCATCACTTCCTATTCAAGCCTAGAGAAAACATCAGACTTGCTTTGTACTACTATTTTTTCGACACTCCTCAACTCTCTTATTTTCATCCACTTTCATCTTTAGTTCGATATTCTCTTCATTTGCTTGTTTCAGTTGCTCACTTACTTCTCTATGTCTTTCTTTGAATTTCTTTAACTGCTCTTTCAATTTTCAGATGCATTCATTTGCTTCATCAAGATTTTCTTTTAGATCTCTGTTTTCAATTTCAACTTTGTCAAGATCTTCAAGGGCTGTCCAGAGCTCTTCTTTATCCATTTGTTCAATCTATAGGATCTCCCTCAAGCTTTTATAATTTATCCAGAGGAACCAAAGCTCTGATACCAATTGTTGAATATTCAATATACTGAGAAGGGGGGTGAATCAGTATCTTCTCAAACTTATTGAACAAACCTCATTATTTTCTTTAATGTATAAAAAAGAGAAGAGAAAGAACAAAGCATGAAATCACACAACACAGGAACACCATATTTTTATGTGGAAAACCCAATGAGGGAAAAACCACGATGAGGATTAGCTCACAATATATGTAATTATTTCAATACCAGTTACAAAAGAGGCTCACTGCTTACAAGGACTCACTGTCCAAACAAGGAGGCTCACTGCCTACAAAAATTATAGAAACAAAAATTGCTTACAACCATAATTTGAACTGATGGTATTACACCACAAGTGTAGATTCAGTTCCTTTGATGATCAAAGAATTCGCTCGCATGATAGAAGACTAATCTTCACCCTTCTATTCACACACTTTGTATGTCAACACTCACATACGCTCTCACATATTATTCTATCCATCTACAAACCATCTTGTATATATATCTAATATATCCGCACACATAAATTAGGTTGGCCTAATTGGATGCAATACATATTTACAAAGAGATAACTGTCAGTTTCATATAAAGATTCTCCGAAATTAATTCAACTATGTCATGCAATATTATGTTGGTTGGGACCAAAGCTAGGTTGCACATATAACCGCAATGCATTTTGAGCTACTAACTAATTATTAGGTCGGCCATGATTAACCTAGTAATGAAATGTAATCACCAAAAGCGATGCCAACTCATCATCCAAACATATGAACATACAGAAATACATGCATATGTGCTTCTAGTGATCGTAAGCCTTTTCTCAAAACCTTAGACCATAATGATTATCATAGAGAATATGCAAACCAAAATATCAAATCAAACACCAGAGGGTGTAAACTTGTTTTGCACTTCATTTCAGGGTACCAGACCAATTTGATACCATAAACAACATGGTGACATCAATGACAACATACAAAGTGATCTCCATTCTTCTAACAGTTCATATATCAAGGAACGTTGTAGAATCCTTCTTTTCATGTGGTGTAAATGAGCTAGAAATAAATGTAATCTTAGGATTATGCTTATTTCTTGTGATACTTCAACTAGTACTGGGTATATTGATACCTAAAATGGTAGGAAGGTTAAATTCTCCATCCTAAGGTACCTCTGGGAGGTTTTCACCTTCGAATACATCCTTTATTTTTACTCTTTCTTGATATGATAGTTTCATATTATAGTTTTCACTAGGGATCATTTTATTATTTTCATTCTATCGCTTTTGTAACTGAAGAATTTGATTCTTCCCTCAAAGTATGTATTTATATCAAGCTCCATCACAAAAACAAATATATGATGTCTGAATGGTATGTTGTCTCGTAGTCCCATAAGCTCTCAAATAAATTCATTATTCTAGAATATGTCTAAAATTGGTGGTCCTTGTTGGTCCCAATCAATGTGTTGAGGATAAATGAGTGGAAGGTCATTGGTTTGTGAAGTGGTGGAAATGCTATAGAGTTTAAATTTTAAATAAATGCATCTTGGAATAGTTAAATGATATACATGAAAGATTCATCTATGGTACCATCATTAGAGGTTTCACATGTGGGAAATTTTTTGGCTACCTCATTAGGGGTGCACGTAAGGCCTAAAGTCATAGTTGTTGATGTCCCATATGCAATCCCTTGATATTTCCATCTCTTTTATAGAACTATGGGATCTATTATTCTCTTTTCAAGAAGCTAAAATCTATCTTGACCTTTGTATACCATGTTCTTGATTATATAAAATCGCTTTGTATATTGTTCAACTGGTAATGTAACTGATTCTTTGTCTTCTTTACACAACCATGTAAAGATATATTCTTCAATGATATTTATTTAGTTCTCCCAATGTGAAATTTTTTTTTGGTTCAGACTTAACAACAACTATGAATGTTCTTTGGACTAGCTTTGGTTTTTTATATGTTCTCGATGAATTCAGAAGCTATTGCACATAGAAGGAACCTTTCATGTCATATTCTCCACATTCTTTATCATTTACTTGGACCTTGATCTCAAGAATTAGGAAATGTGTAATGAATGATGAAGATAAGGTGGATGGGTCTATATCAGATGATGAAGATGAGGCTATGTAATTAATAGGTACTTGGTCATTTTTATTATATTTTTCATCTACTTTTTTGCAATATTGGAAAGGGAAAGGATCTCTAGAAATGGTTACCCCTATATTATTTTAGGGAAACTTTAAGCATTGGTATTTGGTGGATGGTATGTACTGCATGACATGTATCCATGGGTGGTTAGGAGAATGTTATATGGGAGATCAAGGTCCAAGACTTGATGTGTAGATTTTTTGATGGTGAGACAACTTGTATGGGCAACTTGATTTCTTCTTTAGACTCACACTTTGCACCATCATATACTTTTATTTGTATAATTTTCTATGCATCTATGATAATATAAAAATATATAAACTATTTTACCACTTGGATGGAAAAGATATTTTAGTTTGCTCCACCATCTATCACAACTCTTTTGATTTTATGTTTATGAATAAAGACTTATAGGTATAGAGCCTGATTATGGAATATGGTAAATAGAAGGTCTTTTTTAGTGAATATGAGATGATAGGATGAAGTAAGGTGTCCTGCCATAGTTGAAAATTGTTCAATATCTATGTTAGTGGGTACTAATGATGCTTGAAGTGATTTTTGAGGATTTCCTTATGTGTGGGGGATGTAAAAAGGAATTCTAGGATGGATAGTTGAGTTGCTTTTTTCCTTAGATTCTCTAGTTGATTATATTCAAATGATGGATGGGGTGTTGTTTGGGCTCCTTGGAGGTAAAATTTACCATGATGCATGGTGACTACAAATTCAATATTTTTTCTTGGAATGAGTATGTTGTCTCTTTGGTTTTTGTTGTCATCAATATGTCCCACAATGAAATAATATGAATAAGTGACTTCATTATAATTTTTTCCCTTATTGGAGTAGTTTTTCTTCTCATAGTCATGGATAAGGTCCTTGTAAATTCTAAGATAATTATTGGATGAATTACTAGGATTTTCTTCAATGTTGATGTCTCCACCGTCAATGAGATCATGGATGAGATTTTTTAGTTTCATGCAATTCGGTGTCTTATGACCTTTGACTCTATAGTATTCACAATAGTCATTATCATTGTAATATTAGGTTTTAAACTATGGTTCATCATATTCGATGAGCTCTAGTAGCTTAATAAGATTAGACTAGACCAAGTTGCTCAAAGAAGATTCAATTGGCTCCCCTAAGGGAGTTTATTTTTAAATTTAGTTGTTTTATTTGGGTGGTCCTCTTTAAAGTGTCACATTTTAGCTATTTAGTTGCACATTGGATGGTTTTTGTATGTTTACACAAAATTTACATCTACTACACCATCATTTGTAATTTTTTTGTTTTTAGCCTATAGGCGAGGTTTGTCATTAGAATGTGAAGCATGGTCTTTTGTTTCCTTATAAATTTTAAGAAGACCCTTTTAAATGAGATACTTTTCAAAGGTTATCCCTTCCTCTTTTATTCCATAAAATGTGTTAGCACATTGTACTTGTAAGTGAAATCCCATTTCTTGATTGAGGTTTTGAAAAGATATGTCCATAAGTTATTTTTTAGGTATGGGACATGGAAATATACTAGCCATATTTCTCCATCATTGTAAGAAGGATGAAAATTATTCTCCATTTCATTATAGTGTGTTACATAAACCAATCATATATATTTCATGTTTAATATTATATGAGAAACGACTGATGATTTTTTTTGTGAATTCATGAAAGGTTTTGATCCCATGTGGTAAATGAGATAACCGTTCAATTTCTTGTCCTTCTAAACTTTGAGGGAAATATGTGTCACTATAAGAAACCTCTAGGAAAGCTATGTATAAATCCAATATATTTTCACATGGATCTCCTCTTCCCTTATACTTATCAAATTTAGGAATTTAAAAGTTACGAGGGAAATGTATCATAGGGACTCATCTTTCGAATGGATAAGGATATATATCTTCAAGTGTGTATTTTTTATTTGTGTGTCCTAGTTTAATGTTAGCTATTTTCTTTTGCAAGATTTGAATTTGTAGTGCCAAGTCATTTTTGGGTGTAATGGTGGACATTTTGGTGTGAGGTTGAATGGTGTATGTTTGATTTTATTAGGGAATGTAACTAATGAATTGAATGAAGGGTTGATATTTTGGGGATTTAAGTATCTATAGGTATGTTGAATGAAAAATATTGAGAATTATTGGTTGTATATTCTGGTTGGTGTGTTTATGTTTGTAGGTATGTTGAATGTGGAAGAATTGTGAATTATGTGGGTTATATGCATGGGTAGGTGTAAAGGAGGGATTCGCTACTCCCTAGTGTCTAGGATAAGGAAAAGTCTGCAGGGAGAAAATAGCCCTCAATTACCTCAAAGTATAAGCTCAAGTGATAAAATGCAAGATGAAAGAGATTGCAAAAATGTGATTAAATGAGATACTAAGCTAGAATGATAAAACTAAAAATTAACAGAATCTAATAAAGAATCATAGAATATAAGCTACACAAATAGAAAGATTGGAAAAACTTGAGAAGGAAAGAGTCATGACCAATGGATGTCAGTGTGTTGTGTATACATATCCATGCCTCACTTTCATCCCTATCAAAATAGAACCTAGAAACCTAAAACATGTAAATACCCAACTCTTCAAATTTAAAAACTTGCACACATCAAGGATGAGGAAAAATTTTGGGGTTGTTTCGAGGCTTGCCCTCATTTTGGTGTTTCCACCTCCATGGAAAAATAGATAGATAGAAAATAGATGAGATGTGTGATAGAAACAAACCCCATTGTGGAGGAGAATCCCTATCATGAATAAAATAGACAAGATGAGTATGTATTTGCAAATAGACAAGATAAAGAAAGAAAAGAGTGTTACCAAAAAATTATGGCTCCCTCTTGGCTTGATAGATGAGACATTTTTTTCTTGCAAGAGGGCCTTGTTTTTTGACGATATGAGAATCTAGCAGAGCTTTGTTGTAGAGAAGAGATGTAGAAGAGAATAGAGCAAGAGAGCATGAGAGAATGCAAGGAAGTGAGAATGAATGAGAATGAGAATGAAAAATGGAGTTTTGTTAGGCTACATGAGTAGGAAGAGTCATTACACTCGTGATTCTATTGCAATGACATGTGTCATGGGAAAAATTTGCAAGATTACCTTATTTGAACTCAAAAAATTTAGGGATGATTGCGTGTCACACAGACATCCACACGTCATGCAGACATACAACTCAAAACTTTACTAGAAATGAGGTGGCAGTCTACTAGCGCTTCATCATTGTTCCTTATGGATTTGAAATCATGAAATTATGACAAATAAGGTTTGTCATAAACGTGGCAGGGTACCTTAAATGCAACAAGCTAAATGTGCAAGTGTGAAATTGCCACTGGGTGCAATTTCATGACAGTACATTTTTCCCCCACTTTAGTGAGATAAATTTTTGGAGAAAACTCAGCTACACTAAAGTAGAAAAGAAAACATTAGTGCAAAGTGAATTTTAAAAAAAATAGAGATTTGCATGCAAAAAGGATACTATACAAACCATAGAGATCAAGCAGGAAGATATTGACAATTTTGTTTCATTCTACAAAACTCAAATAGAAATTAATTTTTAAAATCAGAAGAAGCTACCATGATGAGAAGAATGCTTAAGAAAAATTGGTGGCTCAAGAAAAATGATGAAGAGGTGAATATATGCCCTCTCCGATTGTTGCCCCCAGCTAGATGGGGTGAAAATAAGAAGGATGGAAGGAACATTTTCACCATAAAAAATGGGCAAAAATGACCTATATATGCTCGAGTGGGCCCATAGAAGGGTCTTGTTGAATTTTGTGAGAGAAGATTCAACAAAATGCCTCACATATGACAATACGTGACCTTGAGGATTGACCAACTTTGCATGGTGATAGCAACAAAAGATGAGCTTGACAAGGTACACATTTTTTGACCCTTGTGTTTTTTATTGTATTTTTTAGATTCTTCTCCTCAAGTAGTGTAGGTGACCAACTGGTGTGAAGGCATTTGGATGGTGTGTTATTGTCTTAGTAGTGCATCAGTGATCTTTGACCACACTGGAATCCCTCCTGCACACTATCAACGGGAGGTGTTTGACCTTGGATGCTAACACATCAAGCAAACATATGCATGGTGGGACTCCATCCTAGAGGTGAACTTAACTAGAATTTTATGTAGAGTTAGAATTTTTTTGATGGCATAGAAGAGGTTGATGTGAAACTTTGTGTATTTTCAAGCTTGGCCTAAGATCCATGAGCACATTAGAGGACAGCTACTTTCACTATTGTGAGATCAACATGATAATCTACATCCAAATAATTAGGAAATGTTGGGATGGGTTAGCCTTTGGTGGTCTACACAATGTCAGAGATATGATTCCACACACCTATTCTGATGTCACTCATGGAGTGTTGGAATGTTGACACCTCCACCTTCCACTTGTCGACAAGTGAGATGACCATCACCTTGGATGATGTCTACTACATCATCATGCTACCCATTCATAGATGAAAAGTGGAATATGATGAGGGCCAAATAGTCAAGGATGCCTATGAGGGCCAATAATATTGCATTAGGTAGGCGATCTCAAGTGACACCATGAGTCACATCTACATCAAGTAACTCAAGAAAGAGCAAGTGTCCATGCCACTCATTTGTCAAGTGATGATTTTCATAGTCTCCCTTTGCATCACAATGGATGGGTGAGGCTCACACCTAAATGAGGGCCTCATCCATTGCATTTGGTAAACCAAGGAGTAGGAGACCATCTTCACCTAGGATTAGAGCATGTTGGCCCATTTGTACCCTTATCTTAGGCAGTATGTTCACTATGAGTACCATAGCCTCACAATCTACCACTATTACAAGCTAGGATTTTGAGCATATTAGGTGCACAAGGTTGATCAAGTTCCCCCAAAGCTTGGATCCTGGTATGCCCATGACACACATGTACCCTCTAGTGTGTGACTAGTGCTATGGAGATGTTTCTTTTTGGCAATTGCAATTCGATTCTTTATGGGTACAAGATATTATATGGTGCCCCTATAGAAGGATGGGGATTTGGCCCATCGACAGGTAGTAGTTATGGAGGATGCAACACGATCAACTACTAGTGGGGTGATCAGATCATATCATCTTCCCTTATTATTGGCATCAGGTCACTCGACAACTCTGGTAGGTGTAAAACATCCCTCCAGTGCCTCCCATGTATGTCTGATCAACGAGGAGTGTAGTTTTATTAGGTGATCATCCTCATTCGACCATTATAGACATCGTTGCTAATGATGGTGGGTCAAAAAATGATGACCAATCTCTTGTCCTGTGTTTGATGATGTCGGCGATGTCCATGATTTTCTAGTGTGGTGGAAAATGGTTGGTCTAACCTTGATTTTCTTGGTAGATGACCCTATGTGCAATGCTAGTGCATAAGGGCCATGAGGTGAGTATCTCAATAGTAGCAACAACAAGGAGGGAAAGGTGGTGGTGGGTGGAGTGGTAGAGAGGCCAAGATAATGATAGAGGGTTTCATCACCTCCACAAGAAATCCCTATCTCATCATATCCACCTTTAGGTGTGGCAGCCACACCTCCTACATTGACAACAACAACGAGTCTGAGCATAGCACCCTTCTTAATCCACACTAGTAGGTTGGGGACCCAAGTACAAATTTGATGCATGTTATTTCCTTTTAGTATT